>JAOXNH010000013.1:6088512-6108287 GCA_028566575.1 Bartramia longicauda
CTCAGGCTGCCAAACTCCCTGGCGGCTTCCCCGGCCGTGGCCAAGGCCCCGCTGGCCATGGGGAAGATGCCGTAGCAAGGCCGGCCGGCCCCGCAGGCAGTGCTGTTGTCCCGAGGGCAGGGCAGCCCCTCGCAGCGGGCTGGTGTGCACGTCTCCACTCGGAACCCACCGCAGACCTGGAGAGGGAGAGAGCGGTGGGGCAGCAAGGGCACTCGTCTGGCTGGAGAGACCTCAGTGCCCTCAGGGAGGCAAAGCAGCACAAAACAGGGGCCACGGTTTCGACAGACCCTCACCCAGGAGCTGGGGGATGTGCTGCAGGGCTCCGCATGGGAACGGGGACGGAGGCAGCCCTCCCCACGGGGCTGATAGTGATGGATGTGGCACAGCCCGAATGACCAGGGACCGTGACTGTGTTGGAAAAGGGCAGCCAGAGCCACCCGTGTGAGCGGCAGCGCTGAATGCCCACACCTGAGGGGGCAAGGCAAGGTCTGCATCTCCTCAGCACCCCAAGCTGAGCACAAACAAGAGCAAACAAGAGCTAAACCCCAGCAGCTCACGGAGAGTAACAGAGCGTGTCTGCATGGAGCAAACCTCTCCTTTCCTCCCAGGACAGCAACTCTGCCCCTCCTGGCAGGGGAACCCTGTCCAACCTGGGCCATTTGCTTTGGGAGAGTGAATGGGATGAGAAGACCCTGCCCTCCTGCCTGGACATCAGTGGTTTTAATTACATGGCACCTTCCAGAGTGAGCACCCACCAAAGAGCACGCTGCAGCAGGGGCACACGCAAACCCAGAGCCAGTGCAAGCACTGGCACAGGCTGCTCGCTTGGGAATGTGTTGCTGCCCTGAAAAGCAGAGAGGGGAGGGTGGTGGTCTCCACAGCAACCGTGCATTAGGAGACACCAAAATGGATCTCCATGGCAATAACAAAGCAGCGAAGGAGAAATAAAAGAAACCTCATCCAGAAATTAAGTGGGTCTTTGAGATACAAGAAGTGACACATGAGAGAGTCCTTGGAGGAAAAAGCCTGTGCTTGGGAGGGGGCAGTGGGCAACGCTTCGGTATCTGCGCTCCCCAGCAAGGGATGCTCTGACAATTCTCCACTGATGCCCCAAAGCAGCAAGTTCCTTGGATGCCATTTATGAGTCTCTCTGGACAGAGAGTTTGTCTTGGCCATGCTGAACTCTCTGAGGAAAGATGCATGACCGCAGGATGTGAATCCTGTCCCCCGAGCACTACAGGGCCCTCCTGGAAAGTAGATGTGCCCAGTGGGGAAGCCATAAAACCACTTTGTATCTTCACCTTATTTATGACCGGGGTCAGATTGGGAGACGAGGCTATCTGGCCCTTCAGGGTCAGCAGCTTGGAGGTGGACTCCGCAAGCCCCCCCTCCAGCCCCGCGGCGCTCCTGCGGCTCTCCCGGGACTCAGCCAGCAGCCCTGAGGCGCCGGCGAGGAGGCTGCTGGCATTGGTGGAGGTCTGGTAGGCAGATCTGATAGTCTTGAAGGCTCCTGCAGGAATAAAACCCATAAATGACACAAATGCCTCCATGACTCATAAATGCAGCAGAGGCACCTAAACGAAGGCACTGACTACACCCCGGGAATGGATGTGCACAGAGAGGAGGGGGACACAGCCGGGGAGATTAGTCACCACAGCACAATGAAAAAGCTCCTTTTATTTCCAGATGCCTTTCAGCCATTCCATCAGCGAGCTACAGAGCTTTGCTGAAGGACAGGACTCTGGGCTGGGGCTAAAAGACAGAAACAAAACTAAAGACAATGACATGCACGTGCTGATCCTGGGCTTTGCTCACAGGGATGAGGACACAGTTCGTTCAGAGCCCTTTCCCTGGCTCCCAAGCAGGTCCCACCATTCCCCTCCAGCACAGCCTGGAAGGAGGGTGGTCAGGACATGGACCTGCCAGCCCGGCTCGGACGCCGAGGCGCAGAGGAAAATCCCCCAGCAGCGGCTGCTCAGGCATCTCCAGCCAAAGCACCGTGCAGCAGCGAGGGGGAGGCAGCAGAGAGAGGCTTGGAGAGCATTAGCTGTACCAGGGATATAATGGCAGCCTACCACCAGCATCATCACCGCCCTTAATTAGCTCTTCTCCTAAGCGCCTGACAGCCACCTGGCTCCTTCCCCACCCCTCCATCCCTTCCATCTGTGCACAACCTTCATTAGCTCAGCTTCCTCCCGGGTTCAGTGACACGCTCCCAGCGGGGCTCCCCCCTTCCCACCGCTCCCACAGAGTTCGTGCTGGCCAGGGGATGGGAACGCGGTGACATGGAGCGAGCCACCCAGCCCCAAAACGCCGGAGCAAATGACCCAACAGGGTGAAATCCTGGGTCATGGACCACAGGCCGGGTAGAAAGCATCCCTCTTGCTGGGGAGGGAAGATGCATTTGCTGTTCCTGAGCTAACAGCAGGTTAAAAGCTCCATCTCACCCACTCGGCTGGTGGGAAACCACTAGGCACAGTCACGTGTGTGTAAATTAACAACTGCAAATTAAGAGATATTACAGCTGCAGCGCTGTACCTGACAGATCCGTGCTGCGGCTGGTTTCAAACTGGGTCTTCTTGTTCTGATACTGGGTGTTAGTGATCAGCAAGCTGCTGTTGAGGGCTTCCAGCTCCCTCGATAAAGAGGCAGTCTCATCCAGAAAACGAAGGTCAGGATTTATACCTCGGACCTGCTCCCTGGAAAAGGAAAAGCAGAAAATGTGAATTTAAGTAGAGCACAAAGCACCTGCAGACAGAGAGCAGGGCTCTCCCACGCTGGGATGCTGCCAGCCCTCAGTGAAGAGGCACTTCTGAGCCAAGAGAGCTGACAGCCAAGGACACGCGATGGCCTCGCAGGTTTGCAGAGGCAGCAGAGCGCGGGGCTGGGCACAGCTCTACCCCAGCTCTCAGGGACCAGGCACGCTGAACGTGCCCTGAGGATGCCAACAGTGCTGAGCCCCTGCCTTTCCAACATCCTGCACAGAACAGGCACACATGGAAGCTCTCTTCACTTGCATCCCTGGTCACCACGTGAACAGAGCAAGATTTTCAGGCACAGAAACAAAGCAGAACGTGTGCAAGCGGCTCAGTGTGACAAGTGGAGTGAGCACACAGAAAAGAGCCAGCATCCCCTCCCAGCTAAGGGACACAGCCCTCAGCAGCATCCATCCCTCACCTGATTGCAGCGAGCGCGCTGCCCACCCGGGCCAGGCTCTGCTCTGTCGCGGGAGAGCGCCCCAGGATGCCCTGTGCCTGCTGCACGTTGCCCTCAGCTTGTGCGAGGCGGGGGCCGAAGCGGGACCCCCCGCTCCCCAGGGGCAGGCGGGAGGTGGAGTTGCTGAGGCCGGCCTGGCGCAGGTGCAGGCGCTGGATGTCCCCATCGTAGGCACGGAAGCAGGGGTGGCACAGCTCGCAGCCGGGGTAGATGTTGCAGTGGCCCCGCTGGCACTGGTCACAGCGGGGACCCGTGACACCCAGGCGGCAGAGGCACTGGCCCGTGGTCTTGTCACACCCCACGTCCTCCGTGCCCTGGAAGTCACAGTCACACTCTGGAGAAGGTAAAAGTGGAGATAGATAGAGGTGAAGGCCACTGTTAGGAGGGGAATAAATTTATATACATATAGGCATAGAAAATCAGGGCCTGTTAATGGGATGCCAACACAATATGAAGCCCAATCCCACCCATCAGCCCTGCAGCACCTGGGAAGGAGGTGGCACGGGCAGAGGAACAGGAAAAGCACCCAAGCCCAGTTGCCCACCCAGCCGCCGACCCTGCAGGGCCAGACCAGCATGGCCAAGGGTCTCACCCAAGGCCGCTAGGAGAGACTGGTGCACATCTGGAGAGCAACAGGGATTAATTAGGAAGCTGTGGCAGAGAGGAAATTTCTCTTGCAAAATAGCATGGGAAGGGCTGATGTCAGGACATGGGCCAGGAGCTTTTTCCCAGATAACCTGGGATTTCTAGGGCTAAGCAACACCAAGCCAAATGACAAGGATGCCCCCTACCTGTGCACCCTGCCCGGACGTCTCCGTAGTGCCTGTCTGGGCAAACCTGCTCCTGCGCAGCAGAGCACGTCTGTCCCGTGAAGCCTTCCCGGCACGGACACTGTCCTGTGAACTGGGGAAAGAGAAACCCATCAGGGAGACCCGGCTCCAGATGCTTTCCTGGGGACCCTCCCTCAACTGCTCTTGAGCACTAAAGCCAGGACACGGACAATCTTCTCCACTCGGGCTGAGTCCCGGGAGGTGCCCGCGCTGCTCCTGGCGGGCTGCAGTCTCCAAAGAGCCCAAGCCTTGCAAAGCAGAGGTTTAAGCTTTGTTTCAAAGACAAAGGAATCGCCCACAAGCAACCACTTTGTCATCTCAGGTCTCCTCCCTGCACTGAGCTCACTTGGGATCTACCTTTGGCTCTTCGAATTTGTCATGGGGTTTTTTTTTTCATATTTAACTTTAATTTTCTCTGTTGTCTCTTAAGCCTGAAGTGACACACATGCTCTCCATTGACAAATGAGGATAATTAACTTGCCTTGCCGGCTTGAAGATGTCTTATTAGGACTTCTTTACTAAATACCAGGCCTTTTGCAATGGCTTAATCTTGCCTTGATAATTACCCCCTTCTTTCATTTTTCCTGAATAGCCTGTCATAGTATTTTCTAGGAAATAGAAAAAGGAAAATAAAAGCAGGATGTGCTAGGGAATGCCCTGGCCTTTTGTGGAGGCTCCCACAGACGGGACAGGACAATGGAGCCACCCAACGGGTGATATGGATGCTCTGAGCCATCCCTGGTGCGGTGCTGCCCCGTGGGGACATGGCTCCGTTGGCAGTGGCACTGTGGGGTGCACAGCCCGACCCCTCTGCTCCCCCCAGGCAGCTCCTCACAGCAGCATTTGCAGAGTTGGGAAAGGAAAAAGAGAGAGGAGGCTCCCAGGGACAGGCATGAAAGAAGGCGGGGAAATTAAAAGGAAACATTGCTGAAAAATGCTGAGTCTGCCCTGAGGATGCCCGGGGATCTGGGGGGTACCTGGTTGCAGTGGGGGCTGCGGGAGCCCTGGGGGTGGCAGCCGCAGGGCCGGCAGCCCCGGCCGCTCCCCATGTCCCAGTGCTCGGCCGCGCACTGGTCGCAGTCGTGTCCCACCACGTTGGGCAGGCAGAAGCACCTCCCCGTCTCGTCGTCGCAGGGCATGTCCTGCCGCGCTCCCAGGACGTTGCAGGTGCATCCTGAAATAGAGAGGGGTTTGTCACATTAGAAATGGGGGCAGAGCCCCCGCCTCGCGTCCCACAAAGCCAGGTCCACAGAAGCACCTTGCAGCCACCCAAAGACGAGCTCTCCTGTCTCTCCCTTCGTACCCAAGCTCGGCACAAAGGACCCACACACACCAGAGGAGGCACTCAGGAAGAGGATACAGCCCTACACACGCCCTAAACTCCACTTTCCTGTGCTTTTTGCCAAACTTATACCCGAGACAGGCCAGAGAGGGAGCACAGAGGTTTATAAACCTTTGCAAAATGAGCTTTGGCTTGGAAAACTCAAATCAAAGCTGGCGGGGAACGGCATCCCTTTCAGAGCCACCGAGGATGCTGAGTGCAGAGGTGGGATAGGAGCACCCTGGGGAGCAGGGGCTGCTTTGGAGGGTACTCACTGTGGCACCCCATGGGGTTGGCGTTGGCCAGCTGGGTGAAGCCCGGCTTGCAGAGGTGGCAGCGGTCGCCCTGCACGTTCTCCTTGCAGACACAGCGCCCTGTCAGCGGGTCGCAGATGGAGCCCGGCACGGTGCCGTCTGGGTCGCACTCGCAGGCTGGAAATGTGCAAGACACAGCATTGCTGAGGGGTGCGTGGGGTGTGTGGGGACCAGCAATGGGGCTAGCGGGGGGTAACCATGCACTCACGCAGACAGGCTTCAGGATGGGCGAGATCATGCCGCTGGCTGCGAAAATAGTTAGTTTTGCAGCGCTCGCAGTGGTTGCCTTCAGTGTTGTGCTGGCAGTTGTCACAGACGCCCCCGCTCACCCCCCCGCTGGCGCGGTACAGCTCCGGGTCGAAGTGGCAGGAGGACGAGTGACCGTTGCAGTTGCACCCTAGAAAACCCCAACAAAAAGGCCCAGGTGGTGCTGGAACCGTGCAAACCCCTCCGGCAGCAGCGGCTGCGGCACTAGAGGGTGCCCGAGTCCCCCGTGTGACACAGTGACACCCGCTGACCGCCCCGGACCCAGCTGCCACCCGATGGACAGCCTGGCCGAGTGCTGGGGCAGCCCATGAGCCCAGGGCATCACCCCCAGCCACAGCCCTGTGAGGCAAAGCCCAGCCTGAAACCGTGGGGGTGTCTTTTACATCCATGTCAGCATCCAGCCCCACAAAGCGCCCCGGTAAGAGGTCTCTGAGCTCTCTCCCGGTACCATCACTCATGGCTGGGGAGGATTTAGGAAAGGCCTCAGGAAAAGGAAAGGGGAAAGGCACTCGCCGTACTCTGGCACTCATGGGGATCGTTGTCCTCCGCAGGTGCCCACGGCCGGTCGTTGAAGAGGGCGGCGCAGCGGTCGCAGTTGGGACCGGCGGTGTTGTGCTGACACACGCAGTGCCCGTGGACCTGCTGCAGAGACAAGGCTTTACCCCTCCGGACGGCAGCTGCTCAGTTCAGAGCTTCATCCTCCTGATGCCTTTCCAGCCCAGCCCCAGCCTGCTCCTGCCCCACACAGCCCCCCTTCCCCAGGCAGAGACAAAGCTCCAGCACCCAAGAGCGCTCCTCTGGGCCAGGGACAGGCTGCTCCTCACCCACAGCAATTCCCACCACCTCTTCCACCCACCCAGGGACAACCACGCTCAAGGCAAAGCGGACAACCATAACCTGGGGACAAGAGAATCCCACGACAGCAAACAACCTGTGCTGGCAAATCCTTCTGGGCATGAAGGAGCCTGCGGAAACCTTCTGTGTGCTCCCCACCCAGCCAAGAGACCCAGTGCTGGTGGAAGCAGTTCCCCCAGAGCCCCCCACAACCGCTGAGCTTTGCAACTCCTTATAAAGCCCCTCCACCTTCTTCCCCACACAAAAAGGGGGTTTACGTGGGGGTACCACAGGCTGCTGTCTCACAGCCACTACCCCACTGCTGCAGGCAAAACAGGGCATCGTTTCCCCCGATTACAAGCGGCCTCTGGCCAGGGGAAGGACTCTCACACCCCATCACTGCTCATCCCGGCCAAGCTCTCCCGAGGAGCACCCCTGGGTATGTAGCGGAGCCTGATACCACAGAGCTCATCTTTAGGCTTTTGGCTTCACCTCGATGCTCACCGTGGCCTGCGACTCTCCCGAAGGGGCACAACGGTCCGCGTGTCCGTGGCAGAAGCAGCTCCCCAGCACCCGCATCTCGGTCACGGCGTAGAAGGTGCTGGGCGAGTGGTAGCCCTGGCGCACAACGTGGGGGAGCCCGGTGAAGTTGATCCGCAGGTTGGTGAACTGCCCCAGCTCTGTTGGGGAGCGAGGAGAGGGAGTGAGGGGGCAGCAGGAACCCCGGCACTGGACACAGAGGTGCAATGTGATTCACATGGAGGGCTCGGAGCAAGGGACGGAGGCACCAGCACGAAGAGCAGCAGCCAAGTCATCAGCAAAGACCAAACGCTGCTCCTCGACACATCAGAGGTGCCAGGGCAGCAGCCGAACACGCAGCTCGAGGCCTTGTTTGCCAAAGACCTGCTCCCCTGGGGGTACCCAGGCTCAGAGCTCTCCACCACGTGTAGGAAGAACCACGAGGTGCATCATCCCCCTCTCCCTTTCTCAGATATAAGAGGCCGTTCACTTACTATCGATGGCCTGGCTGTAAGAGGTGGTGATGGTAGACGCCAGGTCCTGGACACTGAACTTCACCTGAGAAGGAAAAAAGAAAAGTTAAAAAGCAGGGAACACAAGGTGCTTCCTTCTCCTGCTCTGGGCAGTGCGTGCCCTGGACCTGCCTCTGCAGAACATCACTTAACACAGGGAAAAGGCTTCAGAGTTGCAGAGGATTTTGCAGAAAGACCAACGTGACACTTCCCCTGTCACAAAGCAGCGAGGGCTTTCCTCCCAGAGGAGCAAGAACCCTCCTGAGGACTCCCCTCAGCGATGCTGGATCCCTCTCGGGCTCCATCCCTCTCCAGGTGTAATATGTGTAAAAGATTTCCACCTGCCCTGAGCCCAGGGTGACAGAGGGGATAACGGGCACATGGGGGGTCCCTGCCACAAAACCCCACAAATCCTACCTTGCCCCCGTGCAGGGGGTAGCCCTGTAGCGCCTGGCAGCGAGTGTCCTGCCAGCTCTCGGGGGAGCCCTGGGGGACGTGGGGGAAGGCGGTGGCACAGTCAGAGGCGAGGTACTGGTACACCTCCCAGGTCTTGCCAAAGTCGGTGGAGCGCTCGATCAGCATTGCAGCGGGCAGCGGCGACTGCAGAGCAGGGAAAGAGGCACATCTGTAACATGGCACAGCCATGAGGATGTCTCTCCTCATCCTCCTCCTCCTGCCAGGCTCAGGTCTCCGCAGGCTGCTGGAGGAACTCCCTACCCTGCAGGTCACCAACAACTTCTGGGTTCCCCCCCGTTCCCTCGGGAAGCCCCGCTGCAGCCCCGCACTCACAGCCACAAAGCGTGCGTCTGCACCAAGGAGATTTCTGGGCAGATAGACATGGGATGGGAACCCACCACCCTGCTCTGCTCCTCCCAAACGCCCAGGGGAATGGCCATGCAAATGGGGAACATGGAGAGATGGAGGTACGATCCCTGGCATCCTCCCAAATGGGAAGGGAGGGAACTGTGTGCCTACAACCCCACATCAGTGGGGCCCATCCACCACCATGTGTGACCTCCTCGCGAGCAGGGATGATGCACACAAACCCTGAAGTGAAGCAGGATGCTGTTGAGCTGGAACGTCTGGTCCAGGTCCAGCTGCAGAGAGACGCGCTCGATGCCTGTAGGCACAGAGAGGCAGCTTCAGAGGTGCAGAGGGCAGACTTCAGGAAAATAACCCGCTCGGCTGCCTGAGCCAGGGTCCCAGGGGACCCCAATGTGCCCGGTAGTACTCACCGTTCTGGGACTGCCACCAGCGCGAGTGCCCGGCGGAGGAGACGATGTTCTCCACGCGGTGGCCGTTGTAAGCGTGTGGCAGCCGCGAGTCGCACCTGCAGCATTTCACGCTCCACTGGAAGAGAAAGGGCGGGTGGAAGGGACCGTCCCGGCTGGACCGGAGGGAAGGACCCCACTGGAGAGGGGGCCCAGTACAGCATGGGCTCAGCAGGAACAAATGGCATCAGGGAAGCTGGTTTATTAGAAATCTGAAGAACCGCGATCAGTAACCCTAATGACACACAGGACTCATGCAGTCGCCTTCACACCCCATTAAAAAGCTCAATTCATGGTTTTATGGACTAAAAACTAAAACCCAGATGCTTTCGACTAAAACACATTTTTGGCAAACCATCAAAAATGCCTTTTTCTCTAAGACAACACTTGATAGAAAGCTCTTTGCAGCTTTTCAGGACCAGTTTTGCCTTTTCCACACAGCCGAGGGGCTGTTTGTTTGGGTGAACAGAAAGGCCTTTCTCTCGCATCCAGGGCCCCGGGCGATGCTGGGCGTCCTGCGCTCTCCCCGGGGAGCAGAGCGGGAGCAAACAGCGCAGCGGGTGAGAAGTCAGCGGGTGGGAAGTCGAGTGGCTCAAAGTTCAGCCCTTCACTTGAGCAAGTAATTCAAGGAGCAAACAGAGCTGTGGCTGGGGGAACGCAGGGATGGCAGAAAACAGGGTCCCCGAGGAGCAAACAAATACCCAAATTTTGACTAACCAAGCAACGCGCCGGGCAACCACCACCACGGGGCCGCCGGGTGCGCGCGGCAGATGCAGAGGCTCAGAAACGTGTAGAAAGCAGCAGGAAGGAGATTGAGCAAGAGACGGGGAGCGGGGAAGGTCCAGACGTGGGCCAAGAGGAGAGGTGGGCAGGGGGTGGGCAAGCAGGCTGGGGCCAGGGCCACCACAAATGGGGGGAGACACCCAGGTGGGGCCAAGGTGGGGAGGGCAGGTCACAGAGGGACATTCAAATAGCAGGGGGTGACAGAGCCCGCAGCAGTGTCCCACAGGGGACACAGGGAGGGCCCATCCGAAGCACCCAGTACTGGCCACACAGAGCGGGGCAAACACAAGGGGCTGCAGAGACCACTGTCCCAAAAGCAGAAGTGACACGAAACATTTCAACTAGAAATTGAAGTTGTCAGTGGCCCAGGCAGTAAAGTAGGCTCCGAAATGGAGCAGTGGGACACGAGCTTCACACCAACACATCCCAAAGCCCAAGAAATTGGGGAAGACCAAGAACAGTCTTTGCCAGCAATGGCCGCGGCAGCGTGGGGCAGGATGTCTCCGAAAGGTCATCTCCTGGGAGGAAGGAGGGTTTTGGGGAGAGGAGGGGAGCGCGTCTGGCACAAGGTCTAACAGCTGACCCCAGGAAGGCAACGAGATACCCTGTGTGAGGGCTGGCAGCCCCTGGGATGGCATCAAGTGACAGTAGAGGCATGGGCATGTTTGGGACCGCAGTGATGGGATCAGCTTTCAGCGGCGGAGCAGGGACATCGGGTGACAAGTGACAAGAGGCACTTTATATCCACCTCTGTGCTGAAATCTCCCCATCTGATACTTCAACAAATGAGCCAATTCCAACCCAAACACAACCCTGCACGGGAGCTGGGATGGGGAGAGATCTGTGCCTCGGGAAGGCAGCAGGAGGCAGTGACCAGGAGGGCATGGTGGCACCACGACTTCTGCTTTCCCCTTTAAAAGATTAATTCACCGTTTACACCTATTCCCTTACTCCTGAAACAGGCTCATCTAAGTCAGCCAAGTCTCTGATTTCTACAGAAAAGGACTCAGCTCCATAAGAACTACCTTTTCTATTTTTTCATTTAAAGAAAAATTCATGGAAAACTTTTTCCAGAGGTACCTCTTTGCTTGTTCTCACCCAAAACCACACAAGGCCTGGGCTGGCTTCAAGCAGAAAGCTCTAACTGGTCCCACACCACCGTCCTCCCAGCCCCGGGAGCAGACAGAACACAGCGAGGGGCCGGGATGGGAGCTCAGATCCCAGGATGGTGTTTGCTCCTAACAAAAGCCCAGACCCAACCCCACTCTGTCCTGGGACCTGGGAAGCTTTCAGCAGTTGGGTGGATTTTGAGGAGAGATCCTCACTTAAACTGATCTGTTTCCATAACACTTTCCATAGTCTTTATGTTCCCTGTCTATAAATATCCCAGAACAGGAGTTGGCTAACTACAATATTTACAACAATATTGCAGAGTAAGCAAACAGAGAATTCAAAATATATAATCATGCAATTTCCCTGGCTCTACCAACTCCTCCTGGCTCTGCCAGGAAGAATCAGAAATCATGTAATGGGGTCCGGGCAGAAGAGCTCATTCCAGATAATGACTATTAGCAGCAAATTGTCAGGAAGCTACAGAAATTATCCACAGAAATAATCCAGTCAACAATTCCCAATAATGATTAAACTTCCCAACAGTTGTGACTGTGATTAGCAAAGGGAGAAGGAAGGCTCTCTGCAAGGGGAAAGGTTAATCTCGGCTAAATTATTCATTAGGAGTGATTCATGCATAGTTATCAGACCATTCACACAGCCAGAGACACCAGTGCCTCCCAGGAGCTCCAGAGCCTGGTGGCAGTGAAGCTGCACCACACTTGGAATGCGGCACTAAAGGAAAATGAGGCTTAAAAACTGTCTGTGTGAGACAGACCCTCCCGGTGCAGCCCGGGGGCTGTGCTTGGTGCAAACGTTTTTGGCTATATTTTTTTTCTTAATTTTTTTTTCCCTCCTCAGATTTTTAATTAAGGCTAAAATTAACACTGGAAGCAAAATTCATTTCACGTCCTTGGCTCCAATTGTGAAACCCCTCTATTGCACAACCGGAGGAGCTGCTATTACTGTGACTATGTGTCTCAAAGTTCCTCGGGCCAGAGGGAATTACCAAAAATGACAGTCCAGGGCCGGGCCGAGGGGAGATGCTCCAAGCGCACACCTTTCCCCAGCTCTCCCTCTCTTTTACTGCCGGCAGAGCAGCAGACCCGGGGGATCCCTGGGAGCTGGGCTTGCCAGGAACAGCCTGGGGCTGCGGGAGTACGTGAGGACTGGAAATGAAGAGGTCAGGCTCTGAGCTGGGTCACCAGCCCCGGGGCAGCCCCAGCCCTGGCTCTCCCGCACGTCGTCCCCTCCAGAGCCCCAGCCCTGTGCTGCTGCGGCACAAGAGCATTGGGACGTGTTTGAGGTGTGGGACGTGGGGCTGAGAAGGCCTGCAGCAAGGCAAAAGAAGCTGTAGGTTTGCACAAAAACCACTAACCGCCCCTCTGTGCCTCCAAGCTACTCTTAAAGAGTCACCCAAAACACAGATTATAGAGGTTTGCAGATTAAAGGAAATTCCTTCTGGCCTTCAGAAAGGCAGTCATTCCAGAGGGAAAGCCAGCGTGTTGAAAACAGACAGATCCATGTCTTAGGAATACGTGGGTTTGCTGCTCTCCTCCTGCTCTGACCTTGGGAACCGCTTGCTGACCGGCATCTCATGCCTCCCCGCTCACACAGGGGCAGAAAAACCACAAATAATTTTAAGGTGATGGACTCAGACCAAAGCATTTTAAGGAGCTCTTGCTGCCATTTCCATACGAGTGGAGAGCCCTTGAAATAAAAACCTCCTGGCATAGGTGCACAACCCAAAATAAACTGAAGTTACTCATCAGCAAAAACGGGAAGCTGCTTCTCTCCAGTCACGAAACAAAGCCCTCTCCCGGCGGCGGGGGCCGTGGTGGTCCTGCCTTGAGCCCAGCCCCGTGCCAGCGCGGGGCACTGTGTCAGTCGGGCTCCTGGCACGCAGCCTCCCATACGGGAGCCTTGTGTGCTCTTGCACAATTAATATTGTATAGGGACAGACATTACTGTTCCAAGTTTATTTGGGGACAATCTAGAAAGCAGTGGGAAGTTATATATATACAGAGAGATTGAGAGTTATTAAGAAATAGGGTAGGCAGCAAGAATAGATTGCTTTAGGAGGAAGGGCACCTGTTAAAGCAGAGTTAGGCAATTCCCTGTTCCAGCCCATTTTCATTCCCTGTTCCAGCCCGTTTTCATTCCCTGTTAACACCAGCTGTAGGACGTGGCTATGGCAGGCTCACAGAGCGGGGCTGCTCTGGCCTGGGAAGCACTCTGTCCATTTTCCATGGGAAAATGTGGGAGACATTACCCCGGGGTACGTCGGAGCAGTTAAACTCAGTGAGCCATCGCCGTTTGCTTCAGCTCTGGAGCCCAGAGCTGCCTCAGCCCTAACACCCAAGGGCACATCCATTTTCCAGCAGCCAGGAGCAACACTGGAAAGAAAGCTCCGAGGTTCTGCTCAAAACACAAATGGAGGGCTCTGACCTTGGTTTTACCAGTCACCCCCAAATTCAGAGGGGACAGCAGGGAGGCAGGCGCAGGCACAAGTCGGACAAACATCCTGGGTGTGGGGTTTTAAGGAAACGCAGCTCATTTCTCCTCCTTAAAAGCAAACACGTGGGTGCCTGTTTTCCTCACCCCGTCTGTTCTCACATCATCTCCCCTCAGCGAAACTGCATTTAAACTCTGCCAGGATGCCAGTCTGCAGACCCATCACCGGGGTCCTCCTGCCTCTGCAACTTGTCTGCGAGGGAATGACGTGATGTCTCCCAGCATATGTGTCGGCTTGCAGTCGTGCGGCAAAAAAAAGATACAGAGAATGGAGGAGGAGGAGAAAAGAAAAAATAATAATGAGAAATAGGCTTTTTCTGCTGCAGATTCACTGCAGGTAGGGACAGATCCCTGCAGGAAAGAGCAGGGTGTGTCTGAATGCCAGAATAAGATGAGATAAGCACGGAGCAGCAACCCCTGGTTGCCGTACTACCTTCACCAGGTCAGGAATACAAATTATTCAATGCAAACCCCTGGCACGATGAAGCAACACCCAAAACTAGAAGCCCTGCTTTGAGCAGGGGGCTGCATCTCCTGCGGTCCCATCCGACCACAATTATTCCACGATTTTGTGGATGCATTTTTCTGTGTAAAAAAAGCCCTGAGTTTGACAGATGACGTGGGTTTGAACAGCAAACGAGCTGGGCGGCTCAGTGGCTGCTCAGCGCGCTCTCTCCTGTCCCAACACGTCGAGGGCTGCCGAAGCAGCCGGCAGGCAGCACGGTTCGGATTGGTACCGAGCTCCCTGACCGACCCAGGCAGGTGGGCAAGCAGATGTAACCATCAGACGGTGGCAATGAGGCAGACAGAAGCATTAGTCTTGCACATACTGCCTTTCGCAGACATTGGCCTGTATTTTTGGAAGCAGCCAAAGACGACTCAGTGCTGAGACACGGCGGGGAGAGATGTACACAGCAACCCCTGCCAGGCAGCTGCGACCATCCGTCAGCCGGAGCAGGAATCCCCGGCCAGGCCAGCAGCTCTCCTGCCCCACCGATCACACTCCCCTCCCAATAACTCATTTAGAGATCAGGCTTCCCTGGCACCCCTCATCTCGACTCCTACCTGGTCAAGCCCATGTCACCATGACACAGGGGGTGACAGGTGACTTCCCACCCTTCATTCCTCATATCCACCAAGTGCCCATGAAAGGCAAGTGAGAGAAGGCAGAAAATCTTAGACCTTGACAACATCCAAATGGGAGTTCAACTTTGGATAAAGTCTCCCAGTGTCAGGGTGTGAGGACCCACGCACACACACCCTGCTCCGCTGTAGGATGCAGGACACAGCAGCAAGAGCAGCAACGCGAGCACAGGGACACCCGGCTTTGCTCCTCCCTCACCTGTTCTTTGGCAAAAGCTTTCACGGCGATGGTGCAGGGTGCTTTGGGCACTCTTCAAAATCAGTAAAACATCCAGAAAAGTCTGTAGCTATTTTCTAGCTCTGAACGTGTCTGAGCTGAAAGCGTTGCACGAGCCCACAGGAAAGAAACGCTCTCCCTGCAGAGAGGTGTTATCTGGCCGGGTGTGAACACCCCAGGGCTCGGGTACCGCAGACAGCCGAAGGCGAGCACAGCCCTCCTGCTGTCACTCGGGAGGCCAGGCCAGGGGACCGGGGACCTGCTAATCCGTGTGAAAGCCACACCGAGCCTTCCCCGGCTAGAGCTCGGCAGCGCGGGATGCTCCATGTTCCTATCAGTGCCCACTTCACAGTCAGATGGAGAGGAGTTAACGGGGCCTTGAATCACACCTCGGTCAACAAGAGTCTTTCCACACACACCCACGCCGTTACGACTCCAAACCCACGCTTACTTATTTTTCTATTTTATTTTCAGTTTTCCTCCTGCTTTTTCCCTTTCCCTGCTGACTCCAACAGCCATTTCCCAAACGCTAAGTGGTTTCCAAGCCAGACCATTGGTCTGCCTGGTTTCCACCCCCCGTCACTTCTCTAATCGCCGCTGCCACCCCCCGTGCTATAAATGGCAATGCTGAGTGTCCCTCTTGGATTTCACTAGACTGAGCCCACGGCCAAGGAATGGAGCAATCAGTAGTGCAGAGTATAAAGGTTAGAGGGATCTGGAGCCGGAGCAGACAATGGAGCAGAGGCTGAAATCCATGTCCACAGCGAGTCACCCACCAGAATTGCAAAAGGGGGCCCTGAGGGGTGGGCTGGTGGCCCGGCCAGACAGCCCGTGCCTGCCAGCTGGCTCCGGCAGCCAGCGAGAGCAACCCCTCATCCCATGCCCTCTGCTGAGATTGCAAAACCCACTCCAAATTTGTACCTATTTGGCTACAAAACAAGAGCAAGACTTGTAACAAAAAAAAACCACCAACCTCCTAAGAGTCCATAAATTATACATGCTTACTTTTTATGGGATGGGAATAGGAAAATTGAGTTCAAGGGATTAATTTTTGCCTAAATTAGGGAAGTAGAGAAAGGGAGGAAAAAATTAGGAAATGCTCAACACATAGGGATTTCTCCTGCAGAGACAGGAGCTGGAGGACTCAACACTCCCATTACAGCTGCACAACAGAAATAAGGCTCCTTGAGGAATTTGCTAGCAGGAACCACGCATCTCTCCGTTCAGTAAAGGATCACATACACGTCCCGAAGCCAGAATTGGAGAATCCAACCTAGCACATCAGTGTTAATTGTTCCATACCCGTTTTAACCCTGGTACTTGTAGGACAAGGTATAAGGAATACGAAAAAGGAATAGTTCAAGGACTTGAAGAGTGCAAGAGACGCTGCAGCCTGGCCCCCTGCCTCCCCCCGCAGCACCACCACCAGACCTCCCCAGCGGATCGTTTCTGCTCGAGGCACATGGCAGCCACGGGAGAGACACCCAGTCCCCCCTTCAAAGATTGCAAACGATGCAGATGATCACAACTGCATCTCTCGAGGGCAGGCAAAGGGAACAACTCGCCCCCTCCAGCTGGTGTTAGCAGGACCAGCTCCAACAGGGTTTTGCAGAGACTCACGTCCCATGGTACAAGGCCCCTCTTCAGGTTAAAGTCACTGTCAAAAGTCAAATGCTAAGCGAGGATTTCAGAGGTACATTTAGGTACAGTTTTCCTCAAGTATAAACAGAAATTGGGAAGAATAAAAAATTAAGTCAGGGCAAAAATAACTGCTTGCTTTTTTGCAGTCCATGGGCCACAGCATCCGTGAGACACAGCGGGGATTTGCTGGGAGATGAACAAACAGCTCCATCACTGGGAGCAGCAAAACGGCTCCGAGAAAGCGAGCGGGAGCCTGGACAGAGGAAATGCCTGACCAGAGCTGTCAGCCTGGCAAACGCCCTGGCACAGGGCAGAGGCTGCAGCCAGCCCCATCCAGGAGGACACGATGCTCCTGCCCACCCGGGCCAGGGAGCTGCCCCAGTTCCACACCAGCGCGCGCGCGCACACACACACACACACACACACTCACCCACTGCCACATCTTGGCCTTCAACTCAAAGGGAATTAAAAGCAGAAGAATGCTGACTCACTGGAGCTGGATTCCAGTGCAGAAAACACCGCCTCACTGAAGGGCTGCCATTTCCTCTCCTCTCCAGCATCTCTTCCAAGACCCTTTTTGCCTGTCCTGCATTGAACCCACTCCCTTTTGGGCTCCTCCCACAGCAGTTATGGGGTTAACACTGCCAGAAGGACAGAGAAAGGCTTTAGGAAGCCCTCACATCAGGGACATCATCCCTGTAGTTTTCATCTCTGAGCTCAGGCAGATTTATCCTTAAACTCTTCCTCTGATTTGGTGGCAGCTTTGGAGCCTGGGAACCCGCAGCTGCCTGAAACGTTATCCTCCCGAGCACCATCTCCTGCCTCCGCACACCCAGCCTAATTGAAAACAGTTGTTCGGTTCAGAAGCTTTTCCAAGTCTTTGTGAAAGACCTGAAATGTTCCCGTTTTTGACAAGTGAAATATGAGCTATGTTTATAACTAAAAAGTCCAGGGACAGGAAGGCTTAGGATATTTTGGATGCAAAAGCTTCCGTTTTGCCTCTGGTGCTCCACACCAGAGCTTTGCTGCCTTTTCCTTGCCACCACCTTCGTGCTCAGCTCCTCTTCTCGACCACGGGGCTTGAGAGGACACCACAGATGGTGTGATGGCCCAGCATGGTTGGAAGGGGGATAAATACCTGGAATAGGTTAAACACAAGGGCTGGAAGGATAGGATGGGCACAGGCGTTAGCATCCCTACAGAAGGTTCAGGAGGTGCACGTACCTCTCCGTGGGGTGTGCAGTACGTCTCGGGCTTGGAGAGGCCACAGGTGGAGGATGCTCGCAGGTGGTGGGCTCGTCCCAGCAGGAGGTCTCCGGCGGGGGGGTAACAGGCTCCCTGGGAGCAGGCTTGCTCTGCGCCCACCCGCCACGGGGCAGCTGGAACAGCAGGAAAACAGGACATGGGGCTGTGTCAGGGTGGCACCCAGACATCAGCCAGCACGATGCTGGTTCTACAACCCCACACAATGCATGTGCCAAAAGGACAAAGGTATTCTGCCCCTGAATTACCTTTATTTCTATTAAGAAAAAGGCACTTTTAAAGTGCTTTGTACTAACAGATATTTCTGAAAATCTCCTTTGCCACGACCCCAGTGTCAGGGCTGCAGGGATGCTCAGTTCCCTGCCCACCACAATGAACAGCCCTGTTTGCTGTCCCCTCTTCACCCATACATCTAGCCCTATAGCCGAGAGACCAGAGAGCAGCCTTTTGCCACACACCAGCGCTGTTCCCAAATGCCATTCTCCCAGCTGCTGCCATAATTCTGGTACTAACACAAAGCTCCCATTAGCAGAATTCCCATTTGGTCAGCATCCCCCGTATCCCTTTAGACACACTGCATGGTGAGCCTTACCCAGGAGGACAAACAATGCCCATGGCCAAAGCTGGCAGCAAGACTCCATCCTGCCAGGGACACACCTAGGGAAGAATTTGCAGCATAAGCTAAAATGAGCAGAAAATGCCAGTCTAAAGCTCAGTCCAGGTCCTTCCCATTCTTCTCAGTTCACAGGGAGATAATTTTCTTTGATCTACAACAGAATAACATGGGTGACAAATCAAGAATAACAAAGGAAAACCAGATGCTCAGACTGTGTCTGTTTTTAATGTACAAGCAATCCCAGCTTTTCATCTAACCCGGGAAGCACGCACCAGTTTCTCCTAAAGTGTGTAAGTGATTCTAATATGATACATTACTTTCAGTTGTGCAGGCATAAAGCCAATTTTTAGGAAACTGGACTTCTAGAGAACAAAAACAGGGAATGAATGAATAAGTAATTTACAAAACTACTCAGCCTAAATTTACATCAGAGAAACAGAGTTTATAATCCCCAGCTTTTTTCAGTATACCATAACAATGTACATACAATTATCATTACCAGTGATCTCCTCTGGAAGCTTGCACCTGATTTTTATTCTCTTCTTTCCAGTAGAAGCAAATATTATAGCTCACTTTGTTTCACATCCTTTGAATAATAACATAACACAGTATCTAATACAGCATAGTATGAATGAAGCATGGAGACCGCACACCTCCCTTCCCTGCAAAACAAAGTCTTTTCTAAGGAGCAAGTTCTGGTTCATCAGAATGTAGAGCACCCCCTTTAGTTGACAGAAGTAATATTGCTTGGACTTAGGGAACATTCTTATTGATTCATGAATATTCCAAGGGGATATATTAATCTTTTGTGAACCATACAACCCTGATGAAACTGCTGTTTAACATGCTAAAGTGCCAAATTCATCTTCTCCTTGTACAAAAGAACTTCCTATAATAAAGTCTCTTTGTAATAGCAATAAGGCATCTCAGTGGGGAATGTTTATCACATTGTGTTTGCACTTTGAAATACTAGACATTTTGTCTTGTATTACACAGCTCCCTAAGGATATGAGTGCATGGCAATATCCAGTATCTTCCATTCAACTTTATAGCTTAATTATTACTTGAGACATTCTGTCTATACATTTGTATAGGGTTAGATAAGCAATGTATTTATTAAACTTCATAATCTGTGACATGACACATCTTCTGTCAGTGTAGGAAAAAGTCAGGCAGATTGCCCACTGTACACATTAAGGTAGGTAGGCACTTAGACAAATAGATGGGTAGACAGATTTTGGTATAGGTAGAGAAATTGAATTATAACTATCAGAATTTCTACAGAGAAATCTGTGCCTCATAAAAAAAGATCTCTTTCTGGTAGCCCAGGGCTCTGAGACAGCCTCATTAAGGTGCACAGGATGCTCAGCCAATATCGTGTCCTAGTGCACCACAAATATGATC
>JAOXNH010000013.1:6108387-6118802 GCA_028566575.1 Bartramia longicauda
CAGAATAACATGGGTGACAAATCAAGAATAACAAAGGAAAACCAGATGCTCAGACTGTGTCTGTTTTTAATGTACAAACAATCCCAGCTTTTCATCTAACTCGGGAAGCACACACCAGTTTCTCCTAAAGTGTGTAAGTGATTGCCCTCTTTCCCAGATGCTCTCTCGGGATCGTTGTGTTATTGCTGGGATGAACCTCAGGTACCAGGGCGGCACCTCGCTCTCCACGGAGCTGTGATTCCTGCCCGGCTCCCTGGGGACATCGAGAAGCTGCAGCCCCAGCACCACGATCTGCGGCAGGCAGGGAGCCAGTGCCGATGCCAGGTCACAACGTGTGGCTAGAAACGATGCCCTGAGGAGTGTGCACACACAAACCCCCCCGTGTCCCCCCCCAGCCACCTCTTCCCCGCACCCTGCACTCTCTGCTCTCCAGCCCCACCCTTTGCCCTGCGTTTCCAGAATCGATTCCAGATCAAAACTCGCCAGCGCACGCGATGGCCCCAAGTCTTGTTCTACAAAAAGAAGAAACCTGTAAAAATCGCTGCAGAACACGTGTCTGCGGCAGGGTCCCTGCGGGGAAGCCTTGCAGGAGAGCCCAGGGGAGGCAGAACCGCCAGAGACCTCACCTGACCTCTTCCCTGCCTGGGTGGCAGCACCGTCCCTGGTCCCCGTGGTGTCCCTGGTCCCTGCGGTGTCCCTGGCTCGCAGTGAGGGCTTTCTCCCCTGCTTCCTGCGACCGCAGGAGCCCTCTGAGCGCCGGCTCCCTCCTCTCCTGGCTTTTAACAGGCAGTGCCTCACCTGGGAGAGAAGGTGCCTGTGGGTGCAGTAATGATAAAGGGAGTGATTCAGGGATCTTCAGACACACACACCCAGTTACCGTACAACTCACGGCTGCTGTCAGCTCCCAGACAGGGCACACGGCTGCAAACAGAGATCACTTCCCAAGAGGATGACAGCAGCATGAACCAGCTGCTCCGCAGGTAACCAGTGAGTGAAAGCCCATCCGTAGGTGGCCCCACGTGGGGCTCGCGTGGCCACTGCCGGGATGTCACCAAGCCAGGCTGAAGCCAGCTCCCTCCAGAGCCACACGGCTGGGGGTCAGGGCCATGTCCCCAGCGTTTGCCCACCCTCTCCAACAGGTTTCACACATCACGCTCAGCATCGCGACGACAAGGCAGTGCCACTATCAGCAGCATTTAAAGCCTAATTCAGGACACCCACGTGAGTTATAATCACCCTGGGTATTCACTCAGAGCAGCCTGAAGGCGACCTGGAGCGCAGCGATGGGGACTGACAGGTCACACAGCCCCGCTCCAGGCTGCGGCTCTGGAATTCCTCAAAACACAAAATTACCTAAGGTGAGCGTGGGGATTATCAACAAAATGCAATCCTGTGACCTCACCAGCCGTGAAAAAAAAGTCAGAGAGTCAAATTTTTTAAGAAATATAACCCTTGCTTGGATACCTAGCTGCACACCCAGCTGACAACGAGCCCTTTGCTCCCACTTTGGACCCAATTTAGAGCTCTCTTGCACTTGACTCATTTCAGTGATCACTGTTGCTCTACATGAGCATTGATGGAAACTATCACAAGTTGGTTTTTTTTTTGCTGTGCCAGCAAAGTAACAAATTTTTAAGAAATCTGTTTAATGTGTGGACTGTTGGGAGCACAGCTCAGCAAGGCACAGACACAGCCCCACACACACAGCGCTCCTGGGCACCGCTCACGGGCTGCGTTTCACCTAAAACACAGGTTTTCACCCTCAGAAAAACCTGCACCGAGCCTTTTCCATCTACTTTACTGAAACAACCCCAGAATCACGTCCTCTCCCGTACTGGCCAGGGGCTCAGCAGACCACGTTGAAGACTGAGGATCTTGGCACCCGTGGCTTTGGCTGTGTGTGGTACCTCCCTCCCATCCCCACTGAGCAACACGGGGCCGTGCAGGCTGAGGATGAGGAGCCCAGGGAAAGGGTATAGACAGAGCTGGGGGCAGGAGGGTGGAAAATATTGTCCCTCAGGCTATGGTATGTGAGAGATTGTCTGGGCTTCCGCCCGCGCCGAGGCGTGCCCGCTGCCGGGGAGTGCCTGCCCTTACCCCGCTGCTGCTCAGCAATGCAGTAACACCACATTCCTCCTCCTGCAGCCGAGGAGCCTCCCCTCATCTCACCTGGCAGCAGAAAGGAAGCGGGAAGAAGCACTGGAATGTTTTACAGAGAAAGAGAGAGCCCAGACGTGCCACGAGCTGCCGACACCATCCCTGGCTGCGAGCGGAGCCTCCTGCGGCGCAGCTCAAACCACCCACTGTCAGCTGGGATGGAGTTAACTCCAGCAGCCGCCCTGTGCTGCATCCAGCACCAGAGCAATGCTGATAACACACATTGGTTTAGTGGTTGCCAGGTGATGTTTACATTAGCCAAGGACTTTCTCAGCTTCCCACAGGAGCTGAGCAGTGGCACAGACAGGCCAAAGGAATATTCCCTGCCATGCACGTCATGCTCAGAATAGAAATGGGGGCTGCCCGGGGGCAGGAATCTGTGATCAGGGCTTGGGAGGGATGGGCAACCCACCACTGGGTAGCGAGAGTAACTCACATTGTATCACTTTATTTTGAATATTCTTTTACCATTATTGTTTTCCTCTTCCATTCCCATTCTATTAAGCTGTCCTTAACCCATAAGGTTTGGGCTTTTTCTCCTGCTCTTTTTCTCCCTCTTCTCCCTCCCCTGCTGGGGATGGGGTGGGGGGTGAGCGTGGTTCTAGTTGTTGACCGGGGTTAAACCCCAACACTACCCCAGGCTCTGCGAGAAATCACATCAAACTCCCTAACTTCCTCCTCTGGTGGAGTGTCCATGCTGGAGAAGGCAAAGGAGAGGAAGGTCTGACTGGGTTTCTGCAAGGCTGCTGGTGATGCTGGACGTGGCACTCCTGCAAGCCATGGCTAACAGCCACTTGCTGGGTGCCTGTTCCGCCTGGTTTAAAGCCGTCCCCCACAGCACTGGTAGCCAAACTGGGAGGCTGAAGCTGCTCTTGGGAAGACTGTAAATGCCACCTATGGACCCTGCCAGAGCCAGCCGTGCTGAGCACTAATACACTCTGAAATTGTGATGCTTCCCCCCAAATTACCGTGAAGCACAGGACACTGCAATTCTGTCACACAAACAAGGGTAGGACCAGAAAATGTCACCTCAACCACCAGCTGGTCAAACGAATTGTCCAAAATACCCCGATCCATCCTTTCCTCCTCCAGCCTCTCCCAGTGACTTGCCAAAGCAAGGTAAGCCAGCACCTGGAATTTCAGGTGTTGCAAACAGAGGTGAGGAATAGTCCCATTTATAACATCGCTGCTGCAAATCAATAAAAGCACAAAAGCAAAGAAGGGGCTGTGATCAGCTGGGTGCTCAGGGCCAGCGTGGCTGGGTGCAGGGGACCCACAGCCCTGTGACCCTGACGGGACTCGGGAGGCTCAGACGCTGCTCCAGGCTGTTGTGGATGAGACACATCGAGACAGCAGAGCCGGCTACATCCAGAGGGGACATAATGACAAAAACACACTACAACAATTAAAACATAAATGTTGGAGCAATCCTCTGTGATCAGCGAGAGGGAAAAGAAAGATGCCCTCAGGATTTCCATCCCCTTTTCAGTTCAGCCCACAGCTGCGTCAGTCTGTGCCGAGCTGTGTCAGAGCCTTGGAGGGCTGGGTAAGACCATTCCCTGGAAAACAAACAAAACTAGCTCCTGCAGGAAATGGTGCACTGAGTCATGGGACATGCCCTGCCCTAAACACAGCGTTAGGGGACACTGCTTTACTGGAAGCATCTGCTCCAGGATGAGATGTGCAACCATCTCCCAAGGAGCTCCCACTCCCCACCGCTCCATCACGGAGCTGCTGCCTCCTGACACCCGATGACGTTCATGTGGGCAGGATAATCCGAGCTCCTGCTCCACAGTGAGTGTCTGTGATCCATTAAGCAGCTTCTCTGCCCTGCCCCAGAGGTGCTCGTCAGGCAGAAAAGCTCCATATCTTGTGATCCTGTACTGGTGGCAATGGGCTGGCACCAGAAGATCTTAGGGCTGACGTCCCTTCCGCACTGGCAGCAACCAAGAAAGATGCTGCTCTTGGAACCAAAACCCCCATTAAGGAAAAAGGAGGCCAATTGAGTATAGTTTTATGGCTTGTGCATATCAACATTAAACAATACTTAATGCTGCTGTTGCATTTTTCATGGAAGGATTAATAAATGCCTGAAACACAATTCCTGTAAGTACATTTGTGATACGGGCTGCTGCGGAGGGAGGATTGGCTTAGTGATGGGGAGCAGGATCTTGGCTCAGGGGAGGGCAGACTCCAGAGTCCCAGTCCCCTCCAGTCTCTGCCTTCCCAGAGCTGGGATGGAATCCCAAACACTCTCCATCTCTAGACCAGGCACAGCCCGTGTGTGCCCTGTCAGACACACGGAAACCTTTGTGGCAAAGGCCTGGAAGGAGGAAGGAGCTGGAAGCGCTGGAGCTGCACGGGAAGGGGGAAGCTTGGGAAGGGTTTGTCAAGGGTAAGAAACGCTGTCTCATGTTGTAACTTTGACAACTCTCTGCTGATTTCAGTAATAAAACAATGTTTCCTCCACCTAAACTTTTAATTTCCCATTTGAATTAAAACCCAGCCATCAAACCACCTCCTCATTCCAGCACACGCAGACGATTCCAGACACTGTCTTTGCTAGCTGTCATGTTTTCTTTTAGAAGCATTTCCAGTTCACCTCCTGAAAACCCTACACCTGCTCCGAAAGCAAACAGAACTTTGATCTGAAGCCCAGTTGACCCAGTTTAGGTTTCAATTCAGGCCACACTGGGAGCTGGCTCCAGCGGGCAGCGCCGCCCTGACTCAGCCTCCCTTGGCGGCCGTGCTGCGGCCTGAGCCCGGTGCCGGCCACGGGCAGGTTGGGGACACGGAGGCGGCTGTCCCTGCCTGGCACAGCAGTGTGGCACCTGCTACGGACTGGCTGCAACTGGCCAAATGCCAGAGGGCACCTGGTCTGGGCACAGCAATCGCCCCGAATCCTGGGAAAGGCAGGACTCGCTCTGCCGGAGCAGCGACGCGCCGGCAGATTACAGCTAAAGCCAAGGATGTAGTATTTGCCCTTAAGTTGGACTTTTCCTTTCCATGCCCAGTGGAGTTTCGCATGCCCAGCACACACTGGGTGGGCACAGGAGCCCAGAGGGTCCGTGGCCACCCCCCTCCCGTGCACAGCCCTCCCAGGCACATACCGATACGGGCAGCAGAGCTGGCAGGGCAGCGGGCTGGGAAGCCTGCCTGCTTTCCTCCGGGGGGGGAGTGATAAAATTGTCCTTGCAGGGGAACATCTTTATTTTTGTCACGTCCCCATTTTCTAAAGGAGAAAATATTCCATTCGGAAAGCGTCCAGCTGCTGGCTGGAGGATTTCAGCTTTTCCAGGCTACAATGATAGAGCAGGGAGGGGGGGTCGGTGCTCCCCAGCAAGCCCCTCG
The DNA here is from genome assembly GCA_028566575.1 of Bartramia longicauda. NCBI lineage: Eukaryota > Metazoa > Chordata > Aves > Charadriiformes > Scolopacidae > Bartramia > Bartramia longicauda. The sequence goes on from JAOXNH010000013.1 coordinate 6,113,896, forward strand.
GCACAGCAACCCTGCCTCCCCCTGCACCCATCAACGGCAGAAAATTTAAACCACTGGGGTATTTAGGAGCCGCTTTAAGCCATGTGTCCTCCTTGACACCACAAGTGGTGACTGAAATGAAGGTCACGCTATTCTCTGCTCCTGGTTGCCAGCTTGTTCCTCCTGGAACCTGATGGATTTCAAACAAGGGACTCGCTGTGCATGGGGTTTGATCCTGCTGGGGTAAAACACAAGTGTTTTCCCCGTCTTTGCTCCCCTTCCCGGGCAGGAGAGCGGGCTGGAGGGGAGGATCACAGCCCTGTGTCCCAGACCATGCTGCGGAGCTCACGCTTGTCACGGGCAAAGTCCAGCAGCGCCTGACCCTTGTCCGTGCACGGCCGTGTGGAAGGTGAGGCAACCCGTCTCTCCACCTCTGCACGCTCCGGCCAAAGCGATGCTACGGCACATTTTGGGAGACGTCACCAACAGGCAGAGCTCACCTCAGCATTTTGTCTCAAGTTCCACCCCATAACTCTGCAAAACCCAGAGCCACGGCCCGGGCTGGTGGGTAGGGACCTCTGGTAGCCTTCAAAGCCAAGGTGAGGCTGGGCCCCAGACTCAATTCTTGCACAAAAGCACTGTGTTAGTTATCTGTGAATGTCTTCCTCCAAGGGGAATGATATTAAACAAAAATAAAATATTTGGATTCAGGATTTGGATTCAGAGAACTGGGCCAGGCCCACGACAGGTTGGCTGGAAAACACTCGGCACAAAGCCGTGGGAAACGGGGGCAATATTAGGTGCTGAGCACCGAAGTCCCTGTGGCTGTTCCTCTCCAGGAGGCAGATACAGCTCCTCGAGATGCCACGGCAGAGCCCAGCACAGATGGGCAGGGTCACCGGGACCGAGCCACGTGGCCATCACACGCTCTGCACCTACCTGTGCCTGTTCTGTGCCCATCACAGCCCACGGGAAGGCTCTTCTGCACCCACAGCCAGCGGGCACACGGTGCTCAGCACAGTGGAAACCACCGGTGTAATGAAACCAGGAGTTTTATCAGTTTGTTAATTTTTAATAGGAACAGACCCTTAATGTAGCTTGCTGGCCTTCGGGGTCTCCTTTTCTTTTTACATCCGTATTTCACCAAGTGTTTTGGGGAGACACCACCTACAGCACACTCATGCCTAAGCAGACCAACTGTCCCCAAGATTTCATGGAGTTTCCAACAGGGATGCTCTGGCAGCAGGGACTGCTGGTCCTTACGCCACGGTTGTTTCCCTTCCAGCACCTCCTGGCCCCTCTGGCAGCAGCTTTCCCCCCCAGGCCACCAGCACGCACCCGCAGCGTGCCCAGCGCCTGCCGGGCCCTGCTGCCAGCAGGGAGCTGTGTGCCAGCCAAGGGACACAGCTGACACCGGAGCCGAGCCACCTGCGAGCCCCCCCGGGGGCCAACCCTCTCCAGAGCTGGAACGGCTCACCGCTCCTCTCCTCCAGCACGTCCACCCGCAGCAAGGGGAGAACTCTGGCTCCCGGTGCCCCCGTTCCCAGGAGCATCACCAAGGTTATCCCCGTGCAAAACCAGCCGTGCCAGCGGGAGAGTTAAATTTGGGATCCTGCAGAGCCCCAGAGCAGCAGCAGCTTCGCCTCCAGCCTCCACAGTGATTTCCAAGAAGCTTTGCCCCAGCTGGTGGCTCCGCACCGGGCACCGGCCGAGCTCAGCACGTGCAAACCGGGGAGCAGAGCCGGGCTGCGGAGCATCATCTCCCTGAGCCCGCACACGCCTCGGCCATTCCCGGCCGGCAAATATTCAGGTTAAGCCTCTGGTGCTTACGCTGCTTTGCAAATTCAGGCAGAGCTCTTCTTCCAGATGACGTTAAACTCATGCAGTTTTCCCAGCTATAAAGCCTGGTTTAATCAAAGTTGCAATTAAACCTGACAACCTCCTTGTGCAGACTCCTAAATAAGATTAGGAACAGCTAAAATTAGTCTAATTTAGTGTTAATCATTAATCCTTTTATCCACTCTTAATCCAATTTAAATGTCCACACAACGAGCTTGCACAGACTTTGTAACTCAAATGTAAAACAAAATTGAATTAAATATTATTTAATTAAATCAACACAATCTGAGTGCTGCTGTAAGAGGTGTTTGCCACAGATGATTATCAGCTTCTTGGTTAACCCTCGAAGTCATCCTGGGCTCCGTGCTCTCCCTACTGCTCCTCCAGCTCTTAGCCCTTTGGGATTGGATCGACACCTCCACCTGTGTTTACTGAGGCAGGAGCAGCCTGCCCAGCCCTCGGGTTGGAAAAGAGACTTTCAGGAGGGAAAAAAGAATTCTGCCTCATAAAAAAAAAAAAAAACAACAACCTTTTTTTAGGCAAAACGTCATGATTCCAATGCTTCCCACTGAGCTCTGTTTCTGGGATTGCGTACTGCACAGAGTCGCTGGGCTCCAGGGTTTGTGTGGGGCCCGAGCAGCTCCAGCCCGGCCACAGGTACCGTGACCTTGAACTTTCCCTGTCTAACTGCCGTCTCCTCCAGCTCTCTTTTCTGCAATGGGGATTTTTCCAAGCATTGCAGAAGAGAAAAACATAGCTCGAAAGCAGGGATCAGCTGCAACCTTTGCTGCCAAGTTGGCAGAGAAGATAAGGACCTTTTATTTAAAGACAAAACCCCAGACAGTGAGGAGGGATAGACAAGTCTTTAGCAACTTTTATAGCCAGTCTTGCAATACCATTTCCTAAGCACATTCAAAACTTGCTTAAAAAAAAAAACCACCAAGTTTTCACCAGCAGTTTCCTCGGAGCGCTCTGATCCCTGTGAATGCCCTCCCACCCGGCGATGGGGAAAAACCTCCAGCCTCCCTCAGACGTGCGGGATGTGAGCAGCAAGGGCTGACTCACTGCTCCTCCATCCCACGGCAGAGCTCAGCAAGGAAAACCACCCCAAATTCAAGCACCACGTCCCTCCGAGGCAGAGTGGCCACTGCCCAGGCTCCCGTGGCCAGTGAGCCCAGCGGCACGCGGGGCATTAGCACCTGCAGCAGCCCAGGGAGGGCAGGCACAGAGGGGAAGAGGAGAGGGGAGGAAGACAGCATCATCCTTGCACAGAGGATTGACGATGAGAGTCTGGAATTGCAACTCCAACACAAAACCAGCCTAAAGTCTGGAATAATTATAGAATCAGAGAATGCTTTGGGTCGGAAGGGACCTTAAAGATCACCCAGTCCAACCCCAGTGAGCCATTGCAGTGCTTTTAGGGCAGAATTGGGCAGTGTCACCTCACAGGGCAGTTTTTCGGAAAGGAAGGTGATCAAATCTCCAACAAAAGGAAAAAGGGACCCGCGTAACTAACACACGCTCCGGCAATTCCCACATTTCTCAGAGCTCTCTTCTGCCCCTGTCCCACCTCCAGAGACAAACCCGGTGCTCGGCCCCGGCTGTGCCATGCACAGGGATGTGCCAGCTGCGGCACTAGGGATGCCGTGGGGGCAGGAAAGGGAAACACGGCACCAGTCACTCACATCACAAGTCATTCACATCACGGAGAGGTTTAGCCTGGCCAGGACCGAGATAAAACCCAGCTCAGGGGCATCAAACGCCCATTCCCTGTGCTACCATCCCTCTTTTCCATGCGCTGGAGAAGCCCCTTTTTCTGCTCCATTTGAGGACAAGACCCCTTGGCCTCCAGCTTGCTCTGGGGGCTGTCTGCCCACCCTTCGGGATGCACCTCGTGGGGGTTCCCCAACACCCCTGGGTGCCCCTCCAGGAGGTCCAGCCTGGGGAGCCACCAGGCAGCAGCATCCCTTACAGCATCTTTTGCGAAGGCTCCCTCCGAGCTCCACCTCCTTCCACAAACACCATCTCCTTCGAAGCACGGCTATCACACAACCTCACACTGTGCTGTAATTTCCATACACCGCCCCGGCAGAGCAACTCCCACCATCTCAGCCATAAGGATCAGGTGAGAAATCTGCTCAGACACCATCATCCCCTCTGCGAAATCACAAGCTGTAAATCCCAACAACTTCTTGTGGCTTTAGCAACTTCTTTAAGGTCAGCAGCCGCTAAAATGTGTATGGTTCCTCCAGCCAGAGCCGTATACGTGCACGGGTGGAGGTGCCGGCGGAAGCGGATGATGCAATGTGCTGTATGAGATTGATGCAACGCTCGTCGGCAGCAAGCCAGGCAAGAGGCTGAGAGAGGCTGAGAGAGTGCTGCCTTCTGGTTTTCCCCAAAAAGGAAATAGGCCGTCCTTGAGGTGAATCACAAGGAGTGACACTTGCAACGGGGTCTTACAGAGTTTCAGCATCAAGTGTAGGAAAAGTGAAAAGTAAGGTCTTAATGGGTTGCCTGTGACTTTCACTAATTTAGGAGTTTCCAGTTATTCTCTTATTTCCAAGAAATCCAAGTGCTGCCACAGGCTGCATCTATCCGCTTCCTAGTGGCTCCCCTTGCCATGAAGCACCTACAGGAACCTTTAGCACATCTTCACACCTTCTCCTGGGTACCCCTTTCCTGTGCTCCGCTGAGGCATCTTTTTCCCCACTTCTCCACCAGAGCGGGCAGCAAGGCCGAAACGGCTGCTTTGCTGGATGGGACTTGGCACAAATCCCAGCCCTAAATCCAAACCCTGGAATATTTTACCAGCTACGGACACAGACCCTCTCCCTCCTGCCCAAAGGGAGCCCGGTGAAGCTCCCACGGATACATTAAATATTTCTCACAGACACACGGAGCCTGTAGCTACAGGCGTGGAGCTGCATTGGAAGCGGTAGGGAAGATCCCTGCCGGTGAAATCACAGCGCAGGAGAGATGGGGTTTTTGGGGGGGAGAGAACGCTTAACAAGTTTTGTGGGGAGAAAAAAAAAAAAGTAGTTTTTTTTTAGCCTGGCCGGATTAAGGGCAGGAGCTGCCAAGGCCGGGGT
>JAOXNH010000013.1:6118932-6131714 GCA_028566575.1 Bartramia longicauda
AGCTGCCGAGCGGAGCCGAGCCCAGCCGAGCGGAGCCGAGCCCACCCCACCGCAGCGCTCACCGCCCCGCAGCCGCCGCTGGGTAAGGGGGTGCGGGGAGATGATGCTCTGGAGGGGATGCGCTGGGGGGGGACGCGCGCTGGGACGCGGGGGGATGCTGTGCACAATACGGGGGGGTCCCGGCCGGGTCCCACAGCCCGGCTCCGGCTGCTCAGCCGGGCAGCTCTCTCCTACAGCCCCCGCGTCACCCCGCTGTCCGGGCAGATGCATTTTCCTGACCGCAGCCTGTAGCATAAAATCAGAAATCCCCACTTCGAGCGGGGCTGGGGGCGTGCGGAGCTTGGACTGCCTGGGGGCTCTGACCGCTACAGGGAAAAGCAGCTGGATTTAACTAACGTCCCTCTCCCTCTCTCTTTTCTTGCAGAACTGACATCTTCCAGATCTGCAAAAAAAATGGAAACCATGCATGAGCTGATCCCCTTTGCCAAAGAAATGCTCAGCCAGAAGCCCAACAGGAAAATGGTGAAGCTGTACATGCTGGGCAGCGTGCTGGCTTTCTTTGGGGTGGTTATTGGTCTGGTGGAGACAGTGTGCAGCCCTTTCACCTCTGAGGGGAGGCTAGAGGAGGAGGAGGAGAAGAAACCTGCCCCGAGGCGAGAGCAAATGCTTCCTCAGAAGCAGGAGGATTTGATCTTGGACAAGAGCAAGAAGGTGGTGGGGACGCAGAGGGCCCTGGTGACCAGACCACACGCCTCCTAAGAGCCCCGTGGCTGGAGAGGTGCCTGCTGAGCAACCAAGCACAAGAGACTCTGCTGTCCCGTGGTACCTGGAGGTGGTTCCAGCAAGAAGAGGGAAGAGTTGGCTGAAGGAGACCGCAAGTGCGAGACTTGGAAGAAGTGAGCGGTTATATTTGCTGCTGTGCAGCAGTGGGGAAAAAATACCTTTTGTTGGTATAAAAATGTGCAAGAATGCACAGCATGGTTTCTTATTTTTATTACAGATGCATTTTACACCATTTTGCAAAATCAATAAATATTTTATATGGTACCACTGCTCTCTAGCTGCATTTATTTTCAAAGCCCTCTCTCGCTGATGTGCACAAAGGTTCCACTCGTGTCGCTGGCTTCTCTGGGGGGACACAGGGAACAGTTCAGGGTGGTGGCTGCACCCTCCAGTGAAGCCCCCCTTGGTGGCTGCTCTGGGACCAAGGAGGTGGCCCTTCTGTATTTCCAGCACCTTCTCCCTTCCAAAATGGGCCAACTGGGGTGGGGAGAGGAGGTGGCATTTGTGTCACACGGGTGACAGACACATGCCCCGAGCAGGAGGTGGGGCTGTACCCTTTGAGGTTATCTGGGTTTAATGGCACAGATTCGTGTCTGCCACGGCCGTGTGTGCCCAGAACTGTTCAAAAAAAGCCAAACCACCCTGTCCATGCCCCAGCAATCCTCTAACAGCCTGTGGCTGCTGCACGGCTAACAAATCTTCTAGCTCGAGTGGGATCCTTCACAAACCCAGCAGAGACACCTCACGGTGCAGAATGATGTTGGCTTCCAGTATTATGGGGTGTCTCAGATGGAAAGACAGACAGACAGTAAAAACCTCCTGCATTCAGGACTATGCCATGTTAGTCCAATAAACCCTCCAGATGGCTGCAGCTGGAAGATCATGCCCATGCTACAGCAGGGAGGGAAGGGAAATAGTCCCTGCGGCAACGACTGGGGAGAAAATCCCGCTTTATCTGCTCGGTGGCAGAGATGGGCAGAGGCAGGAGCAGGCCACACAGCTTGCACAGAAAGCAGGAGCTGTACCAGCGATATGCCACTGTCTTGCTAAAAGCAAAATAATTGATACAACCAGCAGGAGACGATGGAAAATGAAAAAGCGCTGCCTGACACCAGTGCTGAATGCATCGCTCCTCCCTGAGCTGCACAAGTCAACATCAGAATCCGAAAATACAAGAACACAGCTGAAGTTCACCCTTACATTTTCATAATACATAACCATGCAATCCATTTTGTTGACAATTATTTCTGCCAAAAAACACAGCAGCACATTGTGGAGGAGGAATCCTACCGAGCCTGCACAAAAGCTCTGTTCAAGCATAAAGTACCTTTTCCTCATGGGGAAAGGAGCAGAGTCCAAATAAATTAAAAACAGCCTTGGAGAAATACTCCATTTAGTCCATAACCAAGCCTTTTGCTCTCCGGCACGGTGAACAATCGAACGCCTCATTGATACCAATGGAAATTCCATGGGCAAATGTGAAAGGAGAACTCAGGCCTGATGAAAGCCATGAGCTGACCAGTGCCCCCAGTTCTTTCTCTAAGGAGGTTCTTGGTTTGCAGCATGGCCTCAGGGACAGGGAGGGCTGGCCTGGAATTCCCTGTGGCACACTTTGGTGCGTGGATAAACCAGGTCCGTGGTTGTGTTGGGCATGGAAGTATTGCCAGGTCTGAGCTCTCCCACCAGCATAATTCAGAAACGTGGCTGCTGCCACAGGGCTCAGCAGCTGATAAATGGACTAAACACAAATGAGAATCATGCCTCTGTCCAAGGCAGCTGCAAACTCTGTCCATCACACATTGGTTCCCAAGCATCAAGTGGTTTCTCCACCTTCTCCACAAGTTGTAGGTGCCTCACCCAGCCCAACGAGAAAGAGAAAAATGTTAAAAATGAGGCGACAGAGCTGGTCTCAGGCAGCCCAGCTCATGAGTCCAGGGGCAACTGGGGAGCTCCAGGTGAGCCCACCCAGGCTGACCTCCACCACTTCTGGGCTTGGACCTCAGGTTGTCTCCACACCACATAGGTGGCCCCCCTGCCCCGTGCTGGCACCCCAGTGCCCACTCCTGCTCTCCACAGTCAGCCAGTCACGGGGTTTAGGAGCTTAAAGCAAAGAGGTTTGTGGAACAATCAAAATAGTTCCTCCTAAGACAGCTAACGGGATTAGACAGCTAAACCACGCGCTGCGCCCGCCGTTCTGGAGCCAAGTCGGTAAAATCGCGTCCCGCAGAAGACAATCCCCTGCCTCCTGACGCACTGCAGGCTCAGAGGTCGTTACCTCCCCCATGTCACCCCGAAAGGGCACCCGAGAGGTCAAGCCTACGCGTTACCATTTCCACAGGAGATTGCACGGATCGTGGAGAGGAGCAGCTCTCTGCAGGGCAGGGAATCAGACACCTATTAACGGCTGATTTTACCACAAGACCACATAAACTTTTATTTAAACCGCGCAGTGATGAATTCAGTGTGCACAGAGGCCTAGTGATCCTTTTAACATCACTTTAACTATGATGGATGACACTCTTGCCAGATGCGGTAGATTAAAAGGCTTCAGCAAAACTCCCTGTCTTTAAACCACAGCAGGACTCCCCACACCGGCCCGTTCCCCGGCCCCTCAGCCCCCTCACGTCTGTGTGTCCCCATGGGACACGGCAAAAATACAACTGCCACAAACACAACCCCACGCGACCGGGGTCCACACACACAGCGAGGGAGCACGGCGTGAACTGCAAAGAGAAATGGTAATTGTAAATACTGGGACATAGAGGGCAGCCAGATGGAACAAGGCGCACAGTGGGTACCAGTAAGGACACCCCGGGCAAGCCCCGGTGCAGAAGCATATGGAGCACTTAAGACTGAGTTAAACCAAAGTCCCGAGGGATAAGCTCTTGAGGAGAGCCACACATTGCCCAAGGTGTGAGGTAGATTGCCCAGCATCACATGAGATTGATTGATGTTACTCTCTTTCTTTTAAGACTTGTCTGAAACCAGTTTACTTTGACCAGGAAATGTGACATTTTCCCGGTGCATTAAATCCTCAGGAAAACCGCAGCTGGCATGAGATCTGGCATTCATCTGTACCCATCCTGCAACATCGCTTTGAAGATCTCATTTCAGCTCAGAGCCGGTGTCCAGGCTTTCATCATCGGGAGCTGGAGGCCAGCACAAGCCCAGCATTGGGCTCCCCGAGAGGCCAATCCCCTCAAGGGCACGAGCCGAGCGTCTCAGAGTCCCCACTCCCTCTTTGCAGTTTGCACTTGGGATATTTCAAGAGCTGCCAGGCTAAAATTAGGGGCCCAGATAAGGATATCAGCCTCTGCCACCCAACACCAAGGGCATTGGGAGCACGGATAGCGGCCAAGGCTTAAAGCAGCCGCAGCACCAGCAACCAAATATCACAGCAGCAATTCCCGATTTGGTCATGCAGGAATGTAGTGCTTTGACATGGCTTATCATCACAGCATTTTCTCTAAACCAGCAGTGAGAAGAAACATCACGTAAACCAAATGCAGCCCTACAATCATCTCGCATTTCCCTTGGACTTGAGAGCGGATTTTTCGGAAGCCGTGACAGCGATGGCACTGGCAGGACACGGGCACTGCCCCCCAGCTGTGCTGAGAATCACAGCTCTGTCACGGCCCAACAGCACCACATCAGCCTAACACAAACATAACCCAGGGCAGCCCTTTATAACGGCGATATCCGTAAAGAAAGGAATTCAATCCGTGCTCACAGTAAAGTGTGCTGGGAGGCTGGGTAGGAGAAATAACGTCTCGTGTCTACGTGACAAAGGGAAGTGGGGGAAGGAAAATCCTCTGCATTTAACAGAGATTTGATAATGGGTTGAAAAAAGCCAGATGTCACTCAAAACAGAAAAAAAGAAGTGGTATCCCAATTGCTGCCAAGTGCTGTGAGTCCCTGAGCCTCATGCAGGGACCTGCCCGAGCCCTGGCCCTGCCCCTGGAATGTGTTCCCTGCCGGCAGTGCCGGGCTGGGAGCACGGCAGTGGTCCCCAGCAGCTCCATGGGCTGCTCGGCCAGTTTGCCGTCAGAACAAGTCCCCTTCCCATCTTCATTTCCTTCCAGAGAGCTCCAGGCAGCACTGAATGAAGAACCCCCCTTGTGCAGAGGGGCCAGCACAACGCAGAGCATCACCTCCTGAAAGGCACAGCCTCAAACAGATGAGCGATACAGAAGTGCCGTGCTCCAGGGGATACACCCAAGAAAATTCATGTGAAGCCCTTTCAGAAGCAAGAGGCTGCTCCCCCGTGCTCCTGGGCTCCATCTCACTGGGCCTGGACTGGGCACAGCACCGGGCTCCCCTCTGCCAAAGGGGGAAGGTTCGGCAGCAGCGGGGCCAGGACCGGCTGAGATCAGATGTTTCTGTGCAGTCACCTCTTCCTGCCCTCCTCCTCCTTCCCTCGCTCCCCACCCCCAGAAAAAGGTTAAAAAACCAAAGTTCTTAAGTTGCAAACAGCAAAACAAACCAGAAAAGGCTGTGAGTGGGAGTGAGGAGCCGCAGCACCCAGAAAGGGTGACAGCCGGCCGGGAACAAACCCTGGTGGGCAGCAAAGAGTGGCCAGATCCGGCGGCTCCCGCTGTCACCACAGCCCCCAGCCCTCCCGGGGACAAGGCCAGCAGCCCCTGCTCCTCACGTCCACACAGGACACCCCAGATGGCACATGCACAAGTTTCCTTTGAAAAAAAAACTTCACATCCAAAATACTCAGTATTTCAGCCCTTTATCATCGGCTCCTCTGTTTCACACAAAACCCCCAAACCAAGCCACAATTCCCACTGACCACCACACCAGCAACACCAGTGTGGGTTTGGCTCCGGACCCACCGGGCTGCCCCACATCTCCCCACGCAGAGCAAAGAGCACAATCCCTTCCCAACACACTCAGACGTGCACAAAGGTTGACAGTTATTGCTTTACTGCGGGATCCTAGCACAGTAATAAACAACAATCACTGAGAAGAGCCTCTCTCCCTGCCCGCGACACGGAGGAGAGCCCAGCTGAGGCAAGGTTAATGAGTTTGGTTATTTCAGGCCAAGGAATGAAACGATTGCCCCGTGATCATAACCCAGGCTCAAAGCAAAGGGAGGCAGGAAAAGGCAGTGACAGTACCGGTGTTACCTGACCAAGTGTGGGCTGAGGGCTCCTTACCAGAGGGAAAGTTGAGACCGAAGCAGAAAGGCAGAAAATAAAAAAATAAATTCTATCAATCAGAAGTGACACCAGAGAGCTCCATGGCCCAACCAGGTGTGTCATTAAATTTAATAATCTTTATTTTAAAGCTGCAATAGGAGAAAAAAAAGTTTCCTTTAAAAATAATTCTTTCTGGCTGGTGATGGTGGAGGGGTCAGAGGGACAACCACGGCACTGCCCCACGGAAACCAGACCATGGTGCAGCCCCCGCACCACGGCTGAGGCTCCTGTCCCAGCCCCCAGGGCTCTCCCCGGCCGAGGGGGCACAGGCTGGAGCAAAGCAGCTCCAGGAGCACATCAAGCTCCCGCAGCGTGTCCCCATCCTACTCTGCAATCTCAGTGCCAGACCAAAGCTGGACACAGTTTACACCTATTGCATAAAATTGACGGCATGGAATTTGCTGCTGCCGAGGCTCGGGGAGCGAGCGGACGGTACACAGTTTTTCCTCAGACTACACTCACTTAAGAGTAAGAGCAAAGCTCTTGCAGGACTGAAAGCAGGACCCCCGGCAGAAAGGACCCTTATTTCTCTGTAGAAAACAACATCTGGTATTTCACTGCAAACCTCCCCGTGCCTGAGCGACCCTATGGAGCTGGGGCTCCATGGAGCGACCCCCGGTGCTGGGTTCAGCTCAGCCCCTGCTCCCCCCGCTGCCCACAGGGGTAGGTAGAGATGAAAAAATAAACCCTGCCCCAGCAAAGCCTTTCTGAAGCTGTTTGGGGGTGCTACCCACTGCTGGGCCCCCACTGCCCGGCACCCCAGGGACAGGCAGATGCTTCAGGGCTCAGAGCAGCGATGCCCTGGGGAGCACAGGGCCTTTCCGTGTCCCCCCACAGCGGGAAGGCAGCCCCCGGTCACTCCCCGGAGCCGGACCCCCATGAGCAATCAGACCCCAACTGCATCTCCGCGTGCCCCCATGCCGGGTGCCAGCAGGAACGAAAGCCCATGTTTAACCACCTGCACTAGGCTCCCTCTGATGTTCTCCAAGTGAAACTTGACGCTGCTCAGCAAAGACACACCTCTTCCAGGGTGTTGTGCAAAATTCTGCATTTTAACGTAGGACAGGAAATATGAAAAGAGCCGGGCAGAACCCAAACAGCACCCTCGGTTAGGCCGAGGTTCACCAGCTCCAGCGGCAAATCAAAGGGTTTGCTTCACTTATCCATCCTCCCGAGATTTCTCCAGTGCTTTGGAAGTTGCAGTTCCTTCGCTCGCAGGTTTTAAAGGATTGGCATTGCCGCTTCCCTCTGGAGCGGCTCTGCAGAGGGCTTTTTTCCCTCCCTTCTCTTACATGCTTTATTTCCTGACTCCACAGTGGGATGGGTCGGTTGCAAAAGATTCTCATTCCCTTTTCGGGATTGGTTTTGGCCTTCTGGTTTTATTCTGCGAGGGATAATTTCAAACCGGGTAAGTATTAAAAGTGGATCTGTCTTTAAGAAAAAAATATTAGAAGCCACATTTGAGTGTTTTGCATAGAAACTGTACAGAGCTTGGACCAAACCACGCCTGAGCCTTTGTGTGGTGGGCGATGTTGGAAACTTGTTTTAACAAAGATTTTAAATCAAACTGAGCAAGTAATATGCAGAAATCCTTCCCGAGGGAGCAGGTGAGGCAGGGGGGTCTGAGACAGAGGGCTCTCAACACTCCCTTTTCCAGTGCGCAGCAAAGGAATTTATAAACATGACTTTTAAATGTTGGATTTTAAGTTTTGAAGCATGCACTTAGAGGATGATTTTTATTACAGAGTTGTTGGGGTATTTCTAAGTTGTTGTCCTGATTTGTGGAAAAAACTGCTGGATGAGGCGAGCGCTGTCCCTGAGTCGCTGCATTCCATGAGGAGCCACAGCTGCTCCTTGGTGCAGCTTTTTCCAGCAGATGGAAGAGACCTCCTGGTGCCGGATGCTTCGCATTTGTGGGCTCATTTAGCTTCCAGTTAACTACTTACTCGGAAGGGCACTGGGGGATTTTTTTTTTACTTGATTTTTTCTTTTTAAATAGCATTTGGATAACTTAAATCCCCGTGCCTTGGTCCCCAGAGATGCTGAAAGGGAAGCGGGTGATTGTCACCGGGGCGAGCACCGGCATTGGCGAGCAGATGGCGTACCACCTGGCACGGATGGGATCCCACATCCTGATCACAGCACGGACAGAGGCCAAGCTACAGAAAGTAAATGGCGAGCTGGGCACCCACACGGGCACATTCCTGGCGGTGCACACACAAACACAGGCAGCCAGTCTCACGTCACAGGTACACGCGTGAGGATGTGCACGTGCAATCACCACGGCACAGGTACCAGCGAGGCACAGTCTCACTCCCAGGCACACACACTTGTGCTGTCTGGGGCTCCTGCACAGAAACCCCTCTCCTGCGATACACACCCCCTGCACAGCACGGATCGGGGTGTTTGAACTCGCTTAGTTAAGTACACATATCCTTATCCACAGAGGCTGCCTCGGCACACACACACCCTCATTCCACTGCAGTGATATACACTCTCCTGCTCACCCTACACACATGCACTGCCGGCACACACCGCCTTGGGTAACGCATTCACCAAAGGAGTAATTTCTCAGGCTCCCTTTGAAGCTTAAAAGGCTCCAAACAGAGTCCTGAAACCCCAAACCACTGCTTTAAGGTGGGGACACATGGCAGGGAACGCAAACACCCCCCCATTTTGCTCGCCCCGAGGCGTCGCAGGGCAGGAGCGGGGTGTCTGACGCGGGGTGTCTGACGCCGGGTGTTGGTGCAGGTGGTGGAGCGGTGCCTGGAGCTGGGGGCAGCCTCGGCGCGGTACGTCAGCGGCACCATGGAGGACATGGCCTTCGCCGAGCACGTGGTGAAGGAGGCAGAGACCTCGCTGGGTACGTTTTACCACTCTCCACAAACAGCAGCAGGACACTGCATCTCACCTTGGCCATGCTGCTCTTTGCCACATGCCCCGTAAAACAAGCAGGAGAGATGGAGATGAGGCAAGGCGGGAGAGATTTTTCCCTAAATTCTGCCCTTTGTAGTCTCGCTTCTCTGCCCGGCTTCATCGCTCCAGCTCAAACTGAACTGCGCTCTTGATTTCAGCTCTGTGCCCTCGTGACATCCTGTTCCACTATCATAATCCCGGATTTCATCACCCCCAGCCACTGCGGTCTGAAACCCTCCATCGGGCCCGTAGCAGCCTTGCCATTGCGGTCATGGGTCACGGCTGCAGCAGTGCAATCCTTCAGCTCGGTGCACAGCCCTCTCCTGCCCCAGGCCCACAGACAGCTCCAGGGTGATCTCCCTCGTGCCATGGCATTTGTGTTTTGAACCAGAAAAAACAAAAAAAAAAAGACCAAATTTTTACTGGCAGCCACCATCCTGACTATATCCCCCCTCCAGAGAGGACAGGCCACAGCTCTGACCCAAAAACCTGATTTCTTTTAATGACATTTATCCTGCTCCCAGGAAAGGCTCTGCTGGTTGAAGCCCTCTCCCACCCAGCACTAATCTTTAAGGCCCCCTCCGACTCTAACCATTCTATGATAACGCCAGCTCTCTGCTTGCAGGAGGCCTGGACATGCTGATTCTCAATCACGTCGGCACGTCGTACTTCGGTTATTTCAACGGGGACGTTGGGCACGTGCGGAAGCTCCTAGAGATCAACTTCCTCAGCTACGTGGCGATGACCGTGTCCGCCCTGCCCATGCTGAAGCAGAGCGAGGGCAGCATCGTCGTGGTTTCATCCATGGCAGGTGAGTGGGAGCGAGGTAGGTGACACGGGGTTCAGTCCAAAGACACCATGGGCTGATTTTCAGAAGCAAGCGGAGACGCCAGAGCCCCAACTGCCTAACACACTCAAAACAACCCCCCCAAACCAACCAGAACACCCCAACGAAAAAAACCCAACCAAATCCAGGTCTTTTTTGTATTTTCTCGATGGAATTTGTTCTCTGATACAATCCACTCGCCCCGGGTTGCTTTTTGACCAGCCCTGCAATTAAACCAAACGCCCTGGTGTCAGGCTCATTAGAGCAGCAGAGTTCATACACCTCCAGTTTTACAGAGAAAAGCAGAAATGCCCTAATTTCTCACTGCATTGGGTCTCTGACCATTCATCCCGGTTTGGAAGGTCAAGTTCCTGCTAACATTTGTAAAGCGAGTTATTAACTGCCTCTATTCACAAAAACATGACTCTGTTCTAATAAATTTCTGTTAAGTCAGGAAACTAAATTACTAGCAGATGTCCCCGCTCACAGCCAGTGGGTTGGTCACTCTTGTGGTGATCAGCTCAGCTCGGGATCCGGAGACAAGAGCTTAAACTTTGCTCCATCTCCCCCCTGGAGGGTTCCCTGGTTACTGCGGGTTGCTCCTGCCCGGAGCAGACATGAGACACGGTCTTGGCCTTAAGACCTTAAAAGAGCTGGAAGCTGACGGGAATATTTGTGACGCTGCTGTTCAGGTGCCAGGATGACATTTCACTGACAGTAAACTCCCTTTGGGTAAAATGCTTTATGTGATGAAGGGCAAAACAGAGGCTGGGGCAGAACAGCTTTCCGTGCTATAACAGACCTTCACTCTGTGTCCAGGTAAAGTCGGGTTTCCCTTTACGGTCCCCTACTCTGCAACTAAGTTTGCCTTGGATGGATTTTTCAGCTCCCTGAGGCAGGAATTCACCATTCAGAGGGTTAATGTTTCCATCACACTCTGCATTCTTGGCTTCATTGATACCGGTAAGATCAGCGCTGTCTGATCCAGCGGATCAGGAGCTGAGCATCAGCTTCTCACCCTCTCCTCCTGCCCTTCACCTCCCTCTGCCGCCGACTCTCCCCTTTCACCTCTGCTTCTCCTCCAGCCCCGCTGCATCACGAGCGCATGCAAAATGCTCTGGTCTCTGGGGCACCCTGCCGTAGACTGGTTTGGGTTGGAAGGGACCAGCTGTGACTGGTTATAGCATCGTAGGATTGTCCAGGTTGGAAGGGCCCTTTCAGATCACCTAGCCCAACCATCAACCTAACTCCAACAAAAACCATCACTAAACCCTGTCTCTAAGCCTCTCCAGACAGGAGGGGCAATGAAGCTGGTGAGGGGTCTGGAGAACAAGTCTTCTGGGGAGTGACTGAGGGAGCTGGGGGTGTTCAGCCTGGAGATGAGGTCCCTGAGGGGGGACTTTATCGCCCTCTACAACTCCCTGAAAGGAGGGTGTAGAGAGGTGAGGGTTGGTCTCTTCTCCCAAGTCACAGGAGATGGAACAAGAGGAAATGGCCTCCAGTTGTGCCAGGGGAGGTTCAGATGGGATATTAGGAAAAATGTTTTGACAGAAACGGTTATTAAGCATTGGAATGGGCTGCCCAGGGCAGTGGTTGAGGCACCATCCCTGGAGGTGTTTAAAAGGTGAGTTGACATAGTGCTTAGTGACATGGTTTAGTGATGATTTTTTTATCAGAGTTGGGTTGATGGTTGGACTGGATGATCTTAAAGGTCCCTTCCAACCTGGACAATTCTATGATTCTATGCAGGCTGGAGGAAGGAGGAACCCGGAGCAGGAAGACCTTGGTGACTCAACATGACTAGCATGTGCTGGTGCCCGAGCTCCGGGTGGCCAGCACCCCCTAGGCTGGGGGCAGGAGGGACACCATCCCCCAGCCCCCAGAAGGAGGTGGCTGCCGCAGGCCCCAGCGCCGCTGCCTTTGATTTCGCTTTCGCCCCAGACTCTCTCCAGCCGCCCTTTTTTTACTGCTTTATGTAAACTCTGGGGTTCTGCCGGATGAAAGTGCTCTCTGTTTCGCAGCGGAGCTGTGGCTTTTGGATTTTACAGCCCCAAAATTACTTCACGATGATCCAGAGCACACATCACAGCCCAGAAACCACACGGGAGCCGTGCTGGTAAAGGAAGCCGAGAGTTGCTGAAGTAGCCAGACTGAAATTTATAACCGTGACCTGGGCCTTGTCAGGCCTTTACGACACCGTGTAAAGTGAATTGCTGCTTAGTCACCAATTTGCTTGGCAAGATTGGCTGGATTAGGAAATACATAAAAGGTCAGACAGTAGGAGTTTGTCTAGACATCCTATTTTAGATTATATGCTCTGCATGTTTCTGTGGCAACCCCTGCAAAACATTCATATTTTAGAGATATTTTTGAAGGCTCCTTTTCTGTAATGAGCTACCGAAGCTTTTGTGAGCAAAATTAACCTGTTTCTCTACCACTGGTGGCTGCCCAGCTACATCCTTTTAGGAAGGGACAGGGAACCACCTCAGCTGGGCAGCTGCTGGAGGCCCAGCACGACCAGCTTCCTCACCAAGGCAAAGGCCATGCCCATGGACCTGCTGCTGGAGAAGGAGCCGAGAGTCAGGGACCACCTGCTTCCCTGTGGCTGCCAGACCAGGCTCCATCACCCTTCGCCAGGCTCCACCCTGGCATTCCCAGCAGCAGACAGGGATGGGGACAGGGTGGGGAAGCAGAAGAAACAGATGCTCTCTCAGGTTCTCTGCTTGCAAGCAGCACACCGAGGTCTGTGAATAGAAGAAGCAGGTCCACAGTTTGCCACCTGCGACCGGGTCCACCAGGATCTGAGCTGCTCAGAAATTTTAACAAAAATAAGCGCAAAAAAGGCAAAGTATTATAGCCAGAGAGGAAAACCAACCAGCTGGGCAAAAACGGGCTCCGTAGCCAGTTTTTTCACTTCCATTACATTATTGTTATTTACTCCCTTTCACCCCATCCCTCTTGCAAGTGAAAAGTGGGAACAATCTCAAATTTACAGCTCTGGAATTCTTCCTCTCAGCTTTTAAACTTGGGGGGGGGGGGAAGAAAAAGTG
>JAOXNH010000013.1:6131814-6152581 GCA_028566575.1 Bartramia longicauda
ATAACTCAACGGGACGCCCTTCCCCCGTGTCCCCCCCCCACCCCCTCCCCTCTCCCCGCGCAGAGAACGCGGTGCGCGCTGCCGCCGACCTGCTGCTGGTGGCGCCGGCTCCGCGCGCAGAGTGCGCGCTCGAGATCCTGCGCGGGGCGGCGCTGCGCCGGCGCGAGCTCTACTACCGCTACGGGCCCACGCGCCTGCCCCTGCTGCTGCGCGACTGGGCCGCCGAGCTGCTGGACTACCTGGTGCGGAGCCGGTACCGCCTGGACGGGCTCAAGAGCAGCCCCCCCGACCCGACCCGCCGCCCCCCCGGGAACTGAACCGGCCGTACCGGCGGCCGCCGGCTCGGGAAGGGCTTGGCCGGTGCAACACCCTCCTCTGCCGGCGGAGAGGGGCCGCGCAGCCGCTGCGCCGCGAACCCCCGCTTGCGCTTCCAAAAGTCACTTATTTCGACGCTCGAGCAGACGGCATCGCCTCCGGGCGCGGAAGAGGGGAGGGAACTCCCCGGAGCCGCCGTGTCCCGCCCGGACGGGCCCGTCCCCTGCCCCGGGTTGGGGCAAAGCGGTGACAAACTGGTCAATAAATAAAATTTACCAACCCCACAGTTTCACACGTTTATCCCCGGTCTCCATCACGAAATGCTGCCGTGAACGGACACAGCTCCACCGGCCCGCCTTTCCCAGGAAAGTTGAACACTTGCAGTAATCATTATTTGAGGAATAACTGCCTTTTTAGCTTATTTTTTGTTCATTTAAGGGCCAAATGCAAGTTTTTACCCCAAGCAACACTTTCCAGACCTGGTGGTCGGTGTCTCACACAGTTATACCAGGGGGATGCCCCGCAGGCACTGGGCACTGCAGCAGCAGCAGCGGAAGGTGCAGGCCGGGGTCCCAGGGTGATGCTCACTGGGTGCTGAAGCAAAGCACAAGCCTAGGGTGAGCTCCGTGCCGCTCCCCTCAGCCTGGCACCGCTGCCCAAGCTGCTGCGCCTGCATCTAACATGGTTCTGGCCGTTGGGGCACCCACCGTGCTGTTCTGAGACGAAACAGCACGAAACCTCCCCAAACCCTTCCCACCGAAGCCTCCCCAGGATGGGTTTGCTCCTCGCTTTCTAAAAGAAGTCAGGAACTGGCACTTCTCTTCTCCTTACCCAGGGATCGCCTGCACAAACCAGTGTCTCTGGAGTGGGTTTTGCCCTTTAAACTTTCAGAAAGTGCTTTGCAATCCCGTTTGCCATAAGCCCAGGCAGACGCGGAGCGGTGCGACACGCAACACTCGGGAAAGCTGGAGATCTTCATCCTTCACCCGCTTGGCTCTTTTACTGCCTTAGGCAACCTGTGGGTTCCTTGAGACAAGAGTGCCATTTTTTTAGGTGTAAGAGCCACCCAGCAAACACCAATGGTGGTATCACGTGGGGTAAGCCAGAATCACAGAATCATTCAGGTTGGAAAAGACCCTTGGGATCATCGAGTCCAACCATCAACCCTACTCTACACAGTTCTCCCCTACAGCATATCCCCCAACACCACGTCTAAACAGAAGCACTGATAAAGGTCTGAAAAACACAAACTTTGCCAGCCCTGCTCTCTCCAGGTATTCCGATGAGCCTGTCCCACCGTGATCACCAATTCATAAATCCTTGTGGCAGCCAGCAAGGAACGGAAGCATTGCCTTGGTTTCAGACACGGAGTGGAGAGAGAGAAGGATGCCCAGACAGAGGTGTCCTAGCCCCAAAGGCAGCCATAAAACAGCACCCTTGCTGCCCTATGGGGCAAAAAGCTTTTCAGTGCCTTGTCTTCAACCCTCTCACACACACCTGAAACTCCTGGAAGGACAAGGGTGCAAAGGGACAGCCTAAAGTCCAAAGCGATGCACTCCGCTGGGTTAATATTTGCTAAATTACAGGAAGCACAAGGAAATAGTCCAACTGATACCAGCAAACTTGCGCAAGAGGCGTCAGTTCAAACCTGCCAGCACTCCCACCTGCACCGACCGAGGTGTCCCCTTCCCACGCTCAGAGCCACGGAGCCTGGCTCGCTCCTGCCCACACTTCTCCAGCAGGATGGGTCTGCTCCTGAAGATTTTCATCCCCTTGCTGGGAGCGGCACTGGCCTATTATTTTTATTCAGCACCCGGGAGTTTCAGTGAAGGTAAGTCCTTGGAAAAACAGGCTTTCAAGCCACAATCAGGGAGGCTGCTGCCGGAGCGGCAGCGTGTGCCCACGCACAAGAGCTGGGGCCATTAAGGGCGTTCCACAGCCCGGCTGGAAGAGCCGAGGTGCGGGAGGGCTGAGCGCTCGGAGGGGAGTGAGAGCACCCCATGCTGCACGGGAAAGCTCAGGGGATTACGCTGGGGTCTGCTGGGACACGCACAAAGTGTCTGATCTCAGCAAACGATTTATTCAGGAAACACACAGCTATCCACTTCAAGCTTTAATCGT
Source organism: Bartramia longicauda (assembly GCA_028566575.1). Taxonomy (NCBI): domain Eukaryota; kingdom Metazoa; phylum Chordata; class Aves; order Charadriiformes; family Scolopacidae; genus Bartramia; species Bartramia longicauda. The sequence continues at coordinate 6,134,251 of JAOXNH010000013.1, forward strand.
TTTATTAGCCAGCTCTCCCCATTTCCAAGAGCCGCTCCCAAGCCAGGCTGGATTCTGAGCTCAAGCCTCCCACGTGCTCCCTGCCAAACGGGGATTAATGACCGACCCCCAGGGGGGTCTGCACGAGCGGTGCATGCTGCCGCTGCCTGCAGCCCCCCGTGCCCGGTGTTGGGGGGCAGCGGGGGCACAGAGGAGCCGTGGTGCCCGCCTGCGGGGAGACGGTGTATGCTGCACCAGCTCTGAGCCCCGTGCCATCCTCCTCCCCAGAGATGCTCCGGGGGAAACGGGTGATCGTGACAGGAGCCAGCAGCGGCATCGGGGAGCAGATGGCATATCACCTGGCACGCATGGAAGCCCACCTACTGCTCACCGCGCGGACGGAGGCCAAGCTGCAGAAAGTAAATGGCAAGCAGAGAGTGCTGGGCGGGCAAAACACATCCACAACCCAGAACCCCACAGGCAGGCAGAGTGCAGATATTCACCCCAGTCCGGGCACGCAAGGATGCCAGATACCCTGCGGATCCACCCCAGCGCAAGCCTTTTCCAACATACACAGCCCCCACCACAAGAAATTGCATTTTCAATGCTGACAGCACAGCGTTTCTTTCTGCACAGCCTTCAGCTGTGAATTCTGATCTCCACCACCAAGGGCAACACCAGCGTGTCCGAGGCCTGGTCTGATCAACCCTCACCCCTTTCTCAAAGCCTGAACTGTTTTTCCATCCCGTATACAACTGAATCATACCCCTAAGTAGTCATGCCCCTATTTATAAACACTATATATTTGGCTCAGATGTGCCACTGTTTAACTCTGCAGCCAGAAACATTTCTCCGAGCAACATCTCCTCCCCTGAAGGGAGAAGGGCTTCCAGCGGGACAGGGGGATGCGCTGCCCATTCACCCAGAGGCAGCAACAGCCTTCATGGGATGGGATGGGGGGGTGTCTGTGGAGGGGGGTCCATCGCCAGCACCATTCTCACTGTCACTGCAGGTTGTGAAGCGGTGCCTCGAGCTGGGTGCTGCATCCGCCCGCTACGTGAGCGGCTCTATGGAGGACACCAAGTTCCCTGAGGTGGTGGTGAAGGAGGCTGAGAACACCTGGGGTAGGTGATTGTCCTTCCTCACTCCCCAGCACCCTCTGCCCCACTTTTTGGGCCATCCCAGCCACCAAGAAGCTGCTTTGGTTTGAGGTGCCAGTTGCTAACAGCAAACACTCTCTGCTTGCAGGAGGCCTCGATATGCTCATCCTAAATCACATCGGTCACTCCTACTTCAACTACTTCAATGGGGACGTTGAGCATGTACGAAAGCTCCTGGAGACCAACTTCCTCAGCTACGTGGCAATGACCGTGTCCGCCCTGCCCATGCTGAAGGAGAGCGAGGGCAGTGTCGTTGTGGTTTCATCCATGGCAGGTGAGCACTCCCTGCCCACATCCCCTCCTCTTCCTGCACGGGATCCCTGCTCTGGCTCTTCTTCAAAAGACAGAGTAAGGACCATCAGGCAGAGCCACCCCACTGGGAGTCAGGATCAGCCCACGATTTATATCCTGGATGCACAAGTCCTTTGGGGGATTTATATTCCATGCCCTGTTCTGCCAGTCTCTGCACCCACTCATCACCTTCACAGTACCCCACTGCAGGCTGTTGTGTGTGCACGGCCACAAACTGCACATGCCTTTGCTGTCGATGGGTATTTATGCAGGAACACAAGAACAGTATCACCCACAACTGAAGCTCCCTCATGCCATTGTATGCCATATGTTACATTTTAAACATTCCTGAGCTTGTTTATTTCTCCCAAGCATTCGTGACAGCACACTCCAACACCCTAAATCACAGCATTAGAGATACCTGAAGGGCAGGAGCCAGGGAGCGCCGTGCAGGCTGGTGCCTGCCCAGTACACAAACCCTGACGTTGTGTCCCTCTGCTTCAGGTAAAACTGCTGCCCCGTTTAGTGTTCCCTATTCTGCAACTAAGTTCGCCTTAGATGGATTTTTCAGCTCCCTGCGGCAGGAATTCATCATAGACAAGGTCAACGTCTCCATCACACTCTGCATCCTGGGCTACATCGACACAGGTAAGCTCAGCATCGCTGGGGCTCTGCCTTTCCAGACAGAGCCGAGCTGAGCCCAGCACCCACCCAGCAAGCTTCCTTGCCATCACCAGCAGAGCAATGGTGGAAACGGGACCCCAATGCTTTAAAAAGTGTGGCCCAAGAGCTTTGACTCCGCTGTCCTTGCAGGGAATCCCCAGGGGAGGTGGGGGTTCCATCTCCTATAGTCAATCGAGAGGTGGAAAGGAATGGGAAGGACACGGCCATAATTGTTTTTTATTTTAACTATTCTGAGCTTTGTTAAGTAGGTCTGATCCCCAGGGTTTGTCCGTTTGTTAAAGGAAGCTACAGACATCCCGGCTGAGCTGGTGGTGCCTGGGGCAGCCCCTCCATCTGACACTGGTCCTTCCCTCCCTGTCCTGCAGAGAACGCCGTGCGATCGGTCTCCCACGCCATCCGGGTGGCACCGGCACCAAAGGAGGAGTGCGCGCTGGAGATCATCAAGAGCGGGGCACTGCGCCAGCGGGAGCTGCACTACCCCTCCAGCACCGTGAGCACCGTGATCCTTCTCCAGGCCATCGCCCCCGACTTCCTCAGCTTCCTCACCAGGAACGGCTATAAGGTGGAAAACATCAGAAGAACGTAGTCCCCAGGGCAGCGAGCACACGGGGACACCTTGGACCAGGCACGAGGGATTTGGGTGTTAATCTGGCTACTCAGGTGCCCTTTCCATGCCACCAGGGCAGCCCCATGCTGATGCACCCTGGCAACCTGAAATGGGATGCACCTGACGCCTGTAACACACAGCATGAAATTGTCTTTTTTAGTCATGAACTCTTGCAACTTGCTTTTTCCGATCAAGAGACACTTCAGAGAAGCCCTGGGCAGCAGGATCTGCTCCCAGTGTCCTGCTCCCCTGCAGGTTTCCTGCTCAGTCCCCAGACCCTGTCCCGCCCCACCAGCCCCAGGGGCAGCGGTGCCAGCGCTGCAGGGAGCCAAGCCCAGGACGAGGATTTGGGCCAAGCAGCACAAACCACCCAAACCCACCACAGCCTCTTCGAACCGGGAATTTTTTTGTCATGTATCCCTCCTAGGCTGGTGTTTGTAGAAATAAATCCTACGTTACCTTACCAGATCTCTGCCTTCCCTTGTGTTCCTTTTCCACGCGCACAGGCACAGCGCCCTTATCAGCGCCCAGCTGGTTAAACCCACCTCCCTGCATGATTTGCATTAACGCAGCTTTCACTTCTCTAAAGACCTTAATGAATTTCTGCCATTCCTGACCTCTCCTTAGCTGCCGATACACACTTTTTTTCCTTTCTGATCTGCAAGAAGCCTTAAAATAATAGCATTACTGTACTCCCCTAAGTCTGGATTTCTCTACCCCAAAGCACCTCAGGGAGACTCGGTCACCGAGTGCCACAAGCAGCTCCGTGAACCAGCGCTCAACCTTCGCGTGGCAGAGACCGATAAAGGGAGATGGCCCAAAAGATAACTGCTGGCTCTGCTTAGAGAGAAGCTGGAGACTTTGGGGTCCCAAGATAACCCGAATCCCCTGGCGGGCCGGGCCCCTGCGCCCCGCAGCCGGGCTGGGAGCAGAGACAGGAACCGGGGCTCGGCTGCGGCTGCAACGTTTCCTGTTTTACAGAGCGAGAAAAGGAGTGAGAGCAGCAAAATGAGGTGGTTGGCACGAAGATGGCAGTTGGAGCGTGTTCGTGCCCGATAACGCCCCGCTCACCCCGCTCCTCTGCGGCGGTCGAGGGGTAGGACGGGACCCCTCGGGCCAGGTAAGTGCCTGCAGCACCGGGGCCGGCGAGGGATGGAGGGGAGCAGAGGCTGCCGCGCTAAAGGCAGCAGCGTGCACCTTCTTTCCTCTTTTTTCACCCCACTTTCAGCCTACACCACTGATACTGGGAGGCTGTAACATGAACCAGCAAGAAGCACTTTTTTTTTTTTTAGTTTCCCTTGAAGCAAGAAGTGTAACAGCTTGGAAAGCAAAGATAAAGGACATGTTTGTTAGAGAGGGTAATTTGGGGTAACAGAAGGAGGAAATAGAGTATGAGCTTGTCAAGAAGGCCTCAACAGTTTGCTCAGCTTAGGGTGAGTAATGGACTGTGCATTATTTTAAGCTTTACCTTGCCTTAAAGTGCATGTTTGGTTAACGGAGGCTAACGACAAGGGCTGCTCTTGGGATGCAGAGTGACAGGCTGGGTCGCCCAGAGGCGGCGCAGGTGGGAGAGGGGCTGAGCAATTCCTGACGAGAAGAGCTGGATGAGTGGGCACCAAGCACGACATCCGAGGTCCAGACTGAACATGCAATTGGGCCATTTCTAAAATTAAGAAGAATTAGTGGAAAAACGCTTTTAAGGTGTCCTGAAGAGTTCGGAGCAAGCTGTAGACACACGCTTTGTCCCAAGCTCTGGGATTCGTATCCAGCCTCAAGGGAGACACGGCAGGGTGCCGGCGTACACCCAGCCTGCTTTTCTCTGCGTGAAGCTGTTGCCCAGACCTTGTCTTGCTGCTGGGCCAAGGAAAGCACCAAGGGATTGCTATCCTAGGGACAGGAAAGCTGCATGGGAATACCCTGCTCAGCCTTTTATACCCCCAGGCTCCTCCAGCTGTATCCCAGTAAGAAACACCTGAACAGTGAAATACTGTTGCGACCCTTCAGTAAATTTAAGCTAAAATTAGAGATGCTTTAGAAGCTATTCAAAGAAGAGAATATTCAAATAAAAATCAATAGAAGGACATAAGCAAGTGCCATGCTTCAGGGGTCTCGAAGCCCACATCGCCTGTGGGCTCAGGGTTGGGAGTAGAGTCTGGGCTGGGAGTTTGCAGCACCTTCCCTGCCCAGAGCAAGAGCTGACTGACCCCCAAATCGATGCAGAGTCCGATACCTCACATTTATTTAATCTTGGAAACAATCTGTTTTCACTCCAATCACGTCTTTTCCCTTGGTTTCATCAGGACACAGGATCTCAGAGTGGCCGGGGCGGTCACAAGCCAGCAGAGCTGTGCCCAACATGATCAGCCAGCCCGAGAGGGCACGGCCACGGCGCCGGCGCGAGAGCTACGAGGAGAAGTGCGAGCGGCGGCACGAGACGCGGGAGAACCTGCGGCAGCGACACAACGTGACGACCTGCCGCCGCCTCGGGAGGGGAGCGGAGGAGCCACCGCAGAGCCCCCGGCAAAGGGAGTTCCTGAGGAGGAGAAACCTGGCGAGCGATGCTGGGAGGACACCGCCGGGACAGAAGGCCGAAGCACATGTCCCTCCGGTCCCTTCCTTGCGGGTGGATCCAGGACTGTCCATCCTGCTCCAGGTAACGCCTGCCCCCAGAGCGCAGCTCAGTGCTCTGCCTGCTCCGGCTGGCACCCCTAAAGCATCCACAGCCTGTCCACCGATTCCAACAGCATCAGGATCCAAATCAAAGTACAGACAAAAAGAGAGAAAGCACCAACAAAAAAGTGCATTTCGTTATCAGCTGCGGAGTCAGGCACAGACGAATGCTCCCTCCCAGTGTGCTCCTCTCCCATTTTCCAAACTCTGAACCAGATGGAGATTTTTCATGAGTTCTCCAGGTACAACCCCACATCCACCTCAATCTGAGAGCCAAAGAGATTTCCCTTTAAACTTATATCCTGTGCAAAATGGGTAATTCCCCTGGTATGCTGTAAATTCACAGACCTCTGTGAGCAGAGACAGCTGACTGTGAGATGGCTTTGGCAGGCGCACCCTCCGGCTCCCTCTGCCCTCCTCTCCCATGCAATCACCTGCCTCCTGCTGCCATTCACTTCACTGGGTTTAATCCCCCACTGGACAGCAGGAATCTGGAACAAGCATTTACACGGCACAGCCCATGCACAGTGCCTCCCCCTCTTTGCTGTTGCAGAGGTATTGAGGGCAGGGGGCTGTGGGGACAGAGGGGCGATGGGGTGAGCCCCCCGCTCTCCCAGCCCTGCGGGGAAGCCGGCACAGAACAGGCACCTCTGCTCCAAGGCACTCAAACGGCAGCAGAGACCCAAGCCAGGACCCAGCTCCCTGTCATCAAAAGTCCTCATCTTTTCCAAAGATCTCTCAGGACACTTTGGGAGGGTTCCTTGTCTTGTTCTGGTGTCGTGTGGCCCCCCACTTCCCAGCAGGGTTTTCCCCACTTCCCCCCAGAGCTCTGGAGCTGCTGCAGCCACATCAGCAGGTCCTTCTGCATTTGCTGTGGTTTCTTGGCATCTCCTTGATGCTCTTCACCCAGTCACTGCAGGGACAAACCCTGATCCAGCCATGGCCCATTCTGGAGAGATGCTGACTCAAGCCACCCTCTCGTTCCAGCGCCCGCGGAGCTGCCCCACATTCCCCCCTGTGCGCTCCCCGCTCAGCCGTGGCGTCCCCCTCAGCATTTCGGCAGAAGCCATCCCCAGGCGAGGTGCCTCCGTGAACACCCAAGGTAGGTGAGGGATGCTGGGGTTCCCCAGCAGCTGCAGCATTTCCCTCCCATGTCTAGTCTACATCAAGCGGTTTGGGATGGGAGCGGGAGCTCCCCTCGAAGCCAAACTCACTTGAGGTGTGGGGCTGCTGAAGGAAGTTCCACCATCCCAGTCGGAGTTTCCCCTGCAACTGCAGGTGTTAAGAACATCTTTCCTGGGGAGTGATAACCCAGCCCGTGGTTAACAACCCGCGCTGCTGCTCTGCCCTGCAGCTTCCTGCTAAGGACCCCAGCCACAGGACTATTTGACTTCTATTTCTCTGTCCATCTGAGCAGGACTCTCCTCTGCCTTTTGTCCCCGTTGAGCTGTGTCACTGGAGGCCGTTTAAGCAGCTGCTCTCCAGCCGAGAGGCGATGCAGAGACGGGCGCTCAAACAAAACAGCTTCACAGCCCCTGGGCGGGGGGATCTGTCACATCCCTTTGCTTTGCCTCCACAGGAACCCAGACCCTCACGAATCCAAGCGCAGGAGTGAAGGACTCGAGCCAGCAGACAGAGTAAGATGGTGCTCCCCTCCCTCCCCGGGCTGTGAATTCGGGTACCCGCTGGGCAGCAGCCTCCGATGCCCAAACACGTTTCACCTCGGCACAAGCCTTCGCTGCACAAATACCCCCACTCCGCTGGGGCAGCGGCTGCTGCCCACCTTCTGCTCCCGACCCCCATGCTCGCCTCAGTAACACACTTTCTTTTTCATTTTAGTTGTGGAATAGCAGTTCTAAATAAGGTAAGCAAAACACAGATAATAAAGAGCCTTGAACTCCTGCAAATGAAATCAGTTTCTAAACTTTCTGACCAGGACATTGACTGATGCTAAACTTCTATTATTTCAAAATCGACTCTGATCCTATCAGCGAGAAAGGCCCCTCTGTCCCATGGGTGCCTGCTGGGCTCACCCCGGAACGGCCCCGGTTTGACACCCTCCATGGCACAGAGGCAGCAAGGTCAATGCTGGAAGTTGCTGCAGAAAATATTTACGCTTTAATGGGAAAACCAAACGAAGCCCAGCAGGGTCTCCTCCTCCGCCCAGAATCAGACTCTGAACTTCAGTTTCAACTCAAAATGTTTGGATCTTGTAGCCAGTTCATAAAATGTTTATAAACAGAAACAATCCTATTGTTTTTAAACATTTGCCCTTTCCCTTTCAGGAAATGGTGCAGCTGTCCAACTACCTGAAGGTAGGTACCAAGAACCACATTCCCATCGGGAACGCAGGTCTGCAGCCGGTGCAACACCGCTTTTAAAATCATAATTATTCTTAAATAAAGAGGTATTACATACCCAATCTTAACACGGCCAAGAAAGCCTACAGACAAGCCACTGAGCCCAGAGACCTGTCCAAAATTCCCCAAGTGGAGGCAGCCCTGACCCCGAGCTGGAGGAGGGATCTGGGGGTTCCCCACTGACCGGCTCTCCCCTTCCCACAGGAGGCCCTGCACCGCGAGCTGCTGCTCAAGCAGAAGATGGTGATTTTGCAGGAGCTTTTCTCCACGCTGCTGCAGGCGTCAGAAAAATCCTGGCAGGTACCGAGAGGCGCAGGAGGTGATTCCTGCTGGGGCTGGGGGAGGCTTTGCCCTGGTGGGACCCGAATTGTGGGCAGAAACCAGAGCTCTCCACGTGTCTCACCCTCCTTCCAGGAGCTCAGCGCTGGCTCTGGCTGGCTTTGGGGCTTTATAGGCTTGGAGATGTCACAGCACTGTCACCTAGACAGGATATGGAGCAGAACCCTCCACCTGCAAGTAGCTGCTTGCCAGCCTCTCTCCTTGCTGTCACCTTTCTTTTTAGGGAGAGTTGAACTCAAACTCAAAAATTAAGGGGTCACTTTGCTTGAAGTTTTTCCCTTTTGTGCCCCAAAAGGGCGTTACAAAATGTACTTTGCTTTCAGATCAACAGGAAGTGTAAAACCCTTTTCTTCTGTAAGGTTTAGGGCTTTTTTTTTTTCTCTTTTAAATATACTTGCTTTTCCCACCTTTTCTTAAATAAAAAGCAAACAGAGCCTGCTGGGGAAGTGTTCTGGGCCCCAAAGAGAGGTCAGGGCCACAGCACCACGCTGCTCTGACACATCTGCTCATCCTCAGGGCCCTGCATCAAGCTATTTCCCCACAGCCCAAACAAAATCCTCCAGCCAGCACCCAAAACCAGGGCCCTTTTTTTTTTTTTTGCTTTCAGGAGGTAAAATTAAGGTGATACGTTTTACACAACATATGCAGGGTTTTATATAGGACTTTTAAATCAAATATTAATTTACAGTTCATTGTGCCATTAAAAAAAAGTGGTTTGAAAGTTCTGCTGGGGCAGAAAAGCGAGTGATTGGGTGAGATGGTACAAGAAACTGGTGTTAGATGTGCTGCGGTTAGAAATTTCCGCCTTCGCTTGCTTCTTCAAATATAATTTGAGCAGGAAAAAACACCCTGACACACTCTGCAGGAAGTAGCCATGAAACCTCAGATTAGAAACAGGTGGGTGCACTTTGCTTCTCTCTATCTCTGCTGCAGAGGAGACTTTGCTGCTGCCTCTCACACTCAGCCTTCCTTCGGACTAAAAATTAACTCGGCGCTGGCACTGGAGCCAACAGGGCAAAGGAGGGAGATGCTTAGGGGGACCCCGGGAGCTGCCCTGAGGGAGGGAGGCTGGGGCAAGGGGCTTCTCCGGGAGGTGCAGCCAGGTCCTATACAATAATGCTGTGCCATGGAAATTGATGGTTTGTTGTCCATTTCCAGGCCCAAACGCTTGTTGCAGAGGCTTTTTAATCCTTTCCAATAGTTTGGGTTCAGAAGAAATGTGATTGCATAGACTGGATGGATCTGGCAGTAACTCTTGAAATGGCCAGAGCCATTCCTGAGATGCTGCTTGTGCTCGTGGATGCTCCTGGTCTGATGGAGCAAGCAAATACAGCGCAGGAGGAGGAGGATGGGGTGTAGTTAAACTGAAGGGATAAGGCATTTGGTTCCTTCCCCCTCCCACGATTTTACTTCTAGGTTAGAGACACCTTCCTACCACAGGTCTGTACCTTAAGTCCTCCATCTATTGTAGAACTTGCCTAGTTAATTCAAAAATGCTGCCAGATGAAGGAAGCTAAGTCAGTCTCGGTTATTAAGAGATAATTAGTTTTAAGCAGTTCTCTTCTTAAAGAAAAAAAATTGCTTCTTTAATATATTTTCTTCCCTTCCTGACCTCTGAAGTGGAGCCTGGCTTTTGGAAGTACCTTGCAGCTCTGCAGAGTTTAAGCTCTTTGTTATTTCCAGTGCATCACTACTATGACATGGGCTTATTTTTCTAGCACAAGCATCATGTTTGGGCAAACTGGATGCCTTCCAGAAATGGCATTTATTATTACTGCTTTAAATCAGCTCTTTAAAATTAGTAAGGGAAGGAGTATCAGAGAATTCACTGATCACAGGACAACCAAAAGACTACAGCTGTCAGCCAAAACCAATTTAAAATACTTATATGGCACGTAAATGACAGCAGTGGGAAAATGCAGAAGAGTTTGAGAGAGGTTTTGGAGCTGCCCATTCAGGTAACCTCTGATTGCTACAGAGGATTCAAATCCAGTATTTGCCAAAGTGGGTGTATTTTGAGGGTGTTAGCCCCAATCCTGTCCTCCATGTGGCTGCCAGCTGGTGTCCCCAGGCTCTCTAGCAAGGCACAGCACAGGGAACCTCAGGTGGGGTTCAAACAGTGTCACCAGGGACACGACAGAGGGGAGGAGAAACCACCACCCCAGTGATGATGGCTGCAGGGCTCTGATACTGTTTTGTTTATTTGTGGGTAGGGGGTTGTTTTGGGTTTGGTTTAGTGGTTTTTTGTGGCTTTTCTTTTTTTTAAAAAAAAAAAAAGCCATAACAGCCCCTTTCATGTAGACAATCTTCAACACAAGAGTTTCACCAAGATTTGCTCACGTAACTTTTCTGGTCAGAAGCATAATTTCTTCTGCCCTCCCACGTATGCGCTCATACTCACTCACCCCTCACTGCCACGCTGTTTGGTAACAGACAGCATATTCCATTTAGGGAAATTTTTGTGTTCTTTTGCCAATTTATAAGCCTCATCTCCATGAAAGGAGTTTGCCAGCACATTTCTGCTCTCACACGTAGGAAGGGCCCCGTGCTCTGTTGCCTTGTACTTTGCACAGTCATTTACACCTGTGCACAACAGCCGTAACACCACCCTCCAGCGCGAGCCTTTGCAGACAGCACCATAAAATAGACTGCAGAGGAAAAGCAGGCATGATACTTCACATCCAAAAATGCTTTTCAAAATTCCACCTACTTTCTAAGAGGACAGAGCCTTTAGTAATTTGTACCAACAACTGAATTGGGAAGATTTGTTCTATGGGGCTGTGCAAATTCAAACAGTGCTAAGATACCAGAGAATCAGGTTTTACTTGGGTCTAACAGCTATTCCCGTAACATCAAGGAGCTGCTTTTTCAGAGGCTTGACTTCAAACAGCAGTAAGCAGAGAGGACACAGGCGTTCTCAGTATCGGTGGTGGAAAAACAGCCTACGTGAACTCTTTGCTAGAAATTTTATCTGAATTTGCATGCAGTCTGGTTTCAGAAAGCCCAAGAAGCCTGACTAACACCCAGAGGAGATTATAATAAGGAAAATGAATCATCACCGTTGCCCTCCATCCCCCTGCCCAACTGCTAGATGTTGCAACACAGACCCAACCTATCTCCTAAGGGAACCAGCAAGACAAGACCTTCGCACCAGCCGGAGCTTTTCGCGTTGTAGGGAGGGACCATCGGGCAGGGAACGGGGCCGTACGCTCTGCCAGCCCCAGCCAGACCAACCTGGAACCCCCTTGCCCCTAAAATCTCATCTCGCTGCAAAAATCTGCACTCAGGAACCAGGGGGACTGCCTCAGGAGAGCTTTTCAATGTGTAAAAGTCTTACTTCCCCACATCCCATTATTCTGAGATCACAAAGGGCTAATTTGAACTCTGAGCGCTGAGAAGACTTTGACCAAACTTAGCCACGATAGCATAGATGAAGAAAAGGGAGAAAGTGAATCAAAACACAAGCTAACAAAGCACTGGGGGTATAGTTCATAAATCCACACGTTGGTTCCACTGTTTTTTCCCCAGGGTCAGCTGAATGAAGACAAACTGAAGTGTAAACTAAGGGCACTTGAAAACCAGCTGCAGGCCTGCACCCAGGTAAGGTCTGATCACTGAGAAACTAACTCGGTTGAAGAAAGGCACGAAAAGAAAAGACCAAACCATGTAATTAGGACGAGTCTCAGTTTCTAGAGCAATCTGATTAGATATGGATCTGAAAACGATTTTTCCTCTTTCCTGAAGTAACACTTCACAGCAAATTAGCAGTAGCATTTACACACTCTAGATTTGCTAATATTCAGGCTCAGCAAGATTAGGAATACGTCAGATAAAACCCTTCAAGCACTTTTATTCTTCCTTTAAAGAGTTACTCAAAGGAGTGTGTGAAGAAGATCCTGATAGAGATGGAGGACCAGAAGCAGACCTACGAGCAGAAGGCAAAAGAGGCTCTTCAGAAGATGCTAGAAGATAAGCTCCAAACAGAGCAGCAGCTGCAAAACTCTCAGGTAAACATCATCTTTTACTCCTGGCTTTGCTTTCATCTACTCTGACTGTGACAGAGCCCCCATGTTTCAGGGAAAGGTGATGACCGCTTACCATTAGTAACAAAGATGCAAAAATACCATTTTTTAGCTACTGAGCAAAGTCTGAAGCAGTTTAGTGGCAACCTGTGCTCATTTCGTGAGCCATGCATCAAGTTATTAAAAGCAGCACACAGCTGGGGAAATATGCTGCTGTTTGGCAGTGCAATCCCTTCTCCTCCACCATCCCTTTGCCCCCTCCCCTGCTCTGCACACACACAGAGCCATCCAGGGCACGAGGTCTCCAGAGACGCTTTCTCTGGAGTTGCTCTTTTATATGAAAATGGATTTTCCCCAAGAGGTAGCAATTTGCTTTGATGCACAGGATAATTGGGATTTTCAGAAAAACAAGCAAATCTTATCCCAAATACTACCAGGCTTCTAAATCCTCCCGTCAGCATGGGAACTTGGGTTCCATGCCCATGTTTGCTCTGTCCATCAGGTGGCATCAGCCCCACGCAGGTTATTACAGTCCCGGTGCCGGAGGCGGCAGCTGCCCCAGGCACAGGCCAGATGGTGTGACTGCCCACGGGTGTCGTTCAGGGCATGGCCCCTCCGGGCTGTGGGTCACAGCCCACCCATGGATCCTCTCTCTCATCCCCAGAGAAGTCTGGCAGCAACGAGAGAGGACCTTGCCTTCTGGAAAGAGCACTACACCACGCTCAAAGCCGAATTGACCAAGATGACCACGACACACACCGAGCTGGAGAACAGCTTCCACGACTTGCAAAGCGAACTGCAGGTACGTTAGTTCCCCACGGGAAGAGCATCCACTGGAGTTTGCGAGCAGGGAAACCCCCAAGCCGAGATCACTACATCCAAAAAGCCCCTTTGATGAAGACAGTGGCCACATGTGCAACCTGGTCCTCAGCCCGGGGCTGCCTTTTGCTGCTGGAAGCCGGTGATGCCACGGGCTCACCGTCTGTCCATGGCACGGCGCTGGGCTGATGCCGGGGTTCCTGTCTCCCCCAGCGAGCGGCCGGGCAGAACGAGCAGCTCCAGCAGGCCCTGTGCAGCCTGCAGAGCGAGCACGCCGCGCTCCACCGGCGAGCCAGCGCCCTGCGCCAGGACAACGACCTGAAGGCAGAGCACATCAGCGCCATGGAAGGTATCCGTGCAGGGGAACGGTGAGGGGTGGTCTGTTCTCCAAACGAACAGAGGATACACAGAAAATACTCTTAAAATCCTAGTCCTTAAAGCCACGCACACACACACACAAAAGGCTCGCTCTCTTCCCAATGTGTTGCGTGTCTCAGCTTGCCAAGAAATCCTCTGGTTACCAAAGGGCTCCTAAAGTAGTTTCCAACTAGATTACAGGACCTCAGAGAAGTCAAGTGACTTTGCTAGAAGAAAGGATGGAAGGGGAGACCTGGGGGGAAAAAAACAAACAAACAAAAACCCAAACATCCTCAGCTTTGATGAGGGCTTTAGCATCCTTTGTCAGATCCATCAAAGGCAGCAACACAGGCCTGGGCAGCTGGCGGGGCATCGCCTGCTACTGTCCGAGGTGACTGCGTGGGGGGGATATCAGGGGCACATAAACACGTGGTAATAGTGTCTTAAGAGACCCGTTCAGATAGAGACAAGGAAACAGGTAAAAACCACATCCCTTCAGAGAAGAAAGTCCAGTAGCCAACAACATCCAGCCCACTTCATAGATCTGGAGAAAGGGAATGTTGCCATCTTTGAAGATACACATAAATTTACATCATTTTGCAGAAAGCTACACAGAAATTTACATCAACCTTGGTTTCCTTGTTATTATTTCAGATAAATTGCAAAAAGAACAAAATCAGAAGTTAACGCTGGAGGCAACAATCAGCCACTTGCACAGTAAGTGACACAAAGACGTGCAAAGTAAGAGACCTGTGTTAGCGCTGCGGACGGTAACAGCGGCTTTTTTTGTTCATAGACTTGATAAAGAACCAGACCAACGAACAGAAGATGCGGGAGACGATGGTGCAAAGGAAAGGTCAGCAAACTTTGTAACTCCCACCTAGCAATCCTCTCACTGGACACAGGAGCATTAGAGCTGACTAGCAGAAGTCTCCATTGGTTTAGAATAAAGGATTGCTTTAAAGCTGCACAAAGCCAGTTATTATATTTTCGTAGTTAACATTAAACTGTAAGTGTATTTATGATAGCAAAGGCTGTAAAAAAATAAATGGATTGCATTGCAAATTCTACTTCAGTGACTATGCCATTTTTTCCCCCCCAAGCAAAGTACATTCCAGTTTATAATTGCAACTACAGATGCATTTGAAAAAAGTAATAAAAGGCATTTTAACTCTCCCTCTCTTCCATTTCTGGCAAGTACTTAGAAATATTCCTCTAAAGCTGATTAACTTGCAGCCACAGCAGAGGCAGGCCTGTGATAACTCACGCAGCTCCTGTGCTCTCTGCTGTTCGTAGCATGTAAATATTATCTTTAAACTGTGCTGAGTAAACAAGATCTAAAGCAAACGGAAAGCCTGGACCTGTTTCTCATCAGAAGCCTGACTGTTTTCTAGACCAGGTTTCCACCACGCAGACCCCACCTCTCACTCCTGACAAGGAAAAACAAAACGCTCTGTTAGAGCGCCCCGAGGAGGAGGAGGGAGAAGAAAGTCTGAAGGATGAGATGCAGAAAAGGACATCCCAGCTTACAGCAAAGGAGAACGAGGTGAGGAAGTCACTGAATCCCAGCAGAGGAGCACTCCAGCAGCACAACACAAAGCTCCTGGAAGCAACCTGAGCTTGGTATCTCCTGTAACAATTCTCTCTGCCAAATTTTTATCCTGATACCAGCCTCACCTAAACCCCTGATGCAGCGTGTGCGTAAGGGCAGGGCACCAGCAGAGCTCTCCATACAAACCCATTTCTGTTCCCACAGATGGGAGTCTCACCTGTCTCACAGGGAAAAGCCAAAGCCAGCTTTAAGAGCTGAAGCCCTGAGCACAAAGGAAGGAGAGGAAGAAAAGAAAAGGCAAATAACAGGGAAGACCTGCTAACAGAAGCAATGCCCTTACAACTGGGCTGCAAAAAAAATACAAAGCTTTCCAACCTCTTACACACTCTTTCCCACTGTTTCAAGGCACAAGATTGCTAACACAAAGTGCGCCCTCTGCCAAGCAACAGCCCCACAGTTCTTACAGCAGTACTTAGATAGAAAGGATTTATAAAAAAGGATTAAGACTTACTGTAGCAGAGCTTCAGGCCACGCAGGAGAAGAGCTTGTCCTACTGCCCCAGGCTGGTGAGTGCACCACCACCATCAGGCATCACCCAGCATCACCTGGGCTTTGTAAAGCACAATCACAGAAAAGGGAACAGCTGGGGCGGCAGCTGCCCCCACGGCAGGTCTGGAAGCCTCCAGGCTCAAGGAGACTCCTTCCACTGCCACACCGCTCACCGGGAAGGCAGCAGGGTCTCAGACCATGCGGCTCTTCAGGAAAAAAGGGCACTCCCTGGTCTTTGGGGTTGCGCAGTGCAACTGAGTCTGTCCCATGTGTCCCAGGTTCAGGGGGCTTAAGGGACTCTGCAACTGCTCCCGCAGCCAGTGAAATGCAGACTGAGTTTCAGAAGGAGAGGAAAAGCCTGCCCTGAGTTTGCATTCCACATCTTCTTCCTGACCTGCACACATCTGTGCTCATAAAAAATAACTGTTGCTCTTTTCTTCCATGTGGTGTGAAAGATGGCAGCAAAGTCATGGGGTGGTAACTGACAGGGCACTGCCTCCATCACCACGTTCCCGGTAACACTGGCGTCTGCTCTGTCCCCCGTAGGTACATATGGACATACAGGTAGCAGAAGTGAAAATCCCCCGTCGCTGCAGTGCCGGTGCCTGGGCGAAGCGCTGCCGCCGCTGCGGGAGCCCCACCAGTCTGGGTGCGTACGAGAGTGAGGGGATCCTTCCTGCTAACGGCCCCTCGCTCTGCTTGCAGTGCACGGAGCTGCGCTCGGAGCTGGAGGCCCTGAGCGAGGAGTACCGCTCCTGCCTGACCAGGCTGCGCCAGTGCCGGGATGAGCTCAACCACTTCCAGAGCGAGCAGGCAAAGGTGGGAGGCATTCCTCACTCCAACTCCCGGTGCTTCCGGACCCAGGCTGCAGATCAGTCTGGGAAAAATCCCCCCATTTATTTGTGCAGTGTGGAAAGATGAATGACATGTTTGCTAGGGATGAGACAGGAAGTTTCTTCTCCCCACCAATTTCCTAGTAACACTTGCTCCTCCTTGCAGAGACGGCGCCACCACTGGATCCCTCTCCTGGTGGCAGTGATAGCAATGGCTGTAGCCACCTTCCTGGCAAGTTACAGGCCGTGAAGGACCTTCTGAATGACTGACCTCACTGCAGGAACTGACTTCTGCTTCACCAGCAGCAACACGCTGTGGCCGCAGCGCACCTTCTGCTGTTTCCTACTTGCCTGTTGGGTTCATATCCTGAGCTGGTCTCACTCCAAACTCCCACAGCTCCAATAAAGCTGGGAGATCTCCCCTTCCCTTGGCTGCTTTGGTTATTCTGCGTCAGTTGCAGTTTGTGCTGCCCAGTCCCCATGGCACTGAGGGACAAAGCCACTCCAGCCACCGCTGCTGGGACTCCTGGGGGGCAGGAAGGACGGGGCATCCCATGCCCTTGGCATCTGGCCTCTCTGGTTTTCATGCCCAGCAACTGAGAGGACTACCCAGTTGTCTTCCTTTATTACCTCCCTAAATGCGAGGTGTTCATCCCTGGACCATCTCTGCTGGTTCCTGACAGAGAAACCCAGCTCAGGGAGGCTTTTCAGTCCAGTCCTCCTGGGCCCAATTCAGGCCACCACTCCATGAGCCTGTCTCGTGGCCAGGCATCCTCACAGCCACCTCCGCTTGCCCTCCACTGCCAGCGCCAGGTGAATTCCAGAGAGACAGGGGCTTTAGGCCCCTTTTGGAGCTGCACCATCCAGGTGTTACGGTAGTGATTGCCCCTCGATGAAGCTATGAGGCAGCGAGTGACACCACGTTGCACAAGTAGCAAATGCGATATGGAACCTACTTCACAAATACAAAATACTGTGGTGTCCAAATGTTTTATTAATCCTCAGCTGTTTGCAGTAAATAAACACAACCTGACTTTATAGGGCACACTCTGCAGTGAGGACAGAGGCTGCAGAGCAGCTGTGAGGATGTGTACACATCTACCCACTGGTCTTCTGGACAGTTCACGTTTAACTGGCCTGTGTCTGGGGCCCGAGACCATCACTGTTCAGCCTCTGGTGCTCGGGGGCCTCCTGAGACCCCCAGCGGGCCACACACACGGGAACAGGATCTCTCACTTTGGTCCCTGATGCAAGTCAGAAATAGGCCAAAAAGTCTGAGTTTGTGTTTTACAAGGCGACTGCTGGCAGAGACACCACCTCGCTCGAAATGCAGAGATCTACAAAGTCTCTCTGCGCACTGAAGGCCTCCTTCAGCCCATCGCACCAGGCGTCCAGCACCTCCTTCAGCTCCGCACAGAGGCTCTCCGGGATGCTGAAGGAGTAGATCTGGACCCCGAGACCATCCCTTATCCTGGGGCAGGAGGCCCGGACCGTGAACACCCTCAGCGGTGTCAGCCCCAGGCAGTTCTCAGAACCTTCCTCCATGGCAAAGGTGTACACGGCTGGGTAGCCCAGCAGCACCCCGACGATGGTGCAGAGGTTCCAGCCCGTGGGGACAAGCTCGCTGGAGGACACAGAGCCGGTGGCAGTGGCCTCGGCGGCCCCTATATGGGCGAGAAGTGTGGTGAGGTGGCTCCTGATGGCCTCAGCCTCTGCTGGCCCACAGAGCGCTGGACACTGCCGCCTCGCTGATACATCCATGAAGGGTGCGGGGTGGGCGCGCAGCATGGCCGCCAGCCTCTGCCGGGCCAGCCCCGGGTGCAGCAGCAGCAGGGCCGAGCCCTCCATGTCCAGCAAGTGCAGGCGCCGCGGGCCCAGCCCTGCTTCCATTAAGCGGGCCAGGTACCGCCGCAGCTCGGCGGGCCCCGCCGCGCCACAATCGTACAGCAGGGCCGGCTTCAGCCCCACCGCCACCGCCAGCACCTCCCCGGCTAACTGCAAGGCCCGAGCCGCCGGCAACCTCCCCCTCCGCCCGGCCCCCAGCTCCTCCCGAGCCGCCGCCACCAGCCGCGGCGCCGACAGGACGCTGCCCGCCGGGGCCTCCGCCTC
>JAOXNH010000013.1:6161393-6175993 GCA_028566575.1 Bartramia longicauda
CGCCCACGGCCAGGGGTGCGCTCCCTCTGTCCCCACGGCCGCGGGTGGGGGGTCCTCTCCGTGTCCCTACCGCGAGGGGCTCCGCTCTGTGCCCACCCCTCCCGTAGGGCAGCGCCCCCATCGTCTAACCACCTCTCCCTTTTTTTTTTTTAATGGGATATTTAGGAAAGAAAATAAGAAGTTCCTGGTTTTCTTCGCGGCTCATTGCATACCTGGCCTGCCCGATCCGCAGCGGCGAAACGTGAAGCGGGCTGGGATTGAGGCAGAGCCACGGGCACGCAGGTTTTCGCTGAAAAGCATTAAAATGCCCCTTTTCTCCGTCCCCCCCATGGCACCTACCTGGGGCTGAGAGGGGGCTCCCTGGCATCTCCCCCCGGCCCGGCCGCAGCTTTCCTCTGCCATCTCCGCCGGCCTCACGGCCCATTTCTTTTCCTCGTAGGTGGGGAGCCGTGACTCAGTGGTGAATCCTGGTTTCAGGAGATCATACAATACTTCGCTATTCAGTTTCAATGAAGCAGAAAACAACATTGGGAATTTCCCTTCTCTTTCCCATCGTGAACACTATGGATAGTGCTGGATCCTGAGTTTGGAAAGGCTGACTTGCATCCAAAGGTCAATCTTATACCAAGACTTTGGAACTACGCAGATTTTTTAAAAATCTTCACACACAGAGAAAATGTAATTCTGCCTTTTTCTTGGAAAGTTTGCCTGGCAAGAGGAATGTTTCAGGCTTCATTAATCACTGGAGTGTGGCCACTCCGAGGTAACGCTCAGCAGGGGTTCGTCAGCACATAATAAAATCTTCCTGATAATAAGCAAAAGACAACAGGGGACCCTGGAGGGTTGGTGGGGCTGCTTTGTGGGATGGCCCCGCAGTGGTGGATCTTACATGGGTTTGGTTCCTTGTACCTGACGGTTTTCGATAGGCACACCAGGGAGAGCTGCTCCTGGGGCACTACCCTCTACCCTGCAGTTATTCCTGCTGCATAAGCACACGGGCAGCAGCACAGGCAGCGTCCTGAGCGACTGGGAAGAGATGCAGGGAGACGCCAGCCGGAGCATGAGGGATCTTTGATGTCTCCTCAGATGGGGCAGCACAAAAGCTGCCGTGCATCCTCCCTGCATTCCTCCAGTCCACGTGTCCGTCCTGCCTGGCGACGACGGGTAAATTTAAGGATGCTTCAGGTTTGCTTTCCTTTGTGGCCTGATGCTCGGGCAGCTGTGGAAGCAGACACGGCTGGGGATGCTGAGCGCTCGCCCTGGCTGTCTGCGGCAGAGCTTTGCCCTTCCTTGCTCCCCCGTGGGGACACTCCAGGGTGCCCAACCCACCAGAGGGGTGTTAGGGCAGGTCAGGACTGAGTTATTTAAAATAATGGAGCAATGTGGCAAAAGGATGAGGCGAGGGAGAAGGATCTGGTCCTGCCTTTGGTTTCACTGAGGCTGGTCCTCCCGCAGCGGGCAGCGGTGCCAGCCTGCGCCCTGCCGCCCTCGGAGCAGCCTCCGTGCCTGCGCCCAGCGGTAACGCGGATGCCAAACAAATGAGTCTTCCCAGGCTTCTGCGGGGTTTGTTGGGTTTTTTTTTTCTTCCTTGAGTTTCTACCAGCCTCTGCTGCAGCGTGTGGCAGCACGTCGTGTTGTGAACCGACGGGAAATAAGCTGTCTTTTTCCATGCTCTTGGCTGGGAAACTCTGCAGCTTTTGAGCTGTATAGGTGATAATCTAGGGATAGCTCATTAGGCAGGCCATGTAATCAGATGTTACCTGTTTGCAATTAATCACTCAAAGTGTTCACTCTGACATAATACGTAAAGCACCGATCCTAACCCTTCAGGCAGCCAAATAGCACCAACATCTTCAGTGTTTTCTCGAAATCATTCTTTTCATTTTTAGTTCCCTCTGCTTATATTTACCTCCACCTGCATCTTTTTCCAAACCAAACGAAGAAATCCTTTGGCTGATGACCTGTACCTCCTGAGGGGACCTTCTGCTGGCTGAGAGGCAGCAGCAATGTTGGTACAGTCTGCAGAGCACAGGCTGTGGACAGAGAGTATATGCAGAGGAATTTTCATACCAGGAGCTACGGGATTTAATTTGTTTCAGTGCCAAATTAACATCAGTACTTTTATCAAGGTGATTGTACCTCCTGATACCTGCAGTGGCACCAGAAAGGCTTCCTAAGCCCGGTCTCCTACAGTCCGCTGTTCCAGCTAGGAAAGACTGTAGTCATCAAAACAAAGGGGAACCATTTTCTCTCCTGGGAACAGATCACTAAGTTCCCATAAGGCAAAACAAAATTATGCAAGAAGGCAAGACAACGTCCTGGGCATGTGGAGTCTTGCTGGCTGCTCTCGGCACTCGCATTCCACAGCAGCACGAAATGGAGAAAGGCTTCGCACCCGTGTGTGCGAAACCCCCAGCTCTGCTGCAGGAAAAAGTGCACTGAGCACCCCCCACCCCGTCCCAAAACCACCTCTGCTTCTTGAAAACTGCTCGTGACCCAGAGAACCCTCACCAGATACTAGCCAGGACCATTCAAGAAATATCATTGAGGGGAAGGAGCTATTTCTTTCCATCGTATGCATAGCAGAGCGTGGGGAAAGGGAGAATGCAACAGAACTGTTTTATAAACACCACAGTGACTGTGGCTGCCAAAGTCTTCCGTCAGGTAGGACTCATGAAGAGGCAAACCCTGTGGATAGACCCAGTACAGCTTTTTCCGATGACCAGACCTCCAACTACTCCACTGCAGACAAGTGACCTTACAGTCAGGGGCTGAACTTCATCCAGAACATTTATAAAAGGGATTGAGATTTTTAATCCTGTTGCATTCTTCTAGGCACAAAGATAGACAAGCAGGATTCCTCTACATTATTAAAAAATTACCTCTTCATTGAAATAGAGCAGTCTTAGCCTTTCTGGCAATGCCTCCGGTCCTTCCCATCCGTCTCCAGGCTGCTGCTGCACTGCCCAACTCCTCTCTTGCTTAAGGCTCCCAAATGAGGCCGTGCATTGTCTGGGCACCCTTCTGTACAGAAGCATAAAATTATGCTATACTTCTACAATTTTATTTAGATATACTTCTATAAACACACAGACGTGCAGTCCCACTGATGGGTTACCTACAGGTGTGAGTAAACTCAGAACAAGCCCTGTTCTAGTAGTGGGATATGAATTTCTTTGCTGTTCTACAACAGAAAACTTTAGACTGAATCTTAAGAGGTGTTTTGTTTTTTTATGTGAGAAGCTGTTCTTTCCAAATTAAATAAAAAAAGTTCCAAAACAGTGAACAGCTTAAATCCTTCTGGGCCTTAACGCTACTATAATGAGGACTCCCTTCTTCCCTATCAATGCTGCTCAAATCCTCTTAAAAGAAGAATCCTAACTGGATATTGGGCTGGCTCAGACACTTTTATAGCTACAGGTCATTTCTTTGCAGCTGACACAGCTCATGGTTGGATTCAGAACACCTGGTACGATGTGGATAAAAGCTGGTGGCTGCAGCGAGCAGAGGAAAGAGGAGCAGGGTGGCTGTGGGCAGGAAGGCTTGGTTCCTGGTGGGAGGAGGTGGCCATATCCTTTCTGCTGCACTGGGTGGCTGCAGAGCAGGGACCAGAGGCAGAGCTGTGTGTTCTATCTTAATAAAAGCAGTGAGCAATGCTCAGGGGTAAGGGTAAACAGGAGTGTTTCAATGGATAAAGGCACAAAGGGGGGAAGGGAAATAAGGAGAACTCAATAATTTAAAAAATAGGGAAATGAAATGTTCCTGATATTTTTAACTGAGAGTTTTATGAATGAATTGTGAGAATAGGAGCAATGTGTATGCTTATTTCTATGTGCATTTTTTAGCTTTTTCAATCATTTTGTATGGAATGGAGCCTCCAGTAGGCATTCAATTAACATCATGTATTAGTGTGTTTTTTCATGTGAGTGATGTTAGTTATATGTCCTTATTTTTTCAGGGTTTGCTCACTGTAATTCTTGCCTTATTTCACTGAAAGATTGAGTCTCCCCCACAAGCAGGTGGTGTAGGTCAGTACTGAAAAGCTAACCTTAGGGAGGTTCCCTTACAATCCTTTTTATTTGCTAGAAAAACTGCAGCAAAGTGAGTGGGATTGTACATGGAGTGCAAAGGGAACCTCAACTCCTAAATTCGTTGCTGTGAAGGTATTAATGTGCAGAAGGACCTTAAGCCTCTGGAGTCTGCTCCTAAATAGGGCACAGCTCAGAACATCTGAAGGTCTTTGTGACTCAGAGGTGGGAATCTCCTAATGGTCTTAGCTATTTTTATACCTGCCTGATACCACACGTTATGCTGCCCTAATGCAGAGCAGCGACTCTGCCATCACCAGGCGAGCACACAGGGCTGTGGTGGTAAAACCTCTAGGAAAGGAAGAGGAAGAAGAAAGTAAAGCTCAAAAAAGAAGGTGAAATAGCAAGACACAATATTAAAGACAGAGAGAGGAAAAAGAGCAAAGGAAAAACAACTAAAGGTGATAAAAGGATAATACAAGCAACAGACTTTGGCAGGGTTTTCCTTTTCTTCCTTCTCCTTTTTGGAATCTTGCTTTGCGGAGGGAAATGGGACAGCAGTTCACCAACGCCGAAGGGGAGCAAGGGGAGATTGATGTTGCCGAACTGCAGGAATGGTATAAGAAGTTTGTGGTGGAATGTCCCAGTGGGACTCTCTTCATGCACGAGTTCAAGCGGTTCTTTGGGGTCCAGGATAACCGTGAAGCGGCAGAGTACATTGAGAACATGTTCAGAGCTTTTGATAAGAACGGGGTAAGTGGTGAGGAGTCTTTACAGGGGTTTGTCTAATAATCCACACCTCTTCTTTCTGGGATTCTGGGGTGGTTTGGTGCAGTTCCCACCCTCGTTGCTGAGTTTCGTGAGACTAAGGCAGGGGCGATGGACCTGGAGAAGGGGCACGTGCTGCTCCGCTCTGTATGGGCTGGAATGGATTCTTCTTCTCATAAATCCATACACAAACTAAGGACAGAGTGTCCCCTCCAGGGCCTAAAGATCGATCAACAGGTTGAAATTCAGGCAGTCGCCTTTTGAGACAGTGTTGTTGAAAGCTGCTGGAATAACCAAGGTTGCTACATGGAAAAAAATATTTATCTGTTATGATAGAGGGGGAATTACAGTGTGGGAAGCCCTCCTCGGGTTTGCTATACATTGCAGCAGTGTATGTATACAGTATGAACAGGTGCTGTGTAACAAAATATTGATTTTTAGCTGCTTGAAAGCGAAGGAATGCTGAGCCATTCAGACATTCTGGTTTTGATTCCCTTTGCTGTATTTGTCATCAGACACCCGGGAAAAGTGGGCTTTCTGGTTTAGTAGCAGTTCATGCATTCCCGTGGATTGGAGCAGAAGACAGTATCCTACCAGCCTGTGGTATTTTAGTTACCGTACTCATCTTGAGAGGGGTAGCAACGCTTTCCAAAGTAGTTAATTGTTTTTTCCTGAAGGTATGGAACATTCTCAGTGTGGGGTTGTTTGTTGCTCTGTGTCGACAGAAGAAAAGGGGAGACCAGTCTGTCCCCTCTCAGACAGACAAATGTCCCTTAAGCTTCCTTTGAAACCAGCGGTGTCTGAGGGGGTAACAAGAGTCAGTTTGTGAGAGAGGATTAAAAAGCTAGGGAAGGTGTAGGCAGATTGATCTGTGTCATTTGAAGTTAGCAAAACCCAGGTTCCTGCAAAAAACTGAAGGTGCAGGTCCAAAATCTGTTACGAAAGATGAGCAGAAAGGGTTGTGGAGCAAAGACCTGCATTAAAAGGCGATCCCTGCACTTACATGTATTAGGAACACTAAATTGGGCCTGGGGTCATGTGTTTGCTTAAATATGCCCACGGTATATGATCAATTGAGCAGGACCTGGCAGTCTAAAGGATTATTAGTAATAAGGAAATAAACCCAAATCCTAAACTGTCTTTTTATGCTCACTGGCCTTGGAAGTCCAGCAGCAGCAGTTTTTGCTCAGAGTCACTGCGAAGCCCTCAGTGCAGAACAGCCGGGGGGCAGATGCACAGCCCAGTCCTGCTGGGGGAGTTTGCTGGGGTCGGGGGGCTGGAAGGGGACACGGGACCACGGCTGAGCCCTGGGGATGGGGTTGCTCTGGGAATGATGGCATCTGTGGGGGCTGCCCAGAGAGCCCTG
Organism: Bartramia longicauda; assembly: GCA_028566575.1. Classification (NCBI taxonomy): domain Eukaryota; kingdom Metazoa; phylum Chordata; class Aves; order Charadriiformes; family Scolopacidae; genus Bartramia; species Bartramia longicauda. The sequence continues at coordinate 6,167,556 of JAOXNH010000013.1, forward strand.
CATCCCCTCACTGCATCTGAAGTTTTTTGGAGGCCAAACACCTGATGTAAATCCTTTATCATGGGTGTTCTTGCTGCTGCCTTCTGAAATGTGATGTTTTCATTGTCTGTCTTTCTCAGATGGATTAATATCAAACAAGGGGGGAGGGTGGAAGAAAGGGGTCGTGGTTGGGTGTTGGTCTCATTGGTGGAGCAGCCGAGGCTGTTGAGAACAGCAATCCCTTCCCAGTGCCTCCTGCGCTGATCCCCATCTGCCCCCCCATCCTCCATGTCATCTCTCTTGCCTTGGGGTTTTTAAATTGCTCATTTCTGGGGTCCTGGCAGGTGTCCCCTCTTATTGCACTGTAGGAAAACTGCTTTGCTCTCCACTGTCACTCCTTGGGAACTCACCTCTGGAGCAGGGGGGTATGGCTGTGCTCACTGATGGTCTCAGGCTGGCATGAGTCTTCTATAAAGATGCAAACAAATACCTGTCCCATGGAATATCTTCTTGGTGGTTTTATATCTAGGTTTTGTAGGCGGATTTCTGTCAACTGCACCCAGTTACGTGCCATTCAGCTGCTTTTTTTTGTTTCTACAGGATAATACCATTGATTTTCTGGAATATGTAGCTGCCTTGAATCTTGTTTTACGAGGAAAACTGGAACACAAGCTGAGGTGGACATTCAAAGTATATGACAAGGATGGGAATGGCTGCATAGATAAACCTGAGCTGCTGGAAATTGTTGAGGTAAGTGGGCATTGCCTAATCACTTCTTTAAGCAATCACTTCTTTGGCAATGTAATGATGTATATGGTTTTTGTGATAATGAGGTTTCGAGGCAGCTGTGGGCAGTGATGAAGGGAAAATGCCTGCCCTTGGTGGAAAGGTCGTGTGCTCCGTGGTCTGATGAAGCCCGATGGGGTGGCTGAAGGATGGGTCAAACCCACTGTGGGTGACCTGGCCTCTGCTGAAGCTGTGCAGAAATGCAGCATCTGGGTGCCACTGTGGAGTTCCTGTGTCTCTGCTCTGCCTTTTCTTTCCACCTTTTTACACCAAAGTTCATTGCAGTGGCCAGAGCAAGAAGGTTTCACCCCGTGCTCCTTACAGGAGCTGAATTTCCTGCTGGAGTAGCTGGTGAGAATACACCGAGAGGCACAAATTAGTATAGAAATCCCTGTTGTAATTATTCTCTCTGGGTTTCTGTTACGTTCAGCACTTTAATTAGTGACTGTGTGAGGGTGTGAGAGGAGGCATGGGGCAGAGCAGGCAGCCAGGCACAGGGTTTCTGGGATCTCTGGGTAAATGTCTCGGTGACTGTGCTGGAGTCACCCCTGCACCACAGGTGCTGTAACTCACCCTGGCACACCAGTGCTTGTGAGGCTTAATCAATGGTTATCAACTGCTTCAGGATCTGAGGTGAAATGCAAGATCAAGAAAACATCAGAAGTTGAATCTGTGGAAAGCAGGTCCTTTTGGCTGGGAAGCGTGGCCAGGCGTTACCTGCAGCACCAGGTGTGGGAGCATCTCAGGAGCTCGTCTGGGTCAATTACAGTTTTGAGGTCAGGCAGGAATTGGCTGGAGCTGTGTTAGGCCCTTGCTAATCCCCTCTCTGGGAAGACTTCAGACTAAACCCTTCAGCCGAAGGAGTAAAGTTAATAATGACTGTGCTGTTGTCATGGGAGGAATAGATAAAATCTGTCCCTTTCCAGTGACAAAGTGGAACAGAAACTATGGGTCAAAATATGTGCTAATACAGGTTTGCTCTTGCAGCTTGGGCACAAGCTCCCTGGGAGAGAGGGTTGGGTAAATCCAGATGTGCCCGGCCTCAGATGTTAGAAAAAAATCATCCTGAAAAGTCAGATGATTTTCCCTGTCTGTGAAACTCTTGCCTTGTTCTTTGCAAAGGAACCCTGAGGTCTGACTGGTGTGTGTAAGGAAAATAAGAGGGCAGCAGCTTCAAAGGGCAGTGGAGTGAACCACAGTGGGTGTTAGTGTGAGGTCGGAGGGTTCATTAAAGGTCTGGGGCTGTCGAGTGGCGGATCTTTCTAGAAAGGTTAAAACCGCAGCCTTTGTAAAAGACCTTCACGCTGTTGGGAAGATAATGGAGTTCACTGCTTTTCATTTCCCAGTCCTTCTCCTAATCTGTGAACTTCCTTTCAGTCTATCTACAAGCTGAAGAAAGTGTGTCGGTCGGAGGTGGAGGAGAGGACCCCGTTGCTCACGCCGGAGGAGGTTGTGGACAGGATATTTCAGTTGGTGGATGAGAACGGGGATGGTAAGAGATCGATGGCTCAGATTGTGTTCATGCGTAATGAGAAGTTACCTGTGCTGGACAGGGGAGCTTTAATTACCTCTATCAATAAATCACTTAGGACTATTACGTCACTCAGACACATTGGGCTTGGTTCTGGTCTGGTTATTAGAGTCGAGAATGACTTGGTGCAGTAGGAGGAAAGAATCTTTGTTGTTATTTTCATGTAAAACACACAGGGGTCACAATTCTGTCTGGATTTTGATGCCACACGGATCTCATCCTCTGAAAGCCCCCCCGTAGCCAGAGTGCAGGTCCCATCCCAGCACAAATAGCCCTGGTAAAGAGAGTGGCTCCAGTCTCACTGGGGTTTGCAGGATCAGACTGGCATCCTCGTGGAGGAGTAGGGCTGGTGTGAATGCGCTGGGTGACAGCGTGGGAGTTTCTCTTGGCTAACTGGCCCAAACTGGACGGGGAAATGACATGGAGCTTTTGTCTTATTGGCATATTTTTCTGAAATTTAGATGGCTTTTACTCCTGCCTTCCTCTTCTGATGTCTTATCTGTCATGTCTCCCCGTCTTGTGTCCCCCTCATCTCGCACACAGGGCAGTTGTCTCTTGACGAGTTCATTGATGGGGCCAGGAAAGACAAGTGGGTGATGAAGATGTTGCAAATGGATGTAAACCCTGGGGGATGGATCTCTGAGCAGAGGAGAAAGAGTGCTTTGTTCTGAGAGATTTTGGTTCTGATACAGCTGAAAATGTGACGCTGACCACGACGGTGGCTCTCGCACTCCAGGGTGGTAGTGGCTTTCCTTTCTAATACAACCTCAGCATCCAGAAGAAAACATCAGCGGTTTAAGAAGCCATATCTCAATCTAAACCCCACGTGCTGTGTCCTGCTGGTACCCAGAGACTATTTTTGGCCCATGAATAAGTCTTTCTGTGTACACAATGCCGTGTTTACCAGCTCTGGTCTTTGGTTACACCTCAAGGAACAAACTTTTCGTGGCTTCCTGCAGCGGATCCTGGGCAGGGTTTTGTTCTGATGACGGACGGGGTTGGGAAGTGAGAAGTCCTGATGTGGTGGTACTGTCTGCAGCACAGACCAGGGTTTGCATCATTTGTACCTGCAGAGACACAAACACATCGAACCAAAACTGCCAGCCAGCGAGGTGCTCTGGCAGCTTTATGCGTTCAGGGTCTCTGTTATGCACAGTAATACTGATGCATGTTTAGATTATACTACTAATGTGAAATTATTGAACACCAAGGTATCGCTATCAAATATGAGAATTGGATTATAAGGGGTAGCCAAGAGAGTACTGGGAGTTGAGGGAGGTGTGAGGTGAGTGCTGGGCAGGTGGAGTGCTCCTTGCACCTCCCTCCTGTGATCCAAGCACTTTTCCTTGTACCTCCTGGGAGACCCGGGCTGCTGTGGGGCTGGAAAAATGCTATTTCCACACCCTGAGCAGTAGAAATGGTGCCTCTTTACGTTGAGAGGGCAGGTTTGCACAAGTGGGATGCTGCTCCTTTTGAGCCCCTGTTTCTCACTGAGTCATCACTCTGCAAGGGGCTTTTCCTGCCTTGGGAAGACTGAACGAGCTCCAGGACTTTCTCTGCATGGGGAGAAGTTTTGTGTGGAAGGGGAGAGGAGGGAAGAGCAGGGTTTTGCTGGGCAGGGTCTCTGCAGTGAGAGGATCAGCACTGCTTTACTGGCAGGGCCACAGAATGGAACAAGTGACAGAAAAATCCAAGTGAGTTACTGGATTAGTACAGTGGTTTTACACTGGACAATTAGCCACAGACTATGGATAACATTTGCACAGGTTGTAGGCTGAGCTCTGCTGTTCTTACAGCCAGCCCACGTCCCTGTATGTGTACCTGTGTGGGGGAAGAGAATTTGAGTTGAACCAAAATTTTCGTTCATCTTTAGTGGATTTATTGGATTATTTTCAAGAAAAAATTCCCCAGGAAAATAACGTGAGGTTTGTTTTAGTTTTCCCATGAAATCAGTGGGCCAAGTCACATCCATGATTTGCAATCCCTTTTTTTTGTGGCCTTTAATTACGACTGAAGTATCTTTCATTACTGATTAGTTTACTGGTTGGCAGTCTTGTCAGTTTAACCAATGTTTAAATTCAGGACTATGAGAAAGCAGTCAGGATATGACACAATCAGTGCTAGAGTTCAAATCCATATGTATTTCCACTTCTAAACAGCCTTTCTAAGGGTTCTCTGTAAATACACAGTAGCTCGTGGTGCGCTTGCTTATCGGAGCAGATTAGACTCACAGTTTATGCTGCTGCAAGGCAGCTCTTTAAGGCTCATTCAAGCCAATGGTTTATCAGCTCAAGATCTGAAAGAAAAATCTCACTTCTGACTTGAGGGCCTGGAAGAGAAGATCCACTTCACTGATTTTCCAACTTGTGGACAAATGTTTTCACAATAGGATACAAGTCTCTAATTCCTTCAATTTCAGCAACTCGACCAACAAAACTTCTGCTTCTGGCACAAACAAAGTGCACGTTTACTTACTCTAGCTGCAGACTGTGGGTTTACTGAAATGCTTTACATTTTCTTGCTCTGTTCAGCTGGTCAGATCGGGCAGGGAAGGTGTTTGGTGTCCCCCACACCAGCAGTCCTCTGCGGCGGTGGTAGAGGGCATCCTAACACTGAGCACTGCTGCGGTCGTTCATAGGAATTTTGTAACACATGGATTTAATAAAGAACTATTTATTAAAATTCTGTCTGGTTCGTAGCATTTATTTTTCACTTAGAATGAAGGTGAAGGCCTGTGTAAGCACCTGAGTGCCTGAGCCAAATTGTAGTCTTTATTAAAGACAGGCATAATGAATTTAAGGGAGGCGCTAAGTGTAACAGCTGATGTGGGCAAGAGGATGGATAAGGCAGAGGTGGTGACTGCAGGTGCGGAGGGGGAAAGGGGTATCTCCTGGTTAACTTCTGTGTAGTGATGGTGGAAACCATGTGTGTGACAAAAAAACCATTTCTGAATGGGATTTGAAATAGTTGCTTTCAGTAAAGTGAGCTGAGAGTGCTGCGATGAGATGGACCCTGTTTGGACCATGCCGGGACTGAAACAGGAGCCTTGAGGAATTTAGGGCTCAAAGGGAAGCGTTGGACTCGGCACTGGATGCAGGATGCCTGCCTGGCCCAGGGAAGGGCTGTGGTGGTAGCACATGGCAGATAATGCTGGAGTTAGCGCTGGCGGAACCCAGTGGAAAATTGTTCCTCTTATCAATGGTGTAATCTTTTGTCAGGAAATGGCAAGGTGCTTTAGTCTTAGTCCTATTTTTAAATCCATAGGTATAAACACTTTGATCTCCTCCCAAACTCAATTCAACATTCACATCAGGCTGTTGATGTCAGACATTTTGCATAATCCATTTTTCCAGACTTACAGCCCAGCTAGAATTGGATTTGACTGATCGGATTTCTCTTGAGTCTAAATTGGGAAACAGGATGGCTTGGAAAAGGCAAATGCCATGTGATTTTTCTGAGCTTCAACCATCTGCTCTGATGTTTGATGCTTCTGAGGTTGGGTAGGATGGAAGGGGAAATAATCAGGTTAGAAAGCTGAGGGTGAGGATGTTGCTGAAAGTGGCTGGTGGGAAGAGGGAGCAGGAGCTGAGGAGGCATCGCATCCTAAAATACTCTGGAAGGTGCATTCCCAGGATAATTACATCTTTCTGCTTAGTTGTGCTCTTTATCTGTCTGTACTCCTGATGTTCTGAGAGGGGAGGTTCACCCAGGGGTAGCTGGGGTTCGGTGGCTGCCCAGGGGAAAGGTTTGTGTCCAGGTCATTCCCAAAGCACCCCTTTGCAGCTTCCCCTTGAAAATGTCCTGTTGAAATAGAGAGTGGCCCTGCCAGGGCTTCCACAGCCCCGTGCTGATCACTGGAGGGACTTTTTGTGGTCTCCCTGGGTTGTGTTCTCACGGTGCCCGTGCTGAGCTCTGGGATGGGAGGATGGGAAAACACCAAGTTATTTCTTTCTTCCTCCTTCTCTTTAAAGGAAAATGCACCTCAGAAGTTTAGAAAGCATCTCAAGCATATTATCCTTACAGACCTTGTATTTGAGGTAACTGACAGTGTGTGTTGTGGGCTCTGAGGTGTGATACGGCACAACGGAGCAGCCGCATTCCTGGGGGAGACGGGACCTTCAGAAGCAGCTGCCCAAGAACCTGTTTGGTTTCATTTCTTTAACTTTGGCTCCTCACACCCCAGCGCACAGGGATGCCAAAGCAGATTTTCTTTACAATTTGCCCTGCTCGGTTCCTGAGCTCGACACCTCCCTCCCGTCCCGGCTCTCTCCGAGCCCACCGGCCCCGAGGGGTTCCCGGGATTCCCGGCCGCTGCCCGCCCGGCGCTGGCAGGCAGAGGGCACTGCGGGGACAGGGACAGGATGGACGGGGCAGCCCCGAGTCTTGCTCACGCTGTTCTTGCAAAAGAACTATTTTAATGAAGCCCAAGAAAAAGGTTTCTGCACTCACACGAGGGAGTGAATCTGTTCCTGCTGGAAAGAGAATGAAAGATTGAAAGAAGAAAAGGCACAACCTGAAATAATCTTGTAAAATATGTTTATTAGTTCACTATAAGATTGGAAGTACAAAAGCTTCCAGGTAAAACACTGTCAAATGAAAAAGATGCACAGGGAAAGCAGTCGGAAAGTTGTTTATGAACTGCAAGCACCCAGTGTTAAATAACAAGTCTTTCAGCGAGGCAAGAAATCCCTCCTGGTGTCCTGTGTTGCCTCACCACGCCTGAAACTTGCTCCCATCAGATGAGGAAACCTCTCCACAGGAGCAGCGGAGGCGCAGGGATGTCGGGCAGTGCGGGGGGGGCAAGGGTCCTTGTGCGTGTGCTGGGTCCTGGGCACAGCCCCTGCTCGTGGCACTGGTAATTAGCACTGGTAATTAGCACTGGCAGACGAGGTTGCTGTGCCCAGCGTTCTGTAATAAGGGGTGACTGGAGTTTATTCCTTGAGGGATGGTGCTTGAGCCCACTGTTCCGTGAAGCTGATGGTACCCATTCCCTGCCCAGGAATTCCCCGGGTGCTGACGGATGCTCGTGGTGCAGACGCTGTGTCTCCAGCAGCACATCCCTCCAAGCTGCATGCACACCATTCGCTGCCATTAGAGCTAAACCCACCTGATATTCGGGGGTGCCACGGGGTGTGACTGGCGGGAGAGTCTGAGTTTGTTGGACAGGTGATAAGACGTGCAGGAATATTCCTACAAACATTCATAAACTTTCCAGTTTTCCCTCTCAGGTTACTGCCGCTGCAGCCCTTTCAGATATTGCAAAGACAAACATGCCCTTAAAGCTCAGACAGTTGTTCAAAAAAAGGCACCGTTCTATGTTTTAGTGCTTTTAAACAAAGAAAAGCCACTGCATTCGCCACTCCACCGCTCTCCTTCTTCTAGGTCAGAGGTGTTTTTATCTCACGTTATCGCTAATGCTTGCTAACATTATAATAACAAATCAAAGAGCGAGTGACCAAAACTGCTGGTCTCATGCTCTGGAAATATATACAGAAAGAGAAGGTTCTGGTCTAATTTCTAGGTTTTCTCTATGTGTCCTTGGGGGACCCCTCTCACTGGGGCCAAGTGTCGCGCAGCCCCGGAGTCGGTCCCCGCGGCGGCTGCAGACGCTGGCGTCGGCCACAGCCTCGGGGTGAATTTTGAGGCTCTTTTGGTGCGTTCTCAAGCCGCATCACGGGGTGCTGCTCCCCTTCGTGGGGGGGTGACTCTCTCCCCCCCATTCTCCGCTCAGCAGCAATGTCCAGAGGCCCCCGCACAGCAGTGGCCCCGCTGGCCCCGGTGGCAGCCCCGGGGCTGGCTCTGTGCTTCCAGGTGAGGAGCAGCCCTCGCAGAACCCCCTCTTCCCAGCAGTTTTCCTCTCGCCGGCGGGGGCAGCTGTGGCCGGGGCAGTGCCCGGGGAGCTCTGGGCACCCCAACTCCCCCCCCCAGGGGGGCATCGCCTTTGGAGCAGATCCTGGTCCCTGTGCTAGCAGGATAGTCTATTGCTTGTCACACTGGCACTGGGACAGCTCACCAGGTCCCACCACCACAACCCCATTTGTTTTAATAAAGCGAGGGGGGGGGGGGGAAGTGGAGGTGAAGGGAGGGAGCCTATGGGGCAGCCGCCGCCGCCTGCTCCTGCTCGTGTGGGTTCTTCCCGTCA
>JAOXNH010000013.1:6176093-6187833 GCA_028566575.1 Bartramia longicauda
GGATTCTTCCCGTCATTCTGGATCAACCGGACGATGTGTGTCAGGTCCAGGCTGCGGGTGAGGATCTCGAGCAGCACCTCATCCTTTTGCACGCCCTCCATGAACTCCTCCAGCGAGAGCTCCCCTGCCAGAGCACATTCAGAAAAGCTCTGTTAAATCCTGCAGCCTCTCTCCTCCCTCCGCCGGCAGCCTCCGAGCAGCCCCCCAGCAGCTCATGGACCATAAAACCGGGCCCTTCCTGGGGTCCTGGCTCTGTGGATTGAACACCCCAGACCCCATCACAGCTGATCCCCACACAGACCCTCTCCCATCCAGTATGATGAGGGACAGTTTGCAGTGTCCCCTTGGGCCAGCTGCAGCCTGCGGAGGGGACAGGGAGCTAAACCCTCCTGGAGAGCGACTTTCTGCCAGCTCTCCCCATGTCCTGGGGTTTTGGGACATCCAGCACCTGGAATTGCTCTGGCAGAGTGAGCCGGGGGCCAGGGGGAGCGGGAGCAGCGTTTGGCACCGCATAAGAAAGTTCCTCACCATCTCCGTTTATATCGATTTTGTCAAACACCATGTTTGTGAATTCCTCGGCCGTCATCGTTTCGTTGCACCGGTTGATAGCTCGGATAGCCTGGAGGGAAGGAAGGACACAGGGGACAGAGTTACGTATCCGTCGGTACAAGTGGCCGAGTGACCGGACATGAGAGGCCAAACGTTTTTTTGCCGGCAGTTAGGTTCTAAAAAGAGTAAGCCCTTTCTAAAAAACTGGGGATTAAAATCACTTAAAAAGGCAATCAGTGCATTAAGAGATTAAGCAGGCATACTGGGATAAGCCAGGAGCCGTTCACCTCTGAAAATCCTCAGATTAAATTCAAGTGCTTATCTCAGCCCGGTTTCAGCGGCCGTGGCTAAAGACCCTGGGAAGAGGAACAGGGAGCTGCCTGTCGGAGCCCGCCAGAGCCGCGGGGTGTCGGGGACGGGGACGGCTGGGGAGGCAGCCCAGAGGGGGGGCTGGCAGAGGACAGGCTGCGGATTTGGCTGCTGCCTATTAATTTACCAGGGAGTTGTCTTTTGGGTTGGAATATTGCTGTTACAACCTTTCTGTCTCCCCACGTTTAATAACCGTCGGCTGCGCAGGAAAGGGAAGGAGCTGCCGAGCCCACTCACTTTGATGATGTTCAGCAATTCCCCCCGGTCGATGCAGCCGTTCCCATCCACGTCGTAGAGCTTGAAGTACCAGCGCAGCTTCTGATCCACCTTCCCCTTCAGGACCAGACTCAGAGCTGCCACGTACTCCATAAAATCTATGTAGCCGTCCTGAAAGCAGAGGGTTAGAAGCTGAGTGAGGTTCAGAGCAAAGAGCCAGGCAGGGAGTGGGTTTCCTGGTCACTTTTGGAAGCCCCCACGGGAAGGCGTCAGCGTGTGGCCACCACCCTGAGAGCAGGGGCTTGGGGAGCACAGGGGGGTGCCTGTCCCCTGCACACCCACCGTCAAAGGCGATGCACGGGGTGGGGAGGGCTCCGTGCTGATCCCTGCAGAGCCGTTACCTGTCGATAACGAACAAACTCGGTGCATGCACCCAGCTCGGGGACTAACGAAGCCTTGAAAGCTTGCGTGCGCTGGAGGAACCTCCTTATGCAAAGCAGGGGTAATTGGGAGGTCGAAGAGGAGCCGGCTTGTGGAGATGAGCCCCGGTGGATTACCTGACCTTATCCTGCCTGCACACCCCCTCAGCTGCGAGGGGCAAAGCTCCGGAGAGGAACAAACCCAGGGACTGCCCCAGCAGGTCACTGACAGCTCAGGAGGGGAAGGGGCCGCCCTGTCCCCATGCCATTTCTGTGTCTGCTCCACATTTGGTCACACCAGCAGCACAAACAGCTTTATCCTTGACTTTCCTCCTCAGTGTTTTCCCGTCACCAGCTCCCACCATGGCATTACAGACGTTCAGCTGGGCCCGCAGACAGCTTCCAGCCGAGGTTATGGTACCAGAGCAGAGCTGTGCTGGGCTGAGCTCCATCCCACCAGACACTGCCCATGACATTCCCTGCTCCCAGGAACTCCCTAAAACACGTAGTGGCTGCCGCAGGGCGTTGTGACAGCACGTACCCCTGGGACACAAAGCGCTTTGAAGGAAAATGGTACACGCTGTAAACCACGGGAAGTGTTTGGGAGGGAAAAAGCCAGAGTTTGGTCAATGAACAAAGCCCCCGCAGCACGGGCAGGTTCAAGAAGAGATCATCTGCTTTATCCCACTGCTGCCAGAGCCAGATTAGCTATAAATAGCTACTGAGCCCCATTCCCAGCAGGATTTCCTGTGCATCAATTCCCTTCCCAGGCATTCATTCAAACACAGGCAGCCGGCAAGGTAAAGGCCAAGGCACAAACAAAATACCTAAAGGATTTAGGGACTGAACTAATCAATAGGATTAAGCCCACTAAGCCCTTTGGGTTGCCATAAAAATATATTCCTCATCTCGCACGAGATGCAATTTCACATCATTTGCAAGTAAAGGAAGGTGGTGTTTCCCCCCGGAGACTCAGCATCATCCATCTGCTGCCCCGGACCTGCTCCCGTGCCGGGGAGACGGCGCTGCCAAACACCTGCCGGAGCTCCGGGACGGCTCCGGGATGGCTCCAGGACTGTCCTGGCAGCAAAGCTTCTCCTCAGGGCACAGAAGGACTGAGCTCCTTATCGTTCTTATGGGACTGGGCATATGCAATAAAATCAATGAATCCATTTCTAGTTTAAAACAAACGAATAGCAAAACTGAGCTGTTCCCTAAGCCCTGGCCCCTGGAATGCTGCACGGCTCGGGAACTCGCTGTTTCTGCCTGAAGGCAGCGCTTGTTCTCACGCTGCTGGCTTGCTCCTCACTGGCACAATATTTGATATTTAAGAATTAAAGGGCACTTCATTTCAAAGGGATCACAGACTCGCAGATAAACCCCCACTATTTTAATAACTTAAAAGGGAAATATAAATTCTGGGAGAAGCCTATTTCCTCCCAGAACAGTCAGCAAGTGAGGGGGTTTGTGGACATTTTTCACCTTAAATAACATTTTACAATTTATGAGGCCATGGGGAACAAACCCATACATTCCTAGATACCCATCTCCATTGCACACACCCAAACACACCACAGGGGATGGCACCCAGGGAGCAGAGCCCAGCTGATCCGCCGCAGGCTGAGCGGGAAGGACAATATTTACCTTATTAAAGTCAAACGTCTCAAACATTTGCTCAACGTATTTGTTCGCTGCCGGACTCAGGTTTTTCAAGCCAAAAAACTGTTTGAACTCATAGAGGGTGAGCTGGCCAGAAGGACACTCCGTCATGAACTTCTTATACCACTGGTGGCACTCGGTGGTGCTCAGCTCCTCCACGGCTTTCCCGTCCATGTTCCCCATCTCCGCACCAGGCGCTGGTCACTTCGCAGCCAAAAACTGATCTTCTCTGAAATCTGAGGGCTCTCCTTCAAATTCTGCTTCTTGCCTCTAAAGTCCAAGTGTCCCCAGCACTGCAAGGATCACAGTATTGGGAAAAAACAAACCGCCGTGTGCTGTCCCGGTTCAGTGTCGGCAGTGAAGGATGCAAAAGGCACCTCTCCAGGAAAAATCAAAAGCACAAAACCCTCTTTGGTCAAAAGGGTGACATTTAAGTACCCAGCAAATCCCTCCCCGGCCAATGAGGCTCGGGGGGGTGATGGGCTCCTGCCAGGCATTAAGAGTTCAGGGTTAAAATAGAAAGGAGGTAAAATGGGAAAGTCTTGCAGATTACAGGCCCAGCAGGAGATTATGAGGGTGGAATGTTCTCCGTAACGGTGTAATCTCCTAATCCACTTCATTTATGATTTTGTGTGGGGTGACACGAGCAATAACTTTTGCACCAAAATGAGGGTAAGAACAAAGAGAGAAAGCCTCTCGGGAGTCTCCGTGCTCTTACTGCCTTTTCCGTCTCCCTTAGACTAACTCTGGCTGGAGGATTTCCCAACGGGGCTGCCCAGCGGAGCCTGAAATTCAGGGAGAAGGAAGAACCATTTCAGCTCCTGTAAGGGGTGCTCTATGAGGGTAAACCTGGTGTGCTGAGACCTATAGAGAATCATAACTGCTTTGAATGGTAAAGCCTTAAGTGCTTTAATGCAGACACCAGATGCTATGATGGTCTCCTGGGGAGCTCCCTCTCCACCAGCTGCTGGGTTCCCTCTGCAGTCTCTGCTCCTGCCAGCTGAGTGTTTCTCCCACAGAATCGCCCCGCGTGCCCCGGAGCGTGTCCTGGCCACTGGGCTACCAAACTCAGCCGATGCCGCTGGAGGTGAATGTGGCTTTGATTTTCATTTATGATGAATTACCATGAAAAATGGTAAAAAGCAGCACGGGCCAGATCCTCCAGTAATAATGGAATTGGTGACCACCGGATCTCTACAGCAGAGTCTGTCCTGTAACACTTATATCTTTATATATGATGGCTTTAAGACAAAGAGCCCTACTTTTATGTGTTGCAGAGCTTCGTATTGTGCCTGCCCTGAAGTAAATTAGGAACAACTCTGCTAAGGCAGGTGGTGTTACACAAGCGTGAAACAGTTAGGGAACAGGAATCAGATTGAGGAACGCTAATTGGATGTGCTAATCCTGCCCTCGCCAGCAGCAGGCACAGGTTCCCACTGCGCCCAGTGCCTGCGAGCAAGGGAAGCTTCAGTGGGGACCCCGGGCTCTGACCCCCCCACCAAGGGGGACAGGGCTGGGCAGGGAGAGGGGCTGCAAAGCGAGGCATTCATTAGAAGCAGAAAAGTTATGTATTAAACGTGGATGTGTAGTACGTGCTAACGGGGCACCCAGTTCCCCAGAAGAGGCAATGCAGACCCTGAACTGCTTTATGGGGGGAGCTGTGGGGACACATCGGCCGAGCGTCACCTCCCGTGACTCTCTCATTTCTGAGCAGCACAAATGAAACTGCTTTTCCATTCACTAGGAACAATACTTTGCCTGTGTCTAGGAAAGGCGAGTGAAAGAAGGTGTCATTTCAAAGGAGGAGCAGGGTTTGGGCTCAGCAGAGGAAGCCGCTGAAACCTTCCCGGGTTCTGCAGCTTGTGCCAAGGCCAGGCTGGTGCGGAGGAGCCGGGCTGGTGGCCGTCCCTGCCCTGCTGACACCCAGTGCCTTTGTGCAAGGAGGTGGCAATAAATGACAGGACAAGTCAGACCAGGTTTTTAGAGCAAAATCCTCACTGCATGTTTTTCTGGGGAGCAGCAGCAGGGCCTCACCACCCATTCCTCAGCTCACGTGTTCACTGCTGGCCGTACCTCACGCACTCGATGGGAAGCTGAAGTCACACCAGTCGCTGGTTTCATTGCTTGGGCTTTATTGCTCTCCACTATGGCCTTCTGCCCATGGTGGGGCTCCATTTCCCAATGTTCACACTCGATACGTCCATCACCTTCCTGGTGTGATCGGTGTCACGGTGGTAGCGGTACCCGCAGGTTGGCTTCTGCGCGGTGTAGAAGGGGCTGTACGAGTTGGAGCAAGTTGGTTGGTAGAAGAGAAACTTGAAGGAGTCGGGCTGACGGCCCCCAAAGTGGGCCACAAAAGGAACAAAGTGAGTGGCCAGTGGCTGGTGACAGGATGGAGACTCCTGGCTCGTTGGGATGGGTGGCTTGTGAGAGACCTCCTGCTTCTCCTTGGTCTCCTCCATTCCCTCTGGTGTCTGCTGGTCTTTGCCAGGGGCTGCTGGTGTTTTAGTCACCTGTGGAGAAAAAAAAGCCAGACAAATGCATTGCAATTCCCCCCACACTTTGCCATCCTCATCTGTGTTTAATGTCCTGATGCAGGAGCTGCGCCCTGGCAACCGAAAAGCATCGTTAATCTCACCAGGAGAGCTTGGGGAGTGCCACTCGCTGTGAGGGCAGTCAATATGCAGCATAAATGCTGAGAACTCAGGTATTTACACTCCTTTAGCTAAAAGTCTAAGCTGGTGTTACTTGAGGAGAAAGTGAGTCGAAAATCAAATGCTGTACTGGGAATATGGAAGCGACTTAGTGGAAATAAAGCAAAGTACACTGAGGGAATGCACAGGGTGAGACTCAAAGGACTTGATTCTCTCTTGATTTGCATTTCAGTGGGTTATTTGTAGCAGCCCAGAGTGAATACAAGGTGCTTCCCAGTTTCTGATGTTCCCACTGTCAGTCTGACCTGGCTCAACCTTCCATCACTTTTGGGGGACACTATGTTTTCCTTCTGTTTGGCACAGGGGAGCCCCAGTCCCAGGTCAGGATCTCATTGTCAGGGCTGTGACAGCAACACACGCTCCTTGTAAAGTCTTCACCAAACCACAGCCACGGCAAACCAGCCATGAAAATGGTTCAACCCAGTCTGAGCCATGGGAGGCAATGGGGCATTACCAGCGACGGCAGAAACACAGCAGCATCCTTTGCAAACACGGCCTGGGGCACCGGCTCCGGGTCCCTCCGCAGGAACCCTGCTGGGGCCACGCTGGTTGCTCTCCCCACAGCTCTCCGTGGATTTTCCCCCCCAACACGGGAAGGGAAAAACAGGGTTGTTGACTCTTGTGAGTCAAGCTCTTCCTTGTCATCCGTTGGGTCACCTTTCCGAAGCCTCGGAGCAGAGGCAGAGCCACCACCTGCACGCACGGCGTGGGGCACCACGGGCTGCAGGAACAGCCCCTCCATCTTCAGGGACCCTTTGCCAAGGAGGCAGTGGGGACGCGTGCCCCAGGACACAGAGGGGCTCACTCGTCACCCACGGCTGCTCCAAGGCTCTCCTTGACTGGGAAAGTATTTTTGCTGCTGTTGTTTAACCGTGACTCAGTTATCTTGTTTTCATTGATGATACCTCTGTGCTGATGGAAACCGGCTCTTCCCCTGGCAATTATCCGCTTTACTCCTGGGCGTCCTAAATAAACGCTTTGCTGTCTGGCTTTATTTTTAACCTTGTAAAGAGGTTTCCTAGTTTCCGTGACGCCCTGGCTTACTTGGTGCTCTATTTCTGTTCCCTGAACACCGGCTCTGAACGCTGGCTCCTAAACCTATTAGGAGGGGGACACCCACGAATTGTTCAGAAATCTCCTTAAAGCCTTTGAGGGAAATTACCAGATCCTCAAGCGTTTATCACCTCTTTTTGTCACGGGTTTCCCCAGGACGGCCACCTGCCAGATACCTGACGGGCTCTGCTGCTGGAGCTCAGGACAAGTCCTGTTTCAGCAAGGGAACGTCAGTCCATTCTCTCCGCAGGGGATAAAACAATGGGATTTTGACTCCTGAAGAGCAGATTTTGCACCACGGCAGTCCCTTCAGCGTGGTTTATGTATCCCTGCTCCGAGCACACTTGGTCAGAAATGATTCTGTTGACACAGATGCAGGATTATAAAGCTCATCCCTTTCTCCCTGTGGAAGATGAGACAAGTAGACACACGGCCGTGCTGCTGCGGCTGCCCCTGCCCCGCAGGGAGGCACTGATGCTGCCAGAGGAGCTGAGGCCGTAGTCACTTTGAAAACTCATGAAGCTGCTTTGGAGACTGCGTGTGCTCGGCCGTACAGCGCTGCCGGTCACCTCCAGTGACGGGGGGGACACCCTCTCCCTCCCAGGGAGGGCTGAGCTTTGGGGCTTTGCTCCTGCCATGCGGTCCGTCTGCCCTGGGGGTTCCTGCTCATCCTCTGGGGCATCTAAAGCCTGGCAGAAGTGTCCTTCGTGTCCGGGTGAGGGCACCTGCTTACGTGATGGCTTTGAGGGGAAGCACCAGGTCAATGTCCCTGCTGCTATTTACGGCGCTGCCAGAGCTCTGTCCCTGAATTCAGAGTCCCACGTGATGCTGTGGCATCCATTCACGCTCAGAGATCCCTAATCCCTCCCAAACTGTCTCTTGTCTCTCAAAGAGGATCCCCACGGGTGGGGTCACAGGGGGATGACGGATGGCACGGATGGGGAAAGCAGGAGGGGTTCAGCCGCCCATCCCAGGAGAAGGGTTTCCCCCGGGCTCTGGTGCTCCACCCCCACCCCCCTTGCTCTGCACCGGGGTGTCCCCACACCAGCAGCTCCTTGCTTGTCCCCAGGGAGCCATCCCAGGGCTATCATGCGCTGTGTGCTCTGAGACCTTGGCAACCACCAGGGCGAAGCTGGCTGATGGCAGCCCAGCCGGGATTTGCGTGGCCAGGGATGGATGATGGATGCATCATACAGACACCATGGGGACCCTTTTGTCATGGCCACCCTTGGGGCAAGGGTCTTCCAGTCCCTGCCCGCAGGAAGGGGACAGGGTGAGCCAGAGTCCCTCCTGTCAAACCATGAGTTCACACCTGCAATGTCATCTTCCCGGTGGGAACCCCGGCACACGGGGCTGTCTGGGGCAGAGGCTGGAGGCAGCGCCGCTGGGGTGGGCAGTGCTGGTTGTCAGGGCCATCAGGGCCACTAGAGGCCATTATGACCACTGGGGTGTCACTGGTGGTGGCTGTCACAGAGGTGCCCCTCGGGGCAGAGGGTGCAGAGGAGCACAGGGGCTCATCCATGGTGATTAGGGGGGTGCTGTTTCTCCTGGGCCGATGGGACTGGGGAAGGGTAGCACCCCGATGGGAACCATCGCTGCTGCCCATCCAGCCGGGACACTCTGGGCTGCTCTGCTGGCCCTGTCACCCCCACTGAAACATGGCTGTGGCAGCTTGGACCCACTCCCCTCTATAGACATGAGCTGTTTCTCCTTCCACAGGTGTAGTTTGCTGTTCCGCAGCCATACACTGTGTCCCTTCTCCTGCTCCCCCTCCCGGTTCGGCTCCTTCCCTCCCCTGCAAGCGCAGCATCCGCAGGGTGCAGCTCCTCACGCCGCTGCAGAGGCAGACTGTTTGGGGGTGCTTTCTCGTGTGGGGATCAGCCCCACACTGCGGTGTGTTACATCAGAGCAGGGCTCACGTGGCTATTTCTGTGCCATAAAATCCGCTGGCGATCTTCCAAGTGCTTTCCCGTGCTCCGTGCCCAGCCCGGCCCCCCGTGTCCCTTCAGCTGGGTGGCCTCTATTGCTCAGATGATCACGGAGAGCAGTGAGCGCCAGGCGTCCTCCCTTAAAAACACAGCCCTGCCACCAAACCGGGCACCTTTCTGCCTCTTTGGGGTTCAGGCTTGGTAGAAGCCAGCCTGCTGAGCACCACACCTCACACCCTCTTCTTGCTGGTCCGGAGCTTTTTCTGCTCTCCTTGGGGGAGGTCCATGCTTTACTGGGAGGTGCGAATGTTTTTTTTCAGCTGGAACAAATACAGGGAGTGTGCGTGTGAGCTCTCGCAGACTTGTTTAGCAGCTTCTGTTTACTGGGATAATAAATTCACCTCAAAACACGCACCCCTTCATGTTGTGAGGAGCGTGTTGTCCTACGCTCACCACCCAGGGTGAGGCAAACCCACCCCGGGTACAGCTCACACCCCCGGAGCTGCTCCGCATCCCCCTGCCCGGGGGCAGAGGAACACCCCGAGCTGAGTCACGCTCTCCCCTTCCCGCAGAGCATCGACCCTTTGAAGTCTCTTTGTTTTAATGACATTTTGTGGGACGCCTTCCTGCACCAGCCCAGGCTTTCTCATTCCACGGGATTTTATTGGCTTCTCTTCTTAAAATAGTTCCCCTTCCCCTTTTCCTTGACTCCGTGTAGACCCTGCTCAATGTGTTCAGGCAAGAACTGTCAGCAGCAGTGAGCACCTAATGCCTTGCCTGTCCTTGCAAAGATATTGTGTCCTTTGTCTTTCCAGCAGCGAGCAGGTCCTTCATTTCATCTGATTCCTGCTTTGGAGAGAGGTACCAGGGAATTCTCTTTAAATGTCTGGGGCTCAGGTAGGTGGGTCCCCGCAAAGAGCCGGCTCCAGCACTGGTCTCAGGAGGGATGTTGTCTCCCAGTTCCCATCCCGTTATGCTCTTACCTGCAGGCAGGACTGCCCGTCACTGCCATCCCCGGTCCCCTGTGCCGCGAGCTCCGGGCGCGCGGGTGTCACCCTCCTGCAGACCCTCTGCAGGGCCGTGTCCCTTCCCCGTCTGGCACTAACAGCAGTTAAGATAACTGTCGGAAAGGGCGCGAGTCCCACTAATTGCAGGCCTTGTGCACGGAGCCGTCCCTTCGGCATCACCCGCTGCTCCTCCAGCGGATCCCGGGAGTGGCTCCGGGACGGAGCTGCCCGTCTGCAGAGCAGGCTACAGGCTCTGGAAACTGTCGTAAATAACTGTAACCCCCATATTGCAACCACAGCCTTGAATCCCCACGGTACCACATTTTAACTCTCCTTTTCTTTCCCCCTGTTTGTCCTTCATGTTCATTCTCTGCTGCCTGACAACTTATTTCGGGATCAGCTTTTCCTTTTGAAACATCAGAACAGAGCTCAGTTTTCACTGTTGACGGGTGATTGAATGTGTTGCCCTGATTTGTACTTTGTACTTTGCGAGAAGAGGTTGTGAAAAGCATAATTTCAAAGTGATTAAATAAGTGATATTTATCACAGAAAAATGCAATCTATATGATTTTGACTCTCAAAATGTGGTGGAAACAGAAATAGATGTAAGACAGGGTGGCCTTACCCTGAAGCTGTGTTTCAGTTTCCACAGCTATTGTGGGTTTAAAGTTCTCCAGAAACCCCAGCATTTATTAATAACCGATGTTACCCATTAACTCTCAATTTTTACTCGTATGACACAGGAGATTGTAGGCAATGCTAGAGACTTGCTTTTGTACCTCAAACAAGAAATGATTTGGGGGCAAGTGGCACTGTTTTTAAGGTTTTGCATCAAAAAAACCCCAAACCCTAGTCCCAGGCAGGTGGCACTGGACAGGGAGATGTTTCTGGTGGTGCGTAGTCCCAGCAAAGCCCGTGGGGATCTGCAGAGGGGCTCACACACGTGGAGGATGGGGGGGGTTAATGCTTAGTAAGAGACTTCCTAAAAACTCAGTGGTAATTTCCTTCCTGGCATAGGCACGGCAGAGGGAAAGGATCACACTTCGGCTTCCCCTGGCCCCGGCTGGCATTTCCTTGTACTGCAAGGACACCAGCAGGTCTCACACAGCGGCTTCAGGCCTGGCACAGGCAGAAAGCCGTGGGGCCGGGGAGCCCAGCCCTCGGGTGAGGGTGACAGCAGGAGAAAAAGCAGATAAAAACAGGAGAGAGAGAGACCAAAACTCTCACACCCAAACGCTCAGCATACAGCCAGCTTGAAAAGATTGATAGTTTGTGTTGTGTCGGGGATTTTTAAGAGGAGTCAGGTGTTGAGCGATTTATGGAGCGCATATATCAGATACATGCTCCTTTTCCGGGTTAGTTAAGGTGGCCCCTCCACCTGCTCCCGGCCCGTGGCTTGTGTCAGCCGCTGAGCATCCCGATATTTGTAATCACCCACCACTCTTTCATGGACCCTGACGATATTGCTGGCCGCCTTGTCTCGCCACTCTCTAACTTTGTGTGGCAACTCCAAGGCGGCCCGTGCCAGCCCGACCCCCTTTGCCAACCCGCAGGGTGTACGGGGGGGTCTACGGGCTCATCCCCACCGCTGACCCTCCAGGTTTATCTTCTCCCGCCTGCTCTCCCCCGCACTCCCCACGGCGGGACGGGGCTGGCAGCCAGCGGCCCGGGGTCACCCCCCCGCGGCTGCAGAAGCCCCTCGGGCCGAACCCTCCGGGGACCCCTCCCGGGGCCGTCCCCGCCGATAAAGCCCCGCCGGGGTTCCCTCCGCCGGGCAGGGCGGGAGCGGCTGCGCGGCCCCGGGGCGGCGGGAGGCACCTGGGAGG
>JAOXNH010000013.1:6187894-6202209 GCA_028566575.1 Bartramia longicauda
CCGGCCCCGGCCCGCCGCGGCGGGGCTGCCCGGCTGGGAGCGCGGGGCAGCGGCAGCTCGGGCAGGATGAAGAAGCACCAGCACTCGGTGCAGGGCACCTTCAGCCGCCTCTTCGGGAAACGGCACAACAGCCCCGCCGCCGCCTCCCTCTTCGCCACCAACCCGCCCTGGATCTTCACGCAGGAGGTGACCTCGGACAGCGCGGGAGGCACCGGTCAGTGTCCGTCCCCCTCCTCCCTCGGGGCGGCCGGTGGGAGCCCGGGGGTGACGGGGCTCCGGCGAGGGGACGGGCCGAGGGGTCGGACGGGGCCGGGGAGCGGCGGTGGCTCGTTCGCCGCCCGCTTGGGCGACTGCGGGAGGCGTTTGGCGGGGCTGGGCCAGCGAAGGGCGAGTTGCAGCCTGCGCTCTGCGGGCTGGGCTGCTCCGGGCGGCGGGGAGGGCGCGGAGGCTCCGCAGCCGCGGGCTGGGGCCGGCTGGGTGCCCTCACGAGGCCGGGATCCGCTCCGGGACGGAAAACTCCACGGAAGCCGGTTGAGGAATAGTTGGGAGTCCGTTTTATTGCTCCCACCGCGTTCCCACGCCATGTCTGCTCCGCGCCTCCCCAGGCTGGAGTCATTTACCTGCAAACCTGTTCCTTGACTTTGTGCGAGGGGGGAGTCGAGGGTTGCGTATTCCTGCAGGATTTATTTGTATTTCTTTGTGGGTTTAATTGCAATACCGTGCCCTGCAGGCTCATGTAGGAGGGAGCCAAGTTAATAGCAGTGGAGCCAGGTAGATAAAAGATAGCAGTTTGTGGATGGAGTTGGGTGGCTGTGAGATTCCAACAAACGCTTCCAAGCTCAGAAATGAGCCGTGCCATGTGGGAGCAGTGTCCATCGAAGCTGTCGAGAGGTGGTTACACCCCGCGGGCCACGCTGGTGAAACTAAGATAAAATGAAAGTGTGACGGAGAGTTTCATGCAACTCTTAAACGCCAAGGGAAAATTGCTGATTTCTAACTGTCATAAATCCGAGGAGGATTCAAGCTTCCCTCTGATGTGGTTTGGATTTAAAAAAAAAAAAAAGGTCCCTGTGTCTGCTTATTACAAGGCTGATTTCCGTGGCTGCGATTGCAGTCCAAAGGCATTCCCATTCCTCTCAGGTGTGGGGAACTGCCATGCGGATCAGCCTGCAAAGTAAAAGCCAGGAGTCCTTGAAATCTGAGCACAAATAAAAGCTGTTGAATCGCTCCTTAGCATCCTCTTGGCATTTATATATATTTATGTGTGATTTGTGTAGGGTAGTGTGACACACACAAGCTGGGTGACCGTGGTTGGAGTAGTGCGTGTGAGGTGTGGGCTCATCGTGAGGAGCGGCGTGGTCACAGCTGCACGGTCCAAGGAAATCATATCCTGATTTCCCTGGTGCCACCGTCTTACCCAGGGAAGCCCCATCCTTGGCCCTGTCTCTTGGGTATTTGCTGCGTAGCTTCATGCCATCGCTGCTGCCAAAAGGAGTCCACTGCCTCTGCTGATCCCCACCTTAGTTTTTCATACAAAGTAAACACCAGTGAAGCAATGTGGAATGGGTGTAGGTTTGCGTGTCCCTGACTCAGAGATTCCTGAATGTAGTGACTGATGCCGCCTCCTCGCTGCGAGCTGCGGATACCCCAGCGTCAAACCTGCTGCACCTACTCCAGGTGATGCAACCCTCAAGTAGGAAGAAGTTCCACTGCGTGTGTTGTAGGTTGTTTATTTTATTTCCCATGGCTGAGAGGACGCAAACATCTCCAGAGCAGGTTCAATGTCAAAAAGTGGCCAAAGCGCGGTTGGGGCCAGCTGCTTCCAACAGCCTCCGAAGGCATGTTTCCCCATCCCTCCTTCCAGGAAACCAAGCTGGCAGGGCACAGGTCTTACTGGTGACAGGCTCTTAGCAGGCAAGTCCTGTTTATCTAGCAAAGAAAACACAACTACAAGCACTTCATTTTACTTTAATTAAATGCATTGGGGTTAGTGATGCTTAGTAATCTAGGATCAAAGACCTTGTGATCTTTAATGCAGTTTCTCACTGAGTTTACCTGGTGTCTAGTTTAATATAAAACTCTCATGAGCTGCTCTATCGCTGCTCCACAAAGCTCTCTGGACCCAAACTCTGATGTTGTATTAATTCTTGCTGCTCGCTCGCTGAATGTGGGGTCACCCAAGGGGTTATATAAAAAAATAATAATAATTTGCTGCCATCTCAGCTGTCCTGGGGACTCCAGCAGCTCCTCCTCCAGCTCGGGTCTCTCGCAGGCAGGGAGGTGTTCCCTGGTGGTGGGACCACACGAACTGAAGTACAGGCTGATTAGTGTTTTGAAAGCTGAAGAAAATGTCCTTTTTTTGTAAAGAATCCCTTGTAGTGGGAGAAGCTTGGGCTAAGGGAGGGGAAGTTGTGACTGTAAGCGTGGTGGTAGGATGATGGATACTCCTGGGTGTATCCCAGGGCAGCTTGTGGTGTAGAAGGTGGGAGAAGGGAAGAGCTGACGTGCTTGCTGGACGCGGTGGTGCGTTTCAAGGCCGTGTGGAATTCATCTGCCTCCAAACCCGTAACTTCAGCAGAGGCTGAGGTAGCTCATGCCCAGCCCCTGGCGTGGTCCAGTTCTTCATTCCAGGTGTTCATGCAAGTGGTGTTCTTCTGTGGGAACACACACACACACACACACACACACACACACACACACACACACTCCAAGGAGGGCAGAGACCTAGTGCCAACCACGGCTATGTGCCATGGCAGCCCATGGTGGGTTGGGGACCCCAGCGTTCGGAGGGCACAGGCTGTCCCTTGGGGCAGCCAGGGATGTGGAGGGGGGAGTGGGGACAGTGTCCGGGGCTGTGGCAGTGACTGGCTGTTTGCAGAGTCTCGGGGACTCCTCTGGTGAGCGCTGCCTGTGGGTTTCGGGGGTTTGGAAAGGCAGCCCAGCCCCTCCGCCTGCGCGCGGAGCTTACACAACCCTCACCTTCTGCTCCGCGCTGTTCATGCCGCGCGGCACTTGACAGAAACTGTGTCTGTGCTTCACGCTGTAGCGTGGGCTCGGGTTCAAGGGCTGCTCCCAAACTTTTTAAAGAGGGGGAGAAAAAAAAAAAAGCTGTTTACTTCTCGGTGTTTGTGTTTTGGGGCGGAGGGAGAGGTTGTTTGCTTCTTTCGCACTGAAACCCCTCTGGAATCCTGTTAGGTGGGAACACTCCTGCAGAGCTTTCTCTCTGATCACAGCCATTCTGCAGCAATTCCCCCCCTTCCTCAAACCCTCACTTTTCCTTTAATGTTGGTCTCCTTGGCTACGAGTTATTTGTGTATCTCCTTCCAGCCAAGGTGGGGTTTACATGCTTCAGTGCTTCTGCTTGTTAATTCATGCTGTTAATCAGACACAAAGAACGTAATTAAACTAATTTTATGAGCTTTATTCACTGTCAGAAATAAAGCGGCCCAAAAGGTGTGGTTGAAGGTGGAAGCACAGGGCTGGGAACTGGGACTCCCTGGTGGCTCCTCCCGCGCGTTAACGCTGGGGCTTGGTGGCCGCTTTCTGCCGTGGTGTCTCCATTCCTAGTAGTATTTTGTGGGAAGAAATTACTACTTCAGAGCCTTTTTCCGTAAGGCGGGCTGAAGCGTGACAGTGCAGTGGCCAGTGTCACTTGTCCTGCAGTGCCAATCGCAGCAGGGTCGGGGACGAGTTGCCCCCGCAGCGTGCAGAAGAAGGATGCTGTGGGTGCTGGGGAGGGTCCATCCACAGCTGTGGCACCTCCCTTGGCTGCTGGCAGCAGAATGTGGAGGGAAGACACCTCCTCGGGTAGCCTCTGCATGTCCCAGTTCCATCGCGGTGTCCGGGCAGAGCAGTGAGCCATTCCCCTCTGCTTGCCCTGGTCCTGCTCGGCACACGCCGGGGGTCAGGGATGCCCCCGCTGTCCCTCTCCGCTGCATAAGTGACAGGGACCTGTTGTCGTGATAGGGCTGCATGAAGAACCTGTAATTAGCTCTGGGTTTTGATGGCAACCTTTGATGGTCAGCAGGGGAGAAAGGGCAGGAGCTCTGCCTCTGGTTGCTGTGGCTGGAGGTCAGACTCCGCTGCTGCCTCCCCCTCAACTCCAGCCGCTGAGGGATCTGCCGAGGCCGGATCCTGCCCACCCGTACCATCCGGTTTGTGTCACCTCTGCGGGCACCGGCCCCAGACCCACCTCCTGCTCTCCTGCGGGTCGGAGCCTCCTGGCACTGTGAAGAGCTGACCCTGGTGCATGATCCTTCCCTGAATTTAAGAGTGGGGAGTGAATTAAGTGCTCGTGCTAACTTTTGACCCTCCGGAGGTAAACTTAAGTTAGCTACAATTAGAAATAGGCCTTTTGGAATAGACTTGACATCTGTGCTCTCTGAACTCCAGTGTCTGGAGCTCCAGGAAGGGTCTCTGCACCTTGTGTCAGGGCTGGAGCACCTGCCCAGGTGTCCCACTCACCTGGGACCTTTCTCCTCCCATCTTCAACTCTGCTCCAAAACACCCAGATACTCCTCAGAATCTGATGGGTTTTGCCCATCCCTGGGAGATGATACAGCAGATATTTCACGCAGCTTTTTAAAATGAGGTGGTGTCCAGTGTTGTTTTTTTTTTCTCCTGTTGCCTCGAACGCAGTGCTGCTGCTAACAGTCCTCTCTTCCCCGCAGGTGATGTGATTGAAGTGTACTGTGGGGACAATCGCTTGGGGACGATGACCGACTCTGGCACAGCAACGCTAAAACCTCGTCCGAGAGTCCGGCCGCTGCTGACTTTCTTACCCCTTGTGAGTATCCGTCTCGCCGCTGGGATTCGTTACGGCAGCGCGTGTAACTGGTGCCCAGAACCAGCTGGGCTGGCTGCTCCCCTCCTCTACCTCGGGGGAGAAATTAAATGAAAGTAAAACCACTCTGTAATGATGCTGGATACGAGGGATTAGGAGGTGATGTGAGTTCAAGGCTTGTGTTGGACATAGGCAAGATGCTCAGGCGAGAGACGTCAGCATCATCACTCTTGTATTTTCAATTAAAAAAAATTTGCTGAGCGTGTAGATGATAGATCGGGCTTGCGCTGCACTTTATCTAACCGCTGCTGGGGTATCTCTGCCTGCATCAGGAGAGTTCCTGGCGAGAGCAGCAGCAAAGCTGTGCCCTGTCTACAGCAGGGGAGGAGGAGGCAGCGATGCAGCAGGTGCCTGTGCAGAGCTTGATTTTTCCAGCCTCAATATGAGGGAAGCCATTCCCAGCAGAGCTGCTGGTGCTCCAGCAGCAGCTGGATGTAGAGACTGAAGCGGCAAGTGCCAGCTCAGCTGGACCCAGAGATGGCTTTAACCCAGCTGGGACTCCAGAAGTCACACGTGCTCGTTGCTGGCTTGGAGGTTCTGCTGCCGTGTGCTGAACAAGCTTTCCTCCTCCACCTAGCGCACCTTTGCAAAGGTCTTACCCCCTGAAGAGTCCAGCAGAGCGCGGGATTGCTCAGGGATGCTTTGGAGATGGCGATAGCTAAAGCTGCAGTGATGCACTCGGGTCACTGAAGGTCAGTGGAGACAGTAAAACGTTTAAAAGCCCTTGGTCTTGACAAGAAAATCCTCTCTGAGAGCAGGGGATGTTTTTCCTCATACATCCTTGTGCTTTAGAGCGGCCATCACCTACAGCAGAAAATGGGCTGGTCCAGTGTCACCCGGGTGCAATTAGGAGTCAATGGGGTTGTGCAGGTGTCATTTGGAGGACAACTGGGCGGGAGAGGGAGTTTATTTGTCTATCAGAGAGCATCATTAGGAAGCTATGGGGTTACCCAGGTTCTACAAAGGCGTTGTGCCCTCTGTGATGCCGTCCAGAAAGTAGGTGAAAAATCTCACCTGGGCTCCCAGTCCAGTGACAGTAGGACTGGTGCCTGAGAAACTCCTCTCTGGTAGCACAGGCTTGGGTGTGCAACCACAGTTGGGGCACCCCATATTATCAGGTTTTTTGAGTCTAACTAGCCTTTTGCGTGTCTTTGAGCTTTCGAATGTTTTGCTGGTGGAAGTGTATGTGGTAGAGGAATACACGTCGCAGATGTCCCTGGGATAGATACGAAGGGCTGTCACCCAGCCATGGTGCTATTCTGCTGCCCACAGAAGCACAGCCAGCCCTGGGGCTCTTTTCCCCTCAGTTGCCCTTGTGAGGGTCCCTCTCGTTGTGCTTCTCTTCCAAGAGCAGCAGGTTTAGCTGGAGAAATTAGTAGGAGTGAGCAATGCTTTTTTTAAGGACCAGTCTGTGGTGTATATTTGCATTATTTTGATGAGGTTTGGTTATGATGTGATCTGGCACAGACACTTCTGCTGCCACAGACAGATTTGCACTGGGCTGTTCTGCAGCTCCCGCCTTAACCCTTTCTTTCCACCCACCCGCTCTCGGGAGCAGTGAGTCAGGAGGATGCACACACCCTGCCCGGCAGCTCTCCCTGCACGGATCGGTGCCTGCCCCCTGGATTGGTGTCCTGCCCCTAAACC
Organism: Bartramia longicauda; assembly: GCA_028566575.1. NCBI lineage: Eukaryota > Metazoa > Chordata > Aves > Charadriiformes > Scolopacidae > Bartramia > Bartramia longicauda. Next base: position 6,194,385 of record JAOXNH010000013.1, read on the forward strand.
GCCTGGCCCTCGGCCGCCCCGAGGCGTTGCAGGAGAGGGGGCTTCACTGCCTGCCTCTCGGGTACCACCACCTCCCCCTGCCCGCTCCACTTCCCGGGTGCAGGCAGAGCTTTGGCATCCCGAGGGAATAAATTCCTGGAGTTAACCACCAAACTTCCCTAGCTCTGCTTCAAAACAAAGAGTTTTGGGGTAGCGCTTCAAATTTGGAGAAATCCTTGGCCTCTCTGAGATCCCAGGGTGCAAAGCAGATACATTTCAACACCTTTTTTTTTTTAAGGGGTGGCCTCAAACCTGGCTCATTCTCCCTCACATGAGGATCGGCTGAGAGAATTGGGTTTGTTCGGAAAAGAAAGCTTAGGGGAGACCTTATCACCGTGTTCCAGTGTTTAAAGGGTGGCGACAGAGAAGATGGACACTCCCTTTTCAAAAGGAGCCACAAGGAAAAGACCAGGGATAATGGGTACAGATTACTCCAGGGGAGATCCCAATTGGACACGAGGAAGATTTTTTCACAATGAGAACTATCAGCCACTGGAATGATCTCCCCAGGGAAGCGGTGGATTCCCCAACATTGGATGCTGTTAGGATTCAGCTGGACAGGGTGCTGGGCCATCTTGTCTAGACCGTGCTTTTGCCAGGAAAGGTTGAAACAGATGATGCTTGAGGTCCCTTCCAAGCTGGGATTCGATGATTTAACGGGTGGGAAGTGTGGGCTCCTGAGAGACCAGGACGGGCAGGCTCCCCTTCATGGGGAACAGGGGACATCTAACTCCATTCCAGCACTGAAAAGCGATTCCTGGTGGTTGCAGTGAAAGCTCCCCTCAAAGGGATCCTCCGCACAAATAAATCTGATGCAGGTCCCACAAACTGGAAATGCCGGTTCCTGGCGCAGCAGCCCAGCCCAGCAGCCTGCTCTGAATCAGCTGGAGCTTTGCTGGGCTGGGCCCACCCCGGCAAACACAGCAGAGGGGAACAATCTCTCCCGTCATCTCCGGAGGCTGGCAGCGTACTGGAGATGCTTTCCATAGTAGAGGCCAGCCCGTGACGTGAGGATGGGTGGCTTTTGAGAGAGATGCTGAGCGTTAGCAACTGCAACAGAAATTTTTGGGGTGAAACAGGCTTGCCCAGTTTCTAGGACCTGTTGGAATGACATGTCCAAAATTACTGCTCGTTTATGAAATGTGGACTCTCGTTTCCTCCAGCTTTGCATAGATCTCTTCCGACTGGCATTCCCTTGCTACTCCTTTCCAGACGTGTGATGCATATACTGCTTTTAACTCGGTGCCCAGACATCTTTGTTTCCCTGTAAATGAGCAGGTTTCCTCGGTGTGCTCTGGAGACTGGCAGCAATGAATTTCCATAGGAAATGAGAAATGCTGGGTGTTCTTCTTTGTGGTTTTCTGGTATCTCACTGCTCTGGACAATTTCATTAGCGGGTCTGGAAGTGCCTGTGTTAGCCTTCGTCTTCCCTCTGGCTTTCAGCTGAAGTTAAGGATTTTTCCTTTAGGTTGCACAGTATCTTTGGGACCAGTAAGGAGGCGTTACGTGAGGCTATAAGGCTCACCTTGTCTGATACCAACAGATCTGTTAGATCTTGGCTTCTCCACCAGCACCGAGTTCTCTGACCAGTTGTGTGATCCCGGGAGTGTGAATTCTCGCTCTCTCTCTCCTGGGCCACCAGTAACTGGCTCATTCCCTTGTGGCTACAGAGGATCTTTGGTCACCTGCAGGGCGATGGACCTTGCAAGCAAAGCACGTGTGTTCTCTTAGTTTGTCAAAAGCCGGGGGATTCCAGGGCTCTCCTGAAGGAGCCCGGGCTGCTCTTCAGGTCAGCTCTGCTCCAGCAGCTCCTGCACTCCCTGCACCCAGGACGGTGTGGGATGTTAATGGGAGCCCTGGATGGGGCTGGCTGCATAAACCCAGCTTGACCTTTGATCGAGGAGACTTTGGAATCCTACAGCACTCTCTTGTGAAAATGGTGATAATGCCAGTGAAAGGCAAAGGGCAGGGGCTCAATCATTATCCAGGCTTTTGTATGCAGAGAACCTGCTCTGGGCTGATGGCAGGATAACGTTTCCCTCACACAAGGGCTGTTAACAGCTGGTGCAAACAGCGGCTGGGGTGACAGGAGTGTGAGAGGGTGGGCCCCGGAGCCTGGGAATGGGGCAGTGTGTCCCTGGCTGCTGCCCGTGGGATCTGTGAGCTCGTGGGGCGTTATTCCTTCGCTATGGGTCTCTCCCAGCGCTGGTATGCGAAAGCCCAGGCCACTGCCTGGGTCGCTGACGTCCGTGCTGCCAGCCTGATTCAGCATGGGTTTGCGTTTGGGACGTGGGCGCGTTGGTGTACGTTGTGTGAGCAATTCCCGTCCCTCCGCAGAGCAGTCCCAGCCGTGAGTCACGGGAGGAAAGGAGAGGCTTTCTGCTTCGGGCAGGGGGACCGGGCAGCCCTGGTGAGCGCTGCGGGCGAGTCAGCGTGCCAGGAATATCTCACCATGGGTGGCTGTAATTAACCACAGCGCCCTGGCTGTGAGCGTCCTCACAGATGTGTAGGCTGCCAAATTGCATGGTCCTGCACCACCTAAATGCACTGCTGAGTTTTCAGCATGAATGCAAAGGGAGTAATTGAGAGTGAAACACAAACCACACAAGCAGCAGTTCTCCCCAGAGCGTTCAGATCTGCTGGTGCCGGTTTCCCAAAAAGCTGGAAGACTGTCTGGGACTTTGGTGCGGTGTGTGTGTGGCTGCAGCGTGGGCTGGAGAGCAGAACCCACAAAACCCGTGGGAGCTATTAAATTTGCTTGGTAGGTGAATGGTGAGAAGCTCGTGCTGGGGAGCCCTGAGGCTGGGGGCGATGAAGCCGTGCTCCTCGCCAGCCCCTCACTAGCACAGGGGAGCTGTGTCCGTAGCTTGAGCTGCCTTGGTCACAAGTGGAGACTCGTCCCCTTCAGCCCTGTCAACAGCAGCTGCCGCAGGGACCTGAGTGTTTCGGAAACAGCCCCGGACCCTGTCAGGCTCCTCTTTGTGTAGACAAATTACCAGCTGTACAGGCTAGGGCCTGCTTGTCAGCACTCTGCTCTGATACCCTGGGCGTAAAGCTAACAGCTCCGATCTCTCAACTATTGCAGAATGCCCAAGAATCCCATGGGGTGGCTGTGCCAACGCCGTCGGTGCCAGAAGACTTTGAGGAAAAAGCAGCACTTGGTAAGGAATCTCCTCGGCTGAGTCTGGGACGGTGCTGAGTGCTCAGCAGTACCGTGCCCTTGGGGGAGGAAGCATGTTCTGAGCTCTGGAGCAGACAGTCTGATCGTGAGATTTTCATGCTAAAATAGACCCTACTAGTAATTATTTTTTGAAGTAATTGAAAATTAATTCATTTCTACGGGGTGAGGCATAGTGGCTGTTACAGTTCAGCAAGCTTTAGACAGCTGCTGAGCAAAATAAACTGGCTTCTGGAGGCTAGCTGGCCAGGAGCAGTGCTGGCCATGGCAGTGCTGATGGAGAAGGTGCTCACACCATGGTGCTCTCGCTCTTCCTTGCAGGCTCTGGCTCCCAGATCAATGGGAACTACCGAATGTACAGCTCGGTGGGGGACCTGCGCCCACAGGCTCTCGAGGGGGATGACCTGGATGAAGACATCCCTCCACCACCATCGGTACCCCCCCCACCCCCGCCAACGGCACCAGCGCCAGCATCACCACCTGCAGCCTCGCCAGTCCCTCCACCACCCAATATGCTGCCTCCACCACCACCGCCACCACCTGAGATGGTGCCACCACCTCCTGCCATGGCACCTCCGCCACCTCCAGCCTCTGCCCTGTCCTCCCCCAGCACACCGGCTCCTCCAGACTTCATCCCACCAGCCCCACCGGGTGCCTCTCAGCTCAGCCAGGCCCCAGCACCCTTCACCACCAGCATCTCCAAGTGGAAGTCCGAGACTGTGCTGAACACCAGGCAGGCGGATGCCGAGGGGCCGCTCTGCCCGGCTGAGGCTGGGGTGCCAGCTGCCCCCAGCCCAAAGGAGGGTCTGCAGCCCAAGCACTGCCCCGAGCCCCACCTCACCTTCCCCAGGTCCTTCAAGGTGCCCCCCCCGGCCCCAGCCCGGTCCTCTTCCATCCCTGTGCAGGACAGCCAGCCCGCCCGGCAGGAGCCCTTCCCCAAGCAGCCTCATGCCCGGCCTCTCCTCCCGCCGTGCTTCACCATAAGACCCGCGGCCAAGGCTCACGCCGGAGGAGAAGCTGAGCAGAGAAATTCCCCGCTCAGACAGGCTCTCACGAAGCCGGCTGTGCTGACACCCCCACCGCTGAGCCCCAAGCCAGGTCCAGGGCTCAGCCAAGGCACAAATCCTGCTGGTCGCCGGTCCCCGCTGCCAGGCTCCGAGATGGAGAAGGTTCTCCAGCCAAAAACAGCCGAGAGAGACCCTCCTCCAAAATCTGAATCTCTCTCTGCGAACGACCTGGAGCTCCCCCCTCCAGATTACCCCACCAGTGAGGACGACTGGAGGGACGCCAGCAACCTGAGCCGGCTGCGGCACGAGCTCTCGGCCCTCCTGCGCTCCCCACGCAGGGAGGAGAGGCCGGCGGAGAAGCCGGCTGCTCCCCAGCCCGCGGATGGCAGCACTGACCACCCCGGCAGCCGTGAGCCCAGTCTCAATGGGCCCCAACCAGCTGGACCTGCTGGGAAGGACACACAGGTACCTGCGGGAGGGGAGAACAAGAAAAAAGAGGTGCCCAGCAGCCCCCCCAGTGCCAAGGGGGGCTCTCCCAGCGCAGCATTCCCCACTCCGGAGAGCAGCCCTGCGCCACAGACCGGCAGTGTGATGAAGATCAGGAATGAGCTGGAGGCTGTGCTGAACATGAAGAAAGAAGGGAAACCTGCCGTGGGGCTCGGCAGCCAGAAGCAGGGCACTGAGGATGGCAGCAGCACCCCTCATATGAGGAAGAGCCCCCCTGACCTGAGGATAAGCCCCCCTGACCTGAGGAAGAGCCCCCCTGACCCGGGTGACTTGGTGCTGCCAAAACCAGCCCCAAGCCCCCTCCCAGCACCAGGGGCTGCAGTGGAGAAGGATGAGATGGGGCACAAGGACCATCCCGCTCCTGCCGCTAGCAAGGCCACGGAGAACTTGACCCCTGCTCCCGGGTCCCTCAACAGCCGCGTGAGCCCCCCAGATCCACCTCAGGGACCGGCGGAGGAGTCCCCTGCTCCCACATCCCCCTTGCCCCCCGCTTCTCCCGCAGAGAGCCCAGCACCGCAGCCCAGCACAGCCATCTTCCAGTACAAAGTGCACCGGGCTGGGGCCAGCTCAGCCGAAACACCGCGTGCCTCGGGCTCAGCCGAACCACCCTGCCCCACCAGCACGCCCAGGAGCCCACCGGCCGCCTCGGGAGCGGGGCAGGAGGAGGTGCTGATCCACCCGGTGACGGGCGAGCGGGTGGAGCGGGGCTCCCCCATGGCGCTGCTCCTGGCCGCCCGGCAGCGTGCCCAGCGGGGCCGGCAGGGTGGTGAGGTGGGAGCCGCGCTGCGGGCCAAGCCACCCCTGAAACTCAACAGCGCCTCGTCGGACACCACCTCCACCAGCTTCTACCGCCACGAGTCCAAGCCCTACTCCTTCACCGTGGTGCCTCGGCCGCCCGTGGTGGGTATAGCAGGGTCAGGATGGAGCAAACCTCCATCCTTCTCCAGCTCCTCGGAGCAGGGCCGGGACGTGCGGGTGGTGGCTGAGGCGCAGCCCCCGAGCCTCCCTGGCCACCGACGGGCCACTGCCTCCAGCCTCCTGCGGGGTCTCCTCGAGTCCGGGCAACCCAACCAGCCTGGGCCGGCCCGCCATGGTGTGCCCAGGGAGGAGGAGGAGAACGGGGAGACGGCGCTGGACTATGGGATTATCCCCCCGCCCCCCGAATTCAGCAACGAGACGAACGAGGCCAAGGGGCCCCTCACGAGTCAGGAGGAGAACCGCAAGTGCCCCAGCTTCCCCGACTGCAGCCGGGGCTCGGAGGCGCCACGGTACTTCAGGTGGCCTGGCTACGGCCGTGGCTACGGGGGCAACCGTGAGCCCCCGGCCCCGCTGCCCTCGGAGAAGAGCAGGAGGAATGGTGACTTCACGCCCCAGTACCCAGACTACAGCAGCTCTGAGGGTTACTCTGGGCGCTGCCCGAACCCCCGGCCGCTGATCAAGAAGCGCCTGTACGTCTCTGAGCCCGACAGCTCCTACACCCGGGCAGCGGCAGCCCCCCGGGCCACGGGAACCCTCTCCTTCAGCCCCGGGGGATACAGCTCTGCAGCTGGGGAGGGGGTCCGCCGCCTGGGCCCTGCCCAGAGGAACGGCCCCACAAACACGCAGGGCAGGCGCACGTCCATGGACGCCGCTGGGAAAGCCACGCCGTACGGCAGCACCGGGGCTGATGCCAAGTACAAGGGGCAGAACGGGGATTTCTCGCCTGCCAGCGCGGTGGCAGCCAGCAGGTATGTGTCCCCCTGAGCTGAGCCCTTCCCTGTCCTCTCTGTGGCCCCAGAGCGGTGCAGAGCCCCAGAGAAGTCCCACTGCCTGGGTCCAGGGCTGTCACTTGTCCTGTGGTGCCTCCCCGCTCCCAGCCATAACCCCAGCTCCTTGCCGTGTTCCTCAACGGAGGCAGGAGGCCATGTGAAAGTCGCCCTGCTCCAACAGAAGACAAAAAAAAATTGCAATTTTGTATAAAACCAGAGTTTCCTGAGCTTTCAGTGACTTTCCCTCTGTTTTCCCTCCAGACCGGCCCATGGCAGCCCGCAGTATGGTGGACCCACCAACACCTTCACGGTCAGACCCGGAGCACGGCAGCCCATCTCCTACGCCTACCAGAGTGGCCATCGATAGGCTTCTCCGCAGGGCTGCTCCGCCGCCTTCCGCTGGGAGAGGGAGAGAAGGTGACTGGGTGGATTGTCATCTCCTCCGTGGGCACCAGGGATGGTCCCAGCCCATCCAGCAAACACGCTGCTTGAAACTGCTGATGGAGAAGGTGGGGAGTGAATCTGGGACTTGGACTCTTTGCAAAAGACTGTCATGGAGAGTAGTTACCACAGAGGACCTGCTGCTGCCTTGTTACGTGAGCAAACATGGTTTTCCTTCTCCTATTTCCCCCCCGTGTTATTTTCAAAATTGCAGCCTGATAGTTCTTCTAAGAAAGTCAAAAAGCATCCTAAGTTCTCTTCAAAGAGCATCACCACTGGAGAGATTGTTTTCAGTTTGTTTGGGGTTTTGTTTTGTGTTGTGTTTTTTTTTTTTTGTTTTTTTCAATTGGTTTAAATCCAACATGCTTGGGAGTGGGGAGAAACCAGCTGGGAGATGTGCGGAAGGGAAGCAAGCCAGTGTGTAGCTAAAGGTGGGGGATTTAAAATAAGAATGTGAGGCCAATGGGGTAGAAATAGAGTTCAGGATGTCCAAATCCTTCCCTCCTCTGTCCCCACCTCCTTCAACAGCCTTGAGCAAATCAATTATGCCAATGCCTTAAAAACAGCTCCTGGCTCTCAGTGCTGGCCCTGCTGAGCCAGGGGTGGCTCTGCCACCAAGGTCTGAGCCCCCTTCTCCAGGGATCAACCATGGGGGGCTCCGGGAGCATGGGTCTTTGCTTTCCTGCCCCTTTTGGCCACTGTAAATGTTTCTGTTGGTAACTGTTCCTCGTGGAAGAAGGCTGTGAGACCTGCATGGGTGGCTGTAAAGCACTTTGGAGCCTTAAGACATTGAACAATCCTTCTTTTCCTGTGTCAGCTGGTGGGTGTCAGGGACCCACCACAACATGGTGCTTTCCTCCAGGGGTCTCTTGCCACTTCATTCCACATAAACCCCACCTCCAAAA
>JAOXNH010000013.1:6214348-6237101 GCA_028566575.1 Bartramia longicauda
AAGCCTGAAAGCTCTTTTCCTTTCTCTTGCAGCAGAAGGAGAGTATTGCAAAGTGCATTTTGGACCTGAAGGCACTATCGAAGAGCGCACAGGCAGCGGTGTAACCACCTCCAATTCCACTGACCAGTCTCGTTGCTTCCTGTTCGAAACTGTATGATTCTAAAGTGTAATTAAACAAAGAAACCAACCAACCACTCTGCTCTCTGTCACTAGCAACAGGAATTTGTTGTTTGTGTTTGCAGTAGTTGGGTCAGACACACAAACCACTGCGGTTACTTTATAGTGGGAGTTCCATTTGGTTCCCTCTTTCATCATGACTAATTCCAGAGCTAAGATAGAGCACTTCACAGTGAAACGTTCCGGTGCTAACACAACAATCAGCTTTTGGTTTAGAATTCTGTTTGATAATGGTCTGTAAATCCCTACTGGAATTGTAAACGTGTTCTAAAATCAAGATGAGTGCCAGTGCTCCCACTCACCTCCTCCGGTCCTTGGAGGTACTCAGAATGAATGTCTTCATTTAAAAATTCGCTCAAAAATAACATTTTTGTTACAAAGCTTCAAATAGCGATGAAAGTGCCTTCCTGTTGTGTGGAAAAGAGGATGTAGGTGACAGGAAACTTCACAAAAGCTACCGGAAAACTTGGCCGCAACTGAACTCATCAGTATTGGGTTTAGCCAGTGAAATGGATGAGTTTCTTCAGGAGGATGGGGTTTGACTGGATTTTCATAGGAGGAAAAAAAAGGTTGCTCTTTATTTTCTTTTTTGTGTAACAAGGAAAATAGTTCTGTGAGTATTACGGTAACACACAGTATAAGCCTTTTGATTTTCTTTTTACAGGGGACTTTTTTCCCCTGAAGGTGGTTGTTCCATCTGAGCAAAGCCCTAACTGACGCGAGGCCTCACCCTTTCTCTCTTGTGATTTATTTAGTAAATAAACTTCGCCAAGCAGGCTAGGCTGTGCTCACAAGCCTTTTGTATGGATTGCTACTGGAGTTGGGAAATGCTTGGGTTTAGTGGAGTTAGTAAAATAACAGTTCTCTACAGTTTTCAATACAACAAAAAAGCAGGACAAAAGGTGTTCTTTAGAGGTAAGAAGTAAAGTAAGCCGACCGGGGCTGAAACTGCCGTACTTTTTTTAGATCAGCAGTTCCTGAGAACGCAGGTGTCTTTCAGTTTCCTGTTTATTTAATTAAAAAAAAGTGAAGTTGCCCAACTTCCACATGTGGGCAACCCCACGTCTGGATGACTTGAACTGGAACAGATCTCTCAGAGCGGGCGGTTGAGCTGCTGTGCCGGTGCCTCCGGAGCTCTCGGGCGGCAGCCCCATGGTGCCAGGTAAGACGCTGGAGCTGGGTGGCTTTGGCACAGCTTTGATTCCTGCGGATAAAGTGCTGGTGGCACGGGGAAGCGGGAGGTCTCAGTGTGACCCTGGAAGGTGGCAGCCCTGCAGTGAGAAATAGCAGAAGCTTTGTAGTAGGCTGGTATTTCCCTGTCAAAGATTCCACCCCCAAATTTGAGAAGTTACCCTTCCTGCTTTAGGGGGAAAAGCCAGTGTAACTGGAGGAAGATAAACGTAAAGGAGCACTTTGTCAAAGCTGCATCTGTTTGTGAAAATGTTCATAAATGTGGCTGCTGCAAAAGCCACTCTGGGGGTGGGTTTTGTTGGTTATTAAATATGCGCCCCCCTCGTTAGAGAAGGCAAGCGGGTTCATCGGAGCGCGGTGTGCGCACACGTGTGTGCACGGGAGCAGGGGTCTGTGCTCAGTAGCCCCCGGGGGGTATCAGACGCCTGAAACGCTGATAAAAGCTAAATGAAGTCTATGGATTAGAAGAGGTTTGTTTTCCTCTCGTGTATATACATATATAAATACAGCTTTTTTTTTTCCCCTCCTTTTAGCCTCTGTTACTGTTCATTAGTGCTCAGACAGAATGGGAGGCGGTTCCTCAAAACGAAATACAGGTATGTCCTACTGCAGGGCATTTTCCTAGATGGGGTGTCCTTGGCTGAGTTGGTGATGGCCTGGCTCACAAGGGGCTGTTGCTGGGGGGGGGGGTTGCAGCCGGGGGAGTGTGTGTGGGGGGGGAAGAACTGTGTGGCTGCCAAAGGCTGCTGTGGGACAGAAATAATAACAATTTTTTTACTGTCTGATGTCTCCACGTTCAGCCCTCTGACAGAAATGTACAGCAATCCTTACTTGACCAGGCGCCTGTCCCTGTGGAGTTCCTGTTGCTTGTAACGTTAGTGAAGAAAGTAACAAGTTTGAAATCCAGTTTTTGATACTTTTCTTTCCTATTCACTTCTAGTTACACCTGAGCCCATTTCCACTACCGTCACTGTGCACACCACCACTGTCCACCCCACTGTGGCTGACATAAAAGCTCCAGAAGTCACGTGCTGGATTGACAAGTAAATGCTCCACTTTCCTTTCCTAACCTCCCGCACGGAGCCGTGTGGGACTGCAGACTGCTCCCTCTGCTAAGGGGGGGGTGGTATCCTGGGATTTAAAAGGTTGCTTAGAATTTCCTCGTCTGTGCGCTGTTTAATTCATAGTGATGCTTAATGCAGATGTGCATCTTTTAATCTTGTGGGCTTGGGATAAATGATGTATTATGTTTCATAAAGTTTGGTGAATTTGGGCACTACTGGTTCTTCAACATTTTGTTAAAGCTGGGGATTCTGACAACGTGTCCTGTCTATCCACAGCCATGAGATACTCTTCATATCGCTAGCCTTTCTCTCCGGCATCCTGTCAACTGTTGTGGTTTTTGCAATCATCTACCTCATCAGAAAAAGTAAGTGGCTCGGTGGAGGGAGTAACGGCCGCGGGATGCTCCGGACCTGGTGGCAGAGAAGTGCTTAACTTCGGATGCTGCATGTCTTGCCGTGGATGGTGCCGAGTTTCCGTGCTCTTGGGGCTGCATCTTACAGCACTAGGGTCTCAAAGCAACTTCTGCACGAGTTATTTCAAAAGAGGCTCAAATTGTGTCCCCCTTGAATGATTAATGTATTGATAAACAGGTCATTCTGGCAGAAACTCCTCACGAATCATCCCGGGGGCTGTTTTCACAGAGGAATTAACTTTAGCACTGATGAGTTTTGGCAGTTTGGGGTGCATTTTTTTCATTGTAACTCTGGCCACATGGAATTCTCACCAAATGCATCAGTTGCTTTCATCCCAGGCACTTCCAGTGGGCAGGGGCAGGGGCAGGGGCTGCCGGACTGGGACAGATTTTACAAGCCGTGTCTGAGCCCTGTGCTCCCTGGTGCTGCTCGGTCGCCCCTCTCTCGCCCTGCTGTCTCCAGACACGGGGCAGACAGGGCTCCCTCTCCTTCCCAGGGTGCCAGAAATCCCACCAGAGCACACAAGAGGAAGCTCCCTCCCAGACAGCGACTGAGGAACCTGCTAAGAATGTCCAGGTAAAAGTCACAACTCTGATTTGTAATACTTTATGCAGAGACTTCAGATTCTTCATAGAATGGTACATTTTTTTTTATCTTTTTTTTTGGTGGGGGAAAGAGGTTAGCTCTTGCAAGACTCAAGTGTTAATTGACAGTTCTTTTGATTAAGGAAAAATGCTTTTGTTTGTGCATCCAAGGCTTCAGCCTTTGTTTATATTTACCTGAGGAGGTACCTGGACAGTAGAAGGAAAGATATTCCTTCTCCGTTATCACAGGGCTCAAAAGCCAGGCTCCCCACATGTTTCAAGGGTTCTGGGGCTAAATTAAGCCACTTATCAGGCAGGTTAGGGGAAAATCTTTCGAACTGGCAAGCATTTCTGCAGTTTTCATTCATGATACTGATTCTTTGGAAGAATCGGGATCCCGAGCCAGGCTGGCAGCTGCTCTGATCCAGCGCAGCCTTTACTGGATTCCCCATGTGCAGGGACAGACTGTGACCGCGTACAGTGTGCAGTGCTGAGGACAAGCTCACTGCAGGGAATTCATGCCGAGGTGTGGTACTTGCACTCTAATGTCTGCGGCTGCTTTCACATCCCCAGAATGAGGTTGCCTACACCACTCTGGTCTTCCAACGCGCGCCGCGGGCTGTGTGATGGTGAAGTTTCCAGTGAAGTGAAGACGCTTGCACCTCCTACCCGTCACGTGCTGCCAGAACATTATACTGAGGCTGCACTGCTCTGAGAAATGTATGTAACATCAGCTCATTTTATAGTTATAAGGGGAAATTAACGTCTCCTGGTCCAAACCGCTTACCAACAGTTGTGGACAAACTCCTTTTTATACTGTAGTTGCTCATCTGTAGAAATCTTAGTGAGTCCTTACATTGCCCTTGTAAAGTTTCCATTTGTGTGTTTGCTGTTGCTTTGAGCTACCAAAGAGAACTGAAAAATGGAAAATTTTCTGTGTCTGTTCGTGTCTGTGCCCTTCTGTTTCCCTTTTCTGTCACTGAGGATGGTATTTTTCTTGGGCTTTATGATTGCCAAGTGCTCTGCTTAATTATTTTCTGCCTATTGAAATTATGGTAATGAAATATTTGTATGGAAATGTCTGCTTCCTGATTGGGTCCCATAAAAGAAATGCACAATCACAGTGTGACCCGCAAAATTTGTGGAAACGTTCATTCATGTGTTATTACCCAGAGTGTCCTAAATACGCTGTAAAAAGTTAAAAATCACTCTCTTTTCATAAACTGGGGAAGTGTTACCACCAGCCTCTCAGTCTTAGCAGCCACAGAGAAGCTTCTTTGCATGTTCCTGTGCTCTCGGATGGGAAGTTTGTCATCCAAGGAAGTGCTGTGATCTCCCTTGGAGTGAGGTTTTCTGCTGCCTTGGCCCTGGGGGCTTCAGAAGCCACCTTGTTTCTGGTCACCAGGGAGAGTCAGATTCCAGCAGGTATTTCCCATTTCTGAAAACACAGATGATTGCGTGTGTGCCACTGTAAACGCCTCTCTGCAGGAATGTCTTGGGCAGGACAAGTGCCTCGGGTCCTACAGCCTCCCGTGAGCTGCAGCTGAAGACACAAGTCTGACATCTGGGAGGCTTCAGAGGAGCGGGGTGGGATGTGCCACCTGATGGCAGCACCAGGCCATGGATGGGCAGCTGGACCCAGCTCAGCTCAGCCCTGGCGCCTTTGGTGTCTTTCCAACAAGCAGTTAGAGGAGCAGTGACTCCACCTCTGCCATCTCCTTGGGTTGTCCTGCCTCCCTGCCCGCAGAAGCTGGTGGGATTAAGGGGGGGACCACTGAAAAGCAGGTGCCAGACCCCGTTATGTTCTGAAATCTGGCGGGGGGGTGTTGTGGGTGAGGCTGATGGATGTTCCACGGGGCCGGGAGTAGAACTTGTCTGTTTTGCTGAGTCTGCTCTCATCTCAGCCATGGCAGTTTCTTCAGGTGCTATTTAATGGAGAAAATACGCTGTTACTCCTCAAAACGTGCAGCTGCTGTGAGGTTCATGAGGGATGATTGTAGTTGGTTCACAATTCTTTTTTGGCTTAAAATGAGTAACAATGTTAGTCTGCTGCCTGACAGCAGCTGAGAAATAAGAACGTCTGAAAATTTACCTGTTTTGCACAAATGTTAGTTCCCCATCCCAACAAGAATGCTGCCTTCCTGTGGTAGATCCGGTGGTAAAATGTGAGAAGAGGTGACTCACCACAGGCTGCCCCTACCCCCAAGACCAGGTATGGTGTTGAGTTTTTACTGTAGGTGTGAGTTGTACTGAGGCTGAGCACAACCATTGTGTTTCTTCCTGAAACGTTGCCACCCAGAGCGCAGTGACTCCGTGTCCCTGCCGACAGAGCTGAGCGCGGTACAGCCCTCGGGACGAGGGTGACAGAGACCCTCGGGGTGTTGCGTGGCTGCTAATGAGTCTCAGGCTCATCCCAGAGCATCCGCCTGTCCCTCCCTTTCCCACCCCAAGAGCTCGCGGTAGTCACCACAGCTTTTCGTGGTCGCCACCAGCCAGCTCTCTGTTTATAGACAACTGGAGGAATCTGGGACAACAGAGTCTGCTCATCCCAACAGAGGAGGTGCTGTGTTGGCTGTTGTGCTATTCTGCCTCTCCCTTTTCCCCTCTTTCAGTAGGTTTCTGCTAGAGGTGTTTGTACTTGTGCTCTCCATACGGACAGCCTTTCACAGCAGGAATTTGCAAGGCAAAATGCACAGGTATTGGGAAATCCAGTACGGATTGTCCAGCCCCGGGAAGGTGACTGGGAATGGCTCATGGGTTATGGGGTGCTTTGAAGGATGCACGGACAGTAGTGGCCCTGACATTTTGGGAGTGGCATCTGGTTGCACTGTTAGAAGGTGGATTATTGGAGCTACGACAGCTGTTGGGCTGCGTCTCCCTCAGCCAGCCCTGAGCCGGCTCTCCCCGGCTGGGATTCCTACACCCGTGGGCTGCTGGTACGGCCCTTCACCCACCTCCACACCTGGCTGCAGCGTTACCCGGCCTCTTGGATCTCTGCCTGGGGCTGAACGCCACGGCTGCTTCCAGGGTAAGCGCTGAAGTGGGAACCGGGGACCGAGAGCCACGCGAGTGTTTTCCAGCCGGTGCCACCGTGAGCAGGACCCAGGTATTTCTCAAAAATCCATAGGCAAAGTTTGCAGTGCGTCATTCTGGGGAATGAATAATTTCCTGCTCTTTAGGTGCGGCTTGTTTTTCTGCTGAAAGCAATCAGTTCTATCAACTTCTGTCTCTTATAGTGAGAGATCACGTAGCAAAATTCTGATATACTTACACAGCGGCTTCCTTCGCTGGGCTGTTCATGGATGAACTGTGCAACCGGGCAGAGCTTTGCCCCGTGAGGAGGGTTACACCAGAAGATAAACTGAGATGTCTGATCTCTGCTGAAGGAGCAGATGCCGACACTTTCTGAGATAAGCAGCGGAATGATGCATTCCCTTTTCTGCTTTTTCTAGATCACTCGTTAATTAAAAATGGAGCAAAAAGAGCCTGGCCTTTAATGACCTATTTTCAGCTTGACCCACGTTCTCCTAACCCCAGGCTGTGTGAACTATGCTGTCACAGTCACTATTCCTGGGCTGTCCCAGTCAGGACACCCACTAAAAGTGTGCAGATTTCACACAAGCTGCTTTTTTGATTGTCGTGGGAGAAGAGCACGCTGGGCTAATGTAAAATCTAATATTTATTATTATTACTGAAAATGTGACAGCACTGAGTGCAGCACAAGCTGACCAGACTCAAGTTTATAGTTTAAATTGACAGTGAAGGCAAAGGGTGTGAGAATAGTTGGTGAGGACATGCCTGGATTGCAAACTGGTGTGTTATCAACACAAAGGGGAGACATTTACCCTGTTTTTCAGTAGATTCGACTAATCCATATGGAAAAAAAATACTGGACAAAATTTGTTGTAAGTATCTCTCTGTATTCTGAAATGATTTAATACAGACACATATTTACATCCACCTTTAGCGTAGTCCTCAGATCCGTAACAGGTTGCTACAGTTCTACAGGTTTACAGAGAAGACTTGCAGCAAATTACATTTAAATCAGGTGTTAGGAGAAGAGTCTGTGATCGCAGGGAGAACTCCGTGTGGGAACTTGCTGTGCAGAAAGAATCTCCAAAATGTATGATTTCTAGTAAAAAATTAGGAAAATGCATCCTTGATGGTTTAGAGACAGTTGATTCTGTCCTTGGTTAAGGAGCTGGGGAAGGAGGAAAGAACTTCAATGCATCATTAGTTTATTTTCTGATGGTCTCTATTTTTTGGCTCCCCCAGCCCCAGGACGTCTCCCTGGTGACCAGTCTGTGTGTTGGGTGGTTGGGCTCTCGCCTGCAGCTCTGAGGTCAATCCTGCAGCCTCCTGGAGTGAGCAGTCTTGGTTTAACAGCAAGGGGAGTCTCCCACTGGCAGGGTCTCTCCCAAAGAAGAGGAGGGTCCCCAAAGGCAGTGCAGGTTCTGGCCTTTCAGCTGAGGTGGTCAGCAGCGGGTGAGGGCCCTTTCCCCGTGCAGCTCGGTTGCAGGAGGAGGTGTCACAGGAGATGCTATAGTTTTATTGGGTAAGTGCTAGCAGACACAAAAAAGTAAATCAGGGCAAGTCTGGCTGTGTGTAAGCAAAGGGCCCATAACTGGGCAAAAAGAGAAATCAAAATTATAACAAAAAGAGTTATCAGCCTTGAGTTAGAGCTAGAAATGGACAAGCAGTAGCTTTCACAGCTGCCCATGGATTGAGCTGGGGAACTAGGAGCAAAAAGTCCACCTTGTTAACAGTGCTTTGGGTCGCTGGTTTGCCAAATAACACTCAAACCAGGAAACAGCAACTCTTAAATGAAAATGTTGAGCTGGAAGGTCTGGGCTTGGTACAGCAACACCCAGCAGAATTCTCCGGGGTACAATAATGCAGAAGATCATAAATGATCCTTTTGAGCGTAACGTCAAATGTGTATCAGATTAAGAGGAGCTTGCCCTTATCATAAAACACTTTGTGCAAGAGTGGGAGTAGATAAAACAGAACACACATTTTCCCATGAGTTTCTTACCAAAGCAAAGTGGTTTCTCTGCTGTGTAGGGGCAGGTCAACGTGCATTCTCCGTTTACGACTGTTGGTCTGTTGTTTGCTCTGTAAGAACTGGGTCTGGTTTTTTGCACAGGATATACGTCCGTAAAATTAAAAGGTAGGTGGTTTTGAACTTCTTTATCTTGCAAGCATAGACAATGGGGTTCATGGCAGAATTGGCATGGGATAACAGGATTCCCAAGTACATCAAAGACTTTGGGATCTGCCACTTAGGGTAAAAGTAGGAAATTAAGTTTATAATGCACAGAGGCAACCAGGATATTGCAAACAGGAAGAGAACAAGTGCTAGAGATTTGGCTGTCCTGAACTCCTGTCCGTAAAAAGCTCCTGCCCCTCTCACGTTGGTCGTACCCTGACTCAGCTTTGTCCGGATGATGTAAAAGATTTCCGTGTACAGAGCACACATGATGAGCAGAGGAACGAGGGTCCATATGAAGAAGACAAAATAAACCATGTAATCCATCCTCATCACAGAGGTGAACTGACAGCTGAGGACGTCAGAGTTTCTTGTTTTTGTCTTGTTCCATCCAAACATGGGGACTAATCCTACCAGCAGGGACAGAGACCAGCACAGACCCAGCGCCCACCAAACTCTTCTCTCTCTGGTGATTATTTTGTATCTGTTGGGGAAGAAAACCCAGGTTGTGTCAGGTTTTTTGAATAGTTAAGGATGGTTTCAAGAACTCTCACATTCAAATACTACAGGTTCATTGTCACAAAATGGAGCAGTAGCTTTTTTGGGGGGGGAGAGACGACAGAATCTTATTTTGAGACATGTCCTAACTCTTCATTTGTAACAGTTGCTTTGCAGCACCTACATAAAGCAATATGTTTAAGTTCCTCTCTTTAGAATTGGATGTTTCCAGCTACTTCATTTCTTGTTTCATTCTGATCTCGGTGCTCCTCTTGCCTAGATACTGCTCCTCTACTCTTAGCAGTCCTGTCTTATTTCTCAGCTTCCCTGGCTGTACTTTACTTTTATATTTGGTTTATGCCATTTGTAGGACCAAACTCTTCTTTCATTCTCCAATTTTATAGGTCCTTTTCCCATAAAAAAAATATGACGACCTTCATGCCTGAGGTTATGCTCTGGATTTCTAGCTTATGTACTTTTCCATTCAAATATAAAAAGGGAAAAACTTAAGTTTGCCCTTAATAAGCCTGTTACTTCTTTTGTGTTTTTGGCAAATACTAAAAGGAATTCTATATAAAAGACCAGCCTCAGGTTGGTTCCCTGCGTCCTGTGCAGTTAACAAACATCTGAAGCATTTAACTCTTTGACCACAGGCTCGTCCTGTGGCCAGATCCTGATCAGCGATGATACTGAGCTCCAGGCCCCACACGAACACCCCCAGGGTCCCTCCGCGCTGCATTAGGAACCTCAGGGAGTGGGTCCTGCTCTAGAAAACTCATCTCGGGTGGGCTTTTAGGCAGAGGTACCTTTTCCATGCACAAACATGCATTTAGAGCAAAGATTTGTTAGAAAAGGGCCAAGTTAAGGAGGAGAGAGGAGGTGGCACCCGTGGGGTGGACACTGGGCAAGCGGAAGGGCCCGTGGTGGCCCAGCACTCACCTGGTTGGCACCTTCACTCGCAGGTACCGGTCGATCGCGATGGCCAGGAGGGAGAGGATGGAGGCGTTGGTGAAAACCACCATCAGGCAGCACATAAACAGGCAGGTGTAGAAGGGGAGGCTGATGCCCAGGCTCACCACGATGGCCAGGGGCATGACGAGGACCCCCACTGCAATATCAGCCAGCGCCAGGGACACGATGAAGTACAGAGTTGTGTTCTGAAACGTCAAGTTCAGCTTCACCACCCAGATGACCAGGATGTTACCCAAAGTGGCGAGCAAAGCTACCAAGCACTCGGTACCGATGTAAATCCCGTCCAGGCTGCTCAGCACCAGGCTCTCGTTGGCCATGGCCAGTTGCTGGAGACGCCCCCACCTCGGCTTGAGCTCCAGACGGGAGCATAGGCACCGATGATGACCCCGTGTGGGATTTGTCCTCGGTGTCTGGTGCTCAGTGGTTCCAGTGACTGGGGCGTGAAACCTCTTCCGATGTCTCACGTCCTCGGTGCTCGGGCAGCAAATCAGCGGTTGCCTTTCCACAGAGCTGCAAATGCCTCAGCATCCAGGAAACCTTCCCTGCTCCGATGCATCTCCCGAAGCTCACAGCATTCCTTCAGCAGCCTGGTATCCGTAAAGTACTAGGGAAAGCTATTTTGAAGGAAAAGAACAGAAAAACTTCCACCAGACTGCTTACCAGAAACCTATAAACAAATAATTTAACTACTTCCTCTTCCAGACCACAGTGTTAGAAGTGGGAGAACTGTGACCAGGACTGACTGTGCAAAGCTGCCACTTATCAATGTAGATAATCACTTTGCAGTCTCTGTAGGAAATGAGACAGTTCAGGGGCTGTCAGAAGAGTGTTTCATTAAATTGCGATACTTGATTTAATTCTATTTCAGTGAAGGCCCTGAGGCGGATGAAAAGTGCTCTTTACTTGTAACGCAGTTGATGTTTTCAGTGAGAGCCCCCATTTCTGCTGGAAATCAGGGTGACAGCCAGCCACGTCGTGTTCGGGGACTGGTGTACTCTCCTGTGCTTGGTTTTGGGAAGAGGGAGAAACCAAGGAAAGGTGTGAAGTAGCAGGGAGAGGGTGTGAAATCTGTGACCCCTTTGCTGCGGGTGAGCCCGGCAGCGTGTGGTGCCTCCTCCTTGCTGTGTCTGCAGTGAAAGAGCTGCTCCTGTTTCTGCTGAAACCGGGGAGAAATGCAAACCTGGGAGCTCGTGTCAGCCCGTGGCTCGCAGGGTGACCTGGCCCTTGGGCAAATAGAAATGCACGTGCTCCAGGAAGGAGCAAATAGCAATTAAGCAATGGGGTGGATGGTGCCGTTCAGTGTAACGAAGCCGTGAGCAAACACGGGTACTGCTCTGTGTCCCAGACACTGAGTCCTCCAGCTCTTCCCCCCAGCCTTCTGGCAAAACTGAGGAAGTGAAATCAGCCCTGGGAGGAGACAGAGCCAGAAATAAATGGGACTTCTATATCCTCTGCTCTTGAGAGAGTTGGACAAATTCCGCTTCCTTGAAATCAATGGTTTAAAGAAGCTCTGAGATGGAGCAACCCCCCTGCCGTAGAGCTGCACATCGGGTAATTCACCCCCCTGGGCAGCACCCGGGGGGAGATGGTGCATTTGTGGCTAAAACAGACCAGGAAAATTCCCACATGCAGCAGGGCACCCCGGTGGTTCGTTCAGAGTGAGATGCTGCCACTACATAACAGTGACTCTGTACAAAAATGTGCTGAAACCTGAAGGAGGCGGAAAGGGAGATGTCAGAGGGTTTGGTACAGAAGATCTGATAAATGGATCTTCGTGACCAATTTGCTCTTCTCACCTTTAAAGAGGGAGAGGTGTGTGCAGATGGGAAGGGGTGCAGAATTCTGAACGAGGGGCTAAATTTAAAGCAGATCAGGGAGGAGGTGGCTTCTGACCCCGCTGGTGGAGTTAAAAAAAGAATTCAGCACAGCATTTTGTAATTTTGGATGTAAAGAGCCTCAGGTGTCCAAAGTGTCAGCAGGCAGCCTGGGTGTGACCTGTATTGTGATGGAGCCTGTCACTGGGACACTTGCAGTGGTGGGCAGTGCCTTGGTGATGTGGGCAGTGAAGCTGAACCCAGCTCTTCAGGAGACCACCTTCTTGTACATCGTGTCCCTGGCACTCACTGGCATTGCCATGGGGACCCTTGTCACGCCACCAGCTGTCATGGTGAGCCTGGGCGTCCTCATCCTTTCTACCCCTGCCTCTTCATGTGCTGCCTGATGGTGACCTTTTCCCATGCCTCCATCCCGTCTCTCCTGGCCATCGCAGTCAACAGGTACCTGTGAGTGAAGCTGCCGACCTGGTGAGTTTGGACAAAGGTCCCATTTTATCACCTTTTCACCTTTTCTCTCCTCCCTTATATTTTCCTTCTGCCTTATTTGCAGCATCACAGGGCTCCCTGGGCATCACTGGGTCTCTGAGAGAAACTCATACAAAGGAGAGGTTCCCAAATTGTAGGCAATGGAGCACCAGGAGCCTGGGAACTCCTGGAAATTCAGCAATGCCTGAAAATCTTAGAGAGTCAGGGAAGGGTTGCTCATAAGTGTGTGTGTGCTTGAAGTCTGGATCAGGTGGTGGTTTTTAGGTTTTCCCCTGAGGGACAGCCATACGAGTGGCAATGAAACTATTTCTGGGGAAAGGGTTTGGCTCTGTGTCCATGGGTTCTCATTGAAAAGGGATCGGTGACTGTTTGGAGGTTTCCCTGTAGTTTCAAAATACATTTTAAATATCAGAAGGTGCTAAGGACCAAGTGCAGAGACCTGTGCTTAACTTGGATTGGAGCAAGCATAAATGAGTGCTTAAAAGCACAAATTCCTGAATATTGTAGTTCCTTTTCTGGAGAATCACATCTAACGTGGCCAGTGCTCCCTGCCCACCCAGGCACAGGGCAGCCCTCACCAAGGAAAGGATCTGTGTGGTCCTGGAGCTCTGCTGGCTTGTGTCTGTGCTGGTGAGGCTGGTCCAGCACATGGAGCATGAGGGTCCCATTCAGTAGAAATTAGAAAGTTTGCTGAGGAGTTCTCTGTCTCTCTCTTGATGGCAATGGTCCTGAGAGCTCCTTGCCCCGGTGCGGGAGCCCTGAGCCCTTCCCGTCCTCCCGAAACCCCAGCGCTCGCAGGGTCCCACGTTGGCTGTCCCTGCGGGGAGGGACCGGTTTCCTGGGATGGAATGGGCTGGGTATAATTCTTGTGTATTTTGTATAGGTATTGGGATCAATATTGGCTCTTTAGAACTATTAATGTTAATTATTTAGCCTTATTCTATTAAATCTGTTTATATTTTAACCCATGATTTTACTTGTTTTTTCCCAATTCCCCATCCCGGGTGGGGAGGGCTCATCTGGTGAGACAATAATTGTCTAAAAAGCAGTAAATTGTGGGTTCCCCACACCCTACCGAGGGCATCACTGTGCCATGGGGGGGTTTTGGGGGGTGGCTGCGGCTGCCGGGAGGTGGCAGCCCTTCCCCACGGCTCTGGCTCCTCGCAAGAAGCGATTCCCTGAAATGCTCTGAAAGCCACCACAGCACAAATGTCCCTGCAAACGCTCAGGTACCGCGGGAGGGCACAAGAAGCTGCCACGTTTCTGGATGCACAAAGGACAGCACGGAAAAATGCAGCCAAGGGGACTCCGGTCTGTGGGAGGGGGGATGCCCAGAGACCCAGGAAGGTGCTTCACGGTCCCAAAATGCTCTGACCTGGCTCAACGGGGCAGCAGCATCCACCTGTGGAAAAGTGCTTTGGAAGAGAAGGAACCCGAGCAGCCTCTGTGGGAGCTTTTGTTTGCCCCAGCCCATAACATTCAGTAGTGTTTTATCACCCCAAAGCTTTTCTTAGAAGGCAGATGCTTTCCCACGGGGACTCTGCCCCCAACTAAAAGCTGCCCCACAGCACTGCTGGTCCCACCAGGGCACGGGCTGGTGGGTTTCCTTTTGTCTGTCCTTCTTAGCAGCTGTGGGTGGGAGATGGGGTCAGGAAAGCTCCTGGGCTTCAGCAAACCCGTGTCCCTGCATCGGTGTGTGACCTGGGATGGAAACCTGCCGCCGAGCAGAGGGAAGCCCAGGTTTCCCGGGCTGCAGGTGAAGTGAGAAGTGCTCCATCAGCTCCTTCCATGACTTCAGGCTACAAGAGGCTGCTGCAGCCCTTGCTGCGAGAGGAGGAGACCACCATCTTGTCCATGGGTAGGTAACTCACCCCTGCTTCTGCTGCCCCAGCTCCCCCTGCTTCTAAGGAGAAATAAAGGACCCGAAGGAAAAAGGCCCCTTGGGCCCCTGTCCCTGCTGGTGCAGCCCAGGATGGTCCCATCACACCCCGCTGAGCTGCACCTGCCCTGGCCGGGGCCAAATCGGGGCGTTTCCAACCGGTACCCCCTGTTCCCACCGGGTTCCTGCCGGGGGAGGCACAAGGTGCACTTGTTTTCTTCAGATGTTTCCTCCTCCAGGCAGCATCTGTTTCCTGCCCTAAATATGAGAGAACTGGGTTTGCTGGGTTGCTGGGCTGCTGCGGCTCCTCTGCCACCAGCGGAGGACGAGCCTGAGCCTTCTGCTGTCTCTGCCCCACATGAGCGGGGCTTCACCCCCAGCCTGGGATGCCCTGGGGGGCTGCATCCTCCTCACACCCCCACATCCTCCTTCCGTGGGCACTCGGCTCCTTTCCCACCACCCTCCTTCAGCCCCAGCATCAGGAAACACTGGGCTGCAGGGTTTTATGGCTTGCGAAGTGATTAAATGCTCCCTGCATGGAGGAGCCAAATGGGGCTGGAGCGTGGGATCGGGGAGGGTCCTGGTGTGGAAACCAGCTCTGCCTCCCCCTTCTCACTGTTCTTACAGCATCCAGCCCCCGGCCCAAGGGCTCCCTCCGCTACTTCTCTGCTAAATAGAGAATAAAGTAGAGAAAAAAGAGAATAAACAAAGTTCTCCCGTGAGCACGTGCTGTGCCCCCGCCGAGAGGCTTAGGGAAACATATGGCTGAGCTCAGGGGGCAGAGCTCCACATCGGCACTAACGATCCCCTGCTCACCGCTGCTGGTGGCCGTGCTGTGTGTGTGTGTGTGTGTGTGTGTGTGTGTGTGTACAAATCTGTGCCGCCGTATTCATCATCCTTCTGCGAGTCGCGCTGGTGTGGTTGGGGTATCTGGAGGCCTTTCCTGCCACATACAGTAACATTTCTTTCATAAAAATGGCTGTGGTTTGAAGCAGGGCGCCTTGTGCAAGCCGATCAGTCTGGCAGCAGGAGGGATGGTGAGTAAGAAGGATCAAGCTCGGCTTCCCGAGGATCCAGGATTCATTTTTCCATTCCTCCATGGTATCAGGTGGGCATCAGCCATCGAGAAAAGGCAGAGACTCTGTTGGACATCTCAGCAGTCTGCTCTGGACAAGTGGGAGGATGATGCTGAGGTAGATGATATGGTCTTGGTCAGCCCCTGGGCTCATGGCTGTCACTGGGAGCTTCAGCATCCGCTGATCCCCACCCCTCTCCAGTCTCCCAGGGTGGCTCTGTCCTTCCCCGTGGCCACTGTGCCATCGAGAGCCCCCAGCTGTAGCCCAGAGCTGCGTCCAGAAGAGCTGGTGTCACCCAGGAAAGGTGGAGGAAAGGACCAGAGCCCTCTTTGCTCCCCACCAGCTTTGGGGCACCCAGCTCCCCCATCCCCAGCTCCTGCCAGTCTGCAGTCTGCACTCTCGGAGCTGGGGTCACCCCTGGAGCGCCCGCAGCCCGAGGGAAACACAGCCGTGCATCTGCTGCCACACAAAACTCCCCACCCGTGAGCAGGCTGCAGCTGGAGTAAGTTTGTGAGCCAGTAATTTAAGGCTTTGGTTTAGATTAGGATTGGGAGGTGTATTTTTAGCGGGTGTTATTTAGCTGAGGCGGCGGTGCCCGCAGAGCTCTGCACAGAAGGTGGCTCAAGGAGGAGCCGGGGACAGGTCGGGCTCCACGTGGAGAGGCTCCCAGCAGGCAGAGCCCGGGGATGATGCAGTTCCATGGGGTTAAACAGCGTTTCGGATCCTGGTCCCCGAGTACTTGATGGATTTGCCATTTAAAGGCTGTAGTCAGCTTGCTCACTTCTTGGATGGCTCCAGCGAAAGGCTTCCAGCTATTCCCCAAGGATCCTCCTACATCCTGGTGAGATAAGGATCAGGAAGGGAAGGTCTATCTGCAGCCTCAGCTGCAGCTTGGAGCACAGATTCCCTTGTCACGTTGGGGGTGGAGGGGAGGACAACAGATTTTCTAGAAAAAATGATATTTCTTAGTGACACACAGACGCAGGGAAAAAAAATCATTCCCACAACAGTGATCTTAGGGAGTGAGTCAAGAGCAGCGACAGCCGCCTCCGTCCTGGCGGGGCTGTAAAACCCTTGCAGGCAGCGAGAGGCAGCCCTGCCTGCGCTCCCCGCTCCGGTCGGGGGTCCCGGCTCCCCCCGGAGCCTGCGCTCCCACAGCCGAGCCTTGTGGCGTTGAGGCATCAACGTCCCGCGCTCTCCGGCCTCTTCCCTTCCCTCCCGGCAGCTGCTGCTCTCGTGCCAGGAGGCCTGGAGGAGCGCTTTATTCTGAGACTTCAACATTTAATGTTTACCTTAAAGGAAAAAAGAAAGAAGCTGGAGCTCATAAAGCAAGAGGCGGGGAGTGGCGGGTGCTCTCCTGGCTCTTCCCTGCCTTGAAAGGAAGTGAAAGCAGAGAGAGAAGGGATGTGAATGTGAAGCAGGGTCACATCTGGTTTAACAGAGAGTGATCGTGGTCTGGTGAAAAACGAGCCGGAATGAGTGTCTGGAGCCTGGTGAAGGGGACTGATGTCGTGTCGCTGCTCTGTGCCTCAGTTTCCCCATTCGGGGAAAGAGGAAGGTCAGTCTGGTCTTGACAGAGTGCTCTGTGAGCTGGGAAGGGCTGGACAGGAGCAGGGTCCCTTGGGTTTCCTTCTGAAACTTCCAATTTGGGCATCGTTTCACCAGCCCCCGTGGATATGGGGGGCACAGTGATATCAAACCCTCTGTCAGTGTTTCTCACAGATGGGAAAACCTGAAGAAAACTCTGCCCGGGCTACGCATCCAGCTTTACTGGAAGACAAAGTTCACTGTCCTTAGAATCCAGATTTTGTTCCAAAGATGATTTCAACCACTGTCAAAAGCAAATTGCCAGTGGAGAATCAGATCTGGAAATCTCCTCTTCCTCTCCACATCCCGTTCCCTGAGCTTGAACTGTGCTGGGAATGGGGGGGATTTCTCCCGGTGACTCACCCGCAGTGTTTGGAAGGACCAGAAAAGGCAGCAAATGTGTCCCTGCTGCCGGGGGCTCTCCGGTGCCACAGCAGCGCAGCGACTCGGCCCTGGCTGGTCCCGGCTGGTAATTCCAGCAGAGCAGGAGGGCTGGGGGGTGAGATGCGGGGCTCGGTCCCTGGCAGGTGGGTGGCATCAAGCAGGGGACCCTGCTGGGGCTCGGTCCCTGCCGTCACCCACCGCCCAGGGCTCCTCTGCACAGCACAGAGCTTTCCATCCTTGCTCTTCATTGGGGATTGTTCTAAAATCCCATAAAAATAGCATGGAATAAATCCCGGGGAGATGAAAGGGAGGTTTGAGCTGGCGGGAGGCTCTTTATAGAGGCACTGTTTATACAAATTCTCTAGCTGATGTGAAAGAAATTGTTTTGACATTTTATAAACTCTTCTGCTGATAATTTCACATTTAATTATGGCAAGGCTGGGGGAGGCGGAGCGGGGTGAAGGGGCAGAGCCAAGGGCCTGAGCTCTCTTCCCAGCTCTTATTTTTGACCACCATCAAATTATTCAGCTGGAGGACACAGGGAGGGGAAACCCCATTTAGCAGCGTTTCCGAATGGGTTTGTCTCCAAGAAGGGCTGCACTGACCCTGCATGAAATGTGTGGCTTTAACATCAATCCCAACAAATATCCGTGCTTAATATGGGGTCACTGAACTATTCTTTGTTCTGAACGTTTAGCTGTGTCCCAGCCCACGGCCGTCCCAGGTCAGACCCAGGTGTGCACAGAGGCTGCTGCTGGGCACTGAAAAGCCCTCCAGAAACGAGCTGTGTTCATGGTGCTCAGACAGAGGCCTGCAAAGCTTTCGCTCTCTTTTGAACACTACACGCCTGCCTTCCTTTTTCCTGAGCGAAAATCCAACATTCAGACAAATGATTGAAGATGCAGCCTCTTCCATCCAGCCTCCAGCTGAAGGCATGGCCATTTGTTGTCATTTAAAAGCCCATTAACACGTCCCGAGTAGCGCTGCTGGTTCCTGTGCCCTGGCTGCCTTTCAAGTTAGACAATTATCCTCAGCCTCTCCAAACTCTCTGGGCTCTTGACAGGAGCTCACCCTCCCTCCTGCCCTCACCCATGCCCAGCGCTGCCCTGGCCTGGATGGGGACGGTCACCTTCATCCCAGGCAGTGTCAGAGAGAAACGGTCGCACTGCAGCTTGTGAAGCCCCTTTGTGTCCCAGGTGAAAGGTGCTGACCACATGCAGAATGGTATTTTTATTATTGCTAGTAGTAAATCTGGCAATGCCTGGTTCCTGCCCGGGGAGAGACCTCTGTGAGGCCGTGGGGTCTCATGGCTACGTGAACAGGGGTGCAGGAGCCGCAGCCTGAGAAGCGAGCGGCGCTGAGGCTCTCTCTGGGCAGGGACACCGGCTCCCTGGGGTCTGGTGCCACACTGTGCCACCTCTGCCTCCTCTGAGCCACACGGCAGGCAGGGCTGGCTGCTGCTGGAGTCCCCAAGGGCCACTGAGGAGTGGCTGGGGTTGAACCGAGTTGCCCCTTTCCCATCTCTCTCCATCCCCTCCATGGGCTGCAGGGAGCCCGGCCGGACGTCGCCCACCTCCGGAACTGGGGATTCCTGGGTCAGGGCCAGCTGGAATTTGCTTGCCACAAGGAGGAAGACTGTGGCCTCCGGGCGTGCCTTGCTCCATCCTTCACCTTCCCCCAGGTCTGGCTTCTCACCTGCTGTGTTTTGTGGAAATCCTGCCCTGGGTGAGTACTCCAGGACAGGGAATATCTTTGTGTAATTGATTTATGAAACATGACTCACTCCCTGACTGCCATTCATGGACTAATTCATCTTCGTCAGCATAACGACCTGGGGGAGGAGCTTGTATTTCCCCTGGATATCTTTTAAGTGCTTTTTTCCTGCCTTTAGTTCTCTAATCAAGCCAAGGTTTTATTTATAGTACGGCCATTTATGTCTGGGTAAGCCCGGAGTGGCCCCAACGGCTTAAAAGGATTTACTCTAGATTTACACGGGTGTAATGAACAGAGGGATTTGGTCCTGTGGCTGCAGTAATCCTCGCCGAGGTGGAAGCAGAGGCTTTCCCCCGAGGAACAGTAATTT
Source organism: Bartramia longicauda (assembly GCA_028566575.1). Classification (NCBI taxonomy): domain Eukaryota; kingdom Metazoa; phylum Chordata; class Aves; order Charadriiformes; family Scolopacidae; genus Bartramia; species Bartramia longicauda. Next base: position 6,233,788 of record JAOXNH010000013.1, read on the forward strand.
GTGTGAAAATGAACAAATGAAGCCCCAAAGGCCCTTTCTGAAGGAGTAAGGAGCTCCAAACCAAGAGAGGTGCAGCCGTCCTGCTGCCCCCGTGTCCCCGCGGTGTCCCCACACCAGCTCCTGCAGCAGCAGCCCCCACTCACTGATGCCTCGGCTTGGGCTCTGTGGGGAATCCCATCCTGTTTTGCCATAAATCCTGCCAAATCAGAGCAGAGACGGCACGAGGCTGCTGTGCCCATCTCGTGCAGCAACAGGTTCCCAGGACAGAATCCAAAGGAAAACCATAAATGAAGGTGCCGGGGAAGAAGGAAAAGCTTTTGGTCTGTATTTGATCAGAGCTGCTGCAAACACTGCCCGTTCCCCGGGGCAGTGCTCCTCAGGGGGTCCCAAGTAGCTGGAGCCTCCCCCAGAGCTCAGCTCCACGCCGGAGCAGCCTCTGCAAACAGGAAGATGCGCCGGAGGCAGCCGGGCTCAGGAGGCTCTCGGAGCCCAGGCTGACCAGGGAGGCTCTTTAGGAAGGAAGCATTGTTTATACCTTTTTATTTTTAATTTATATATATATTTGGATCCAGCCCTTTCCATGATGTACGGCAGAAATTGAGGCCTCTTTCATTCTACAGTTAACTCAGAGGTGCTATTTTGTTCCTTAGGGGAAAAAAAAGGAATTTATTTTTCTTTCCTGTCTGCTTGCAGCAAAACCACCCACAGATCTCAGCGCAGCAGAAACCAGCTTTTCTAACAACCCATGGCCAAGATCATTGCCCTGACTTCTAGGGAAATAGATTGTTCTTAAGCATCTGCTTCAAGACACAGTTTCGGAGTCTCCTAACGATGCATCCGGATTCTGCCCCTAAGACAGGTTAGTGGTGGAGGAATCACAACACCCTTACTCTACAGCAGCAGGGAATTTAAACTGAGCATTTTGCTGGCTAAATAGTGATGCAACATTTGTTATTGGCCTGAGAATAAGATTTAGTGCCTCTTTTGTGCAGCTTTGTGCAGCTCAGAGCCACCAAAGGAGCTGTGTGGGGATGGGATGGGATGGGATGGGATGGGATGGGATGGGATGGGATGGGATGGCTGCTCCAGACCTGCCCTCTGCCCAAGGTGTTTCTCATCGCGAGGTGTGTGTGGTTCACAGCTCCTGGGCAGCCAGCCAGCCTGCTGCCAGCCAAACGGAATTACACAAGAGGCAAAGCAGAGCTAAATTTATACATGAAATACGGAATCACACGGAGAGGGGGCCGGCTCCCTGGGGCAATCTGGCAGAAGTCCCCACCACCCCCTCCCCGGCGCTGCCCCTGCAGCCTGGAGCCGTCCTGAACCACACACACAAATTAAAAACTGTTGGTTTGGAGCAGTGCAGATGCCCACAAAACTATTTAGCTGAGATACTTTTAAAACTTGTGGCCACTAGCTAAGTGCACGACAGGCTGTCTGGTCTGGGCAGTTTTTATTAGTAAAAATAGAGCCAGTGGCTCTTTGTCCCACCACCCCACGCTTCAGCGGATACAGGAGACTCTCAAAGTACAGCTCCTGCAAAATAAAGGTGTTTGTTAATTAATACCCCCTCGCTCCCTGCTCACCAGAGACCTGTTGACTGTGGTTTAACTCGAGCAAGAGGAACATGCTGTAAGTAAGAGCATCCTCAACCCCTCCCTGGTGCTGGGTGTGATTTTTAATTCCCCAAAACCCTGTGGCTGCGCCAGGATGTCACCACAAGCCACTTCCAGGGCTGGAGCAGGCTCTGCTCTCTCTGAGACTGGGGTAAACTGCTCCATACTCCTCCTCACCACGGTTTTCAGCCTCCCAAGTGTGAAAACAGGGTGTTTTCAGCCCCGCGGGTGGCATTTCAGCCAGGGCATCCCAGCACGGAGCTGAGAACCTGCTGTGGTTGTGAGCACACACAGGAAATAACCAGATAAAGACCTCAAGTGATAACAGGAGCCCAGAAGCCCCAAAACCAGCTTGGACATGTTCCTGTGGGACCTCACTCTGGGTGGACCTGCTCTGGCAGGGGGTTGGACTGGATGATCTCCAGAGGTCCCTTCCAACCCCGTATCATCCTGTCATTCTGTATCTATGCTTTAAATCTGGCTTAGATTGAAATACAGAAGATTCTCTATTTGTCCAAGAAGTGGGAATTTCACTTTTATCCTAGGAAATGTAGGATTAGTGGGCCTCAAGCTCAAATAGCATGTGCAGAAGATGAGTTTTAGGAGGGAAAAAAAAATATCATAATAGCCTAACATTTAAAAGAAGGAATTCATGTTTCTGCTCTGCTCTGCGTGTCTTAGTGGTCGGCCAACTTTGCATTACTCGACAAAGAGCTCTCCTTACCAGACTCTGTCCGGTGAAAGGGATGATTGAGACATTGAGGAACGTGTCTCAAAGTAATAAATTATATTTTCTTGTTGTTTATGGAGGGTTGTGAGTCCAGTTTTATCCACGCTCGGATTTGGCGAGAAGGTTCTTTTTTTGAAAGCGTAAGAAGAAGAATTACGTCATTACCCAAATAATGAAATTAGCAGAACGTAAGCCAAAGAAATCACTTGGTTTCATCGCAGTGCAAATAAGACTTTTAAACAGCAGGGTCTTTTCTTTATATATTTATCCATGGGGCTCGCGCACTGCGGCACAAAATTACGTCCCTCCAAGTGAAATTACCCAGAAACCAAGCAAAATGAGAGTCGCCGCTCTGCTTTCGCTCCCAAATCGAGAATGATGCCCACACAGCAGAGATCTTAAAATCTTTCCAGTTCTGGGCATCCCAGGTCACCGGTGAGAAGGGAAGAAAATTTGCCTTTTCCCACTGGGAGCCTGATGCAGGTGCTGGTTGCTCAGGAGTGACTTCCCTTCTGCACAGGCAGAGCGGTTTTCTTCGCTTTGAGCCTCGAAATTCACTGTCGGGGAAGCAAAGGGGATTTGCAATTGGAATTTTGTGAACAGCAATAAACGTGCCGACTCGGGTGCTCATAATTACCTGCAAGCACAGAGCTCCATCCTGGAAAGTAGAGGCCACGGGAAAGGAGTCTGTTACCAGCTTTGAGCCAACGTCTGCACGAGCTTTATGGGCTTCAGCTGCTTTGGTGGTGCTGAGTCCGACTCTGCAGAGCCTTCCTGCGAGGCAAGGGTGGGACGTGACAACCCAGATGTCTGGGACAGGCACCATTCCTTGGATTTCTTCCCAAGATCATAGAATCATAGAATGGTTTGGGTTAGAAGGGACCTTAAAGACCATCCAGTTCCAACCCCCCTGCCCTGGGCAGGGACACCTCCCACCAGACCAGGTTGCTCCAAGCCCCATCCAGCCT
>JAOXNH010000013.1:6237201-6247974 GCA_028566575.1 Bartramia longicauda
GGTGAGATGAGGCGTTAGTGGTTCCACCTCCTCAGCTCCTGGCTGTTTCCTCTTCTCCGCTTCAAACGCGTGGGGCCGGGGGTGACGCTGCTGAGCTGGGCTTTGCTCATTTGAAAAATGCAAATTGAGTTCATTTGAGGTTTCGGTGAGAGGACGGAGGTGGAGGAGCCTGTGTGAGCAGGAGCAGGACCTGTGCGGGGGGGGCACCTGAGCGAAGAGATGGGTTAGACACAGATATGGATGGATGGATGGACAGAGAGATACAGAGATCTACAAACCCACTGTTAGGATGTGGCAGGATGGAGTCCAGGCAGCGTGGGGTTTGCATTGCCCCAGCCCCGGCTGCGAAGAAGTGCCACCTCCAGGAGGGATGGCTGCTGTGTCTCTCGAGCTGGTCCTTGTCCCCAGAACTCAGCACTGGGCTGAGCGGGGAGAAGAGCTGTGTCTGGAGCAGACAGATCCATCGCCAGGCACTGTCCCTTTAGGAAGCTGTTTGCTGCACACCGGCGGGTGTTTGATTTCCTTATCTCGTGGAAGTTTAATTTGGGGAGGAAATCCTGTCCCCCCGTTGCCTGCCTGGCATCGTCATGGCCTCATGCCGTGCTCCACAGTCATTAAGGCAGGAAGGATCTTCAGGGCAGCCCCGTTACTGCTGGCCTGACGAGCACACGGCCAAGGGTCCATGGCAGATAACGTCACAGGAGGATAGATTGCGGCAGTTCAGGTTCCTTGGATACCCAAGGCAAATATCGTAATCGCCTCTCAAAATAGCAAGGCCACTGACAAATGGGCGATTTATGGCCACCTTGAGCTGCAGCCTGACAGGCTCTGCTGCCGGGATGACACCGGAGCTCAGCTGGGAGCCGGCGGGGATGGTGACTGAGCAGCCACCGCTCCATGAGACTTGGGAGCGATGAATCTGAGGGAGCGGCACTCGCTTTGCTCCGGGGTGATGAAGTTTGCTGTTGCTCACTCACACCCGGCCCAAGAAAAACACCCCTCCCAGCTGGCTGGCAGAGCACGGGGCCACCGGTGAACAGGCAGCCGTGGCCACAGCCCTGCATCGCCGTCCCGCCACGCTGCCCTTGGGAAGCAGCGCTGGACCCACTCCATCCCCATGTGCCAGCTCTCCAAGGCAGCTGTACCTGCCCTGAGGCCATCCATGGCTGGGCGAGTGGGAAGCTCCTCTCCTCCTCTTCCTCTTCCTCTTCCTCACTGGTACGGTGGGGCCGGGGCCACAGACTGTGTCGCCAGTGCTGGGGCAGTATTGGCTGGGCTTGGAGGAGAAACAGCTCCAAATTGGAGGCTCCAGGCCCCAACCCTCCTGTTGTCCTCCCTAACCAATGTCCTTGTCACCAGCGGTGCTCAGCTGAAAGCCTCACAGATTGGACAGGGTGACAGCAGGCAGCACAGAGGCTGGCTCCGTAGGGATGTGCAGGTCACAGCACAAGTCACCGTGCCCAGAGGAGAGGTGGTGACGCTGGAAGAACCACACCGAGGACATTTCTTAGCAATTGCAAGATATTAGTCACTCTCATTCTGCATCAACCCTCAACGGAAAGCCCCGTGTGCGGGCTGCCGGGCCACCTGCCAGTGGAAGGGCTACTGGGGAAGCAGCAGAAGCCACCAAGCCCCAGCAGATCCAGCGCCGAAGTCCTGCCGACGTCGAAACAATCGCAGCACCGTGCCTAGAAGATCCCAGATGGAGACACAAGGAGGTCACCTCCCTGCTTCCCAGCCAGCCCAGCAGGCTCCAGGGGCAGCGTAGAGGGGCTGGAGCCCACACTGAGCCACCCCTCGGAGGGCTGGGAGGGACACAGAGCGGAGTGGAGGAGCATCGGAGCTGCTGGGGGGGATGGAGAGCCCTGGCTCCTTCCCGGGGACGTGCCCCGGCAGCAGCGCGGGGTGGTGACAGGAGCCATCAGTGAGAACCCGTCAGGCTGGAATGCAGCACCTCACCACAACACAGGGCACAGGCAGTGAAACAAGCGATGAAACGGGCTGATACCTTTGTGGTTTCTGTAGCTCTGGAAATACGAGTGGAGTTTTCTGTTATTAAGGTAACTCCAAGAACTGGCCCCGGTCACCCCGTGAGCTGGGTACACATTCCGGTGTATCGGATGGGACGGCAGTTCTGGGGAGACTTTCTGCCTGTTTTGAGTAAATGTGAGATCTCCTGGCAGATAAATACCCCCGGCAGATAAATACCCCCGTCCCCGGCACGCTGCTTCCTGCAGAAAACAGCCCTGGGAGCGCAGCTTCATTCCAGCCTTCCCCACCACGCAGGGACAACACCGGGGACTTGTCCCTCCTGGCCCCCCACCCGTCTGTTTTAGGGGGAAGCGAAGAAACCAGGTGCCCCAAAACCCGGCTGTTTGTCCCCACTCCGCTCAGGTCACTGCTGGGCTGGGTACTGGGAGGGCAGGGGGTTCAGCTTTTTTTTCCAGTACTTGCCATTACCTGGCATAAATGCGGATACAACTTGAGCCCATCAGACCTTCATCTTCCCCGCTGTCAGTCCTACATCCAAACCACCACCACGCCGTGTACAAGAGTTGGTTAATCCCAGTGCACACGCCTTGGCAAAGCAAGAGGTTTTGGGGGCACGTGGAGAAGGAAACCAAAGCTGTGTGTACGCGGACAAACGGCTGCGTTTGTCTGGAAGGCTTGTGAGCTGGAGGAAAAGATCTGGGAGGTTTTGCACGTTCACGCAGGGAGAGCAGCCGCCGTTCCGTGCAGCTGGTGACGAAGCCGTGCCACCCGTAAGCCTGTCCCAAGGTAAAGCTTTTCTCCTGGTTGACACGGATTAAACCAGCCCTGCCTCAGCAGGAGTTCAGAGTCATTGCCTGTTTCCTTGTCACATGGAAATTCTTGCCAAACTCTGCTTTTAGGAAATGCTCCGTTTCCCACCTTCTGGGCTCAGTTATCAGTTTTGCAAACCCACGCTCGGGTGACCAGGGAAGGCTGCAGCCGTGCCACTGGGCTGGCCATGCTTTGCAAGGAGCACTCGGGATGGGGGGGCCAGCACTTGCCACGCGTTGGGATGAAGTGGCCCCCGCAGCCCCTGTCCCCAGGCAGGGCCACCGCAAAGGGGACCGAGATGCTCTTGCTGAGCTCTCGTCATACAGAGCCAGCACCTCCCAGACACCCTCACCAGTGGGGAAAATACCTGCAGCTCCAAGGGCAGGTTTCTGGGGGTGCTGAGCCCCAGGGGGGGGGATGCTCAGCCCCCCTGTGCCGCAGTCTGTGTGGGCAGAGAGCGGCAGAGGCCACCGCGCTGGCACGGCGCAGGCTGGCCCCGAATCCCGGCAAACCCATCTGCTGCCTTTCTCACATCATATGCAACTGTTTTGTCTTTGCTCATTTCTATTGCTAAACACTGGCTGGGAGATGAGCTATTTTAAAATGCATCTGCTGTTATTTATACAAACACTTTCTTTTCAAAGGGCAACAGAGGAAAGTGTTGAAAACCAAAGCACCCCCAAACGTTTCTAGGATGTAATGGGGCTGGGTTTCTGCTGGCGATGCAGACACACCAGCTGCTCGCTAGCGACAGCCACGACGGCTCATCTTTTGAGGAGTTTGCCATTTTCTGTGATGTTTCGCTGGGGAAAGGCTGATCGGCGTGTGCCCCAGGGTGCCCCTGCCAGCCCCCCAGCACCCTCCTGCCTTCTCACGGGGAGAAACTCCATGGGGCTGGAGAGCAACGAGCGAGACACCCAGTTCTTACCCAGGCAAAGTTTCCAGTCAACTGAGTCATAACTGGAGTGGAAATTACTCATGACCTGGTGAGGAGGCAACAGCTGATTTCAGAGAGGAATTCATGGCTGCCTTGCCAGTTGGATGGTGACCAGGAGACGCCGCTTCTGCCCAAAAGGGCAAAGGGCTACTGTACTTGGGAAGAGAACATTTTCTTTTCAGTACAGACTTTGAGGAGACACAGGTGCCTCATGCTCCCTCTTGTTCAGTGTTTGCTTTGCTGTTAACATAAAGCAACAGCCTTTCTGTAGCAAAATACCTACTCTTTGCTGAGCAAGAAGCATAAAGGCGGTATTATTAGCTTGTGTTCAGGAAGCAATCAGAAAATGAAGAGTGCTATCATAAGGCTAAGTGTTATTGTAATGGTAATTATAGTGGAGCAACAAATAAAAAGAGCTGAGAAAGAGCCTTTCCTGAAACAGCTGTTTTAGGACAAGCTCCCACTAACAGCTGAGAGCTGGAGGAGTGAGAGATTGGAGCCTGCCAGAGATCTCCAAGGCTATGGGATGATTAAGTCCACTTAGGAGAGCAGAGCAGCACTAATTGGAAACACACACCTCTTATCCAGGTACAGGTGAGTTCATTATTAACTCACTGATGTCTTTATAAATCCTGTTCTGCAGCCCTAGGCCTGCCCTGACTGGCTCCTGGTGGCCTGGGGTAACTGGTAGGGGTGTGAGTGGAAGGAGGACTGTCTGAGGAATCATGGTTCTTGCCATGTCCCATCTCTGGATGGTGGCAATCACCAGGACTGACCCTGGAAGGGACCAGCTGTCAACTAAGAGACATCAGGAACAGGTAATGAAGAAATCTCATGGATCTCAAGGGGTTTCCAGCTGCTTATAGACAAGTAGCTGAATTGCTGCTTTTACCTACTAATCAAAAATTACCCCCTGGCTGTGCTACAGTCAGTGTGTGACTGTGCTTAAACAAAGCATGTGTTTAAAACCCATGAAAGGAAACATGGGAGCAAGCACTTGTTGAGTTAGACTTTCTCCTATTTCAATGTATGTGATGTTTAATCTCAAGGCAATGGTTGCCTCGCTGTGTGTGGTTACCACCACACCTATGAAGTCAAAGGAATGTCTCTGACTTCTTCTAGTACTTAAAACCTTAAATTTAATTTTTATGTTGATTTTTCCCTTTTTTGTTTTTCTCTATGCTTCCTGCCCCTTCCCTGTGCTGCCTGATTTTACCGAATGGAAGTAGAAAAATGGGAGCTGCCTCTGTCCTAGAAACAGGCGAGACCAGCGTGGAGCTGGTGGGGAGGCTGAGGTTTGGTACCCGGGTGACACAGCGAGGCACCACCTCCTCGCGTGGGGTGAGCGAGTGCTTGGCTCTGCAGAGTTGTACAGGAAGAAGTTGGGTAATAGCAGAAAACATGTGGTTGACGTTGCCTTTGAGCAGTGAGCACAGTCTGTCAGCTGGAAGAATAACACTTATTACTGCTCATTTTGAACCCTGCTGTCCCAGCCTTTTGTGCTTGAGACAGAGCCTCTCCTGGCTGTTGCCGTGTGGGGCTCCGGGAGCTTCAGCCTCCTCAGCTGGGCTTCATCTCATGTGAATCCAGCAGCTTTGGTCAAGTCACTGCCCAATTTGTACATGGGGTAAGTGAGGGCAGAATCAGGCCCTGGGTTGTGCTGTGTTACGGGGGTCTCTGCACGGAGACACCCACCGGGGACACTTGTCAGGGTGTCCTACAAACGTGTGTCACCGCTCGGTCCTCATCAGCTGCTGTGGTGTGAGTGAATCCTGCACGGCCTCGTGCAGCCCTTGTCTGGGACGAGTAACTTTCCTTTTCATGGATGAGTAAAATATTGCTTTCACTTTCTCCGGCCAGCACAGCAGGAGGCAGCGGCTCTCTGCCTGGCCGTGGGATGGGACTGCTCCGGTGTTTCCCCTTTGCAGACACCCATGTTTACCAGTGGGCTGGGAGGAAGGATGAAGCGGCAGCAGCAGCTGGAGAAAGTCCAAGGGTAAAGGAACTGCAGGCAATGCATCCTCCAGCTCCCTTATCAGAGAAGAGCTGAGCTTCCAACTGGAGGCAATTTTCTCCTGGCCTCCAGGATGCTGCCATAAAGATTACACGGACCCCCCATCACCTTTCACGCCCGTGTTTCTGCTTGGCCGGGTGAGTTGCAGTATGAGCTGCTGCGGGGTTAGACCCCAGCCCGAGCTGGGACCACCTCCCGTCCTGTCTCCCAGCATCTGAAACACAAAATCCCCTCTCCCATCTGAAGCCAGACACAGCAAACTGCTCGGTATCAACTCTCTGCCACGACTAGACCGGCTACGGAGTGGGGAGATGCACGGATAACAGATTGCTTGGGAGACTAATTCAAATATAGCTCCACAACCAACCCCCGTGATTAAAGATGAGAGGTCCATGGGCTGATGTCTCAGCTCTTCTTTTAGCGCTCTCGGGGTCATTTCCTTGCCAACTGTCTCCCCTGGCAGTAAATGCTGGGCTGATACAGTTTTGAACAAGTAAATTCTTGCTCGCAGAAAGCAAAGAGTGAAAGCAGCCGATTGTGCTGCCATTAGACTGAAAAATGGGAAGCCCCGTGTGCGATAACACGCAGTTCCCTGCCACACCTGAGCAGTGGGGAGCGCGATTCCTGCCTCCTTCCCCAGCGAGTTTCACAGCCCCCTATGATATTTGTTTATAAATCCCTTGAAGCAGAACCTTGTATCAGTCTCTGCCTTTCTCCCTACTCTGCAGAGTCGCTAAGAGCAGGCATCAGACTGACACTGGGCTTTCCTGGCATGTTTGCAAGGTAGGATAATGTTTGGGAAGCTGCATAGGAAGCCTCCATCCTATGTCCCTTTTGGAGAGACCAGTGGGAGTCACAAAGGAGGAAAGCCCAGGCTGCTGGTACTCATGATAAAGGGAGCTCTGTTCCTGCTGCCTCGTCCTCTCTGCAGTCCCTGTGCTCACTGGTGGAGAGGTATTTAGGGCTGAAACCCAGAAAGTGCTGGTGTTCACAGGTACCAAGTGGGGTTCAGGCAGCTTTCACGGCACTGGGTGACTCTGGAGAGAAGGGCAGCAGCACTCCTGCCCCAGGGCTGTAGCTCATGGAAAAGCCAACCCAGGCTTTCCCTCTGGAAACCTGCTAGACTTTTTGTGGATCCCTGCCTTGGGACCATCCCTCCCTCCCCAGTTCCACACCTCCCAGCTTATCTGCCTAATTATCCCGTAGCTTCACCCAGTCAGACAGTGGGCATAGAAAAAATAGGTCTGCTGTGGCCTGAGAAGGGATGGTGGTTCCAGCAGAGGAGTCTCTTTGGTTCCTCCCATCTGCTCTGCTTTTAGAGCTCACGTCCCTCCCCAGAACTTGTCAGACGCTGGTGTGTGCTAAAGGATCCTTTCCGCTCTGATCCCTGCAAGGACATGGCACCGCTGAGCTCCATGGCTGGGAGCGAGAGGAGACAAGGAGCCTGCTCAGTGACCACCGTGCAGGAGCCGCTGTCGGTGCCCGTGATGTGTGTGCACCCATAACAGCATAATTAAGTCATTATTCCTAATGATACACTGCAATCTCATCTGTAAAGAAAATATTATGCTTGCACGTCAAAAGCTCATGCTGAGGTCTTTGTAATGAGCTTTTCCCCCCCCGATTCTTCCATGACTATAGTTTAAAAAAAAAACTATTCTTGTAAATTTAGAAAGGATCAATTCCTTTTTTGGTGCAATTTAAGTTCATCTAATCAGGATATGCCCATCATGCAGTCAGCACCTTTGCTTTTAACAACCAGAGCCACATAATGTGTTATTAGCCTGGACGGTGTCGAAGGCGCTTTCATTGAGATGTGCTGCTGCCGCGTGTTACTGAGCTGAGGGCTCTCCACTCCTGTGATCCCATCAGCCAGGAATCCGTGCTCATTATGGGATTGCAAATTGTTTCTGGATTTCATTAAATCAGCAAATGGGCATTAGCTAGATATTTACATCAGCTGAACTTGTGATAATTTATCCAATTGGGCAATTGTTGTTTTGGAATTAAAAAAAAGTCAGTCCTGAGGGATTATGATTCACTTTCATTTCTCTGTATAAAGTCCCAGTGCAGCCCCTGCAACTGGGCTGGAAAGCTGGGGAGGAATGGCAATCCTGCTGCAGGTGCCAGGGATAACAGTGCTTTCCTTTCAGTCCTTCACTGCTGCCACACAGGCGGAAAAGGGGAGGGAGATGCCCAATATCAATGGATTTACATCACAGTTCAGAAGAGACATTCTTGTGGCAGCTCATGTTCCATATAAATAGAAGAGTTATGATAAATTACAGTATTTTTAATAAAACTGCAATGTTAAGGGCCGCTGGGTCTCCTGGGCTGTCTCCAGGATGTACCAGGTTGTATCCTGTAGGTGACAGGACCCAGGGACTCGATCCTCTTTGCCTTCTAACCCTGTGCTGTCGCAGAGGTCTGTGGAGCAGCGATGCCCTGCTGGGGATGTCAGCAGGTTCTACCCACTTCAGGCAGGTGTAAGTGATGACGTGGGTAATGCTGTAGATGTCCCTGAACTAACAGGATTTGTTATAAATTGGAAAAGGCATGGAGGGAGAGACAAGGTGTGGACAGAGGGTTTAACACCCCGTTGACAGACTGAATGTGCTGCCGAGCGAGCGCCCGTTGCACAAGAGATAAGGTGCAGCCGTGAAACGGGCTCCAGCCCGGTCTGTCCGTGGGGCCGCGTCCCTCCTGCTGAGGGAGAAGGGCAGCCTGTGGGGCTGGGAAAAACAAAAATCCAGACTTATTCCCCGTTGAGCTCAGTAGGAAAATTCCCTCTGATTGCAGCTGAACTTGGACCTCTTTCTCCTCTTCTAATCGTTTCATAACCAGGTTCACATTCATCTAATTTCATGTACTTGTACTTGCAAAGTCTGACTCAGCAGTAAATGTTATCAGCTTCCACTCAGACCTGCAGAAAGCTGAAAAAAGTCAACCTTCACAGAACAGACACCAAATAGCAGCTCTGTCCTGCTGAGTCAGGCCCTGAGTGTGCCTGGACCCTCATTGTTTTGAAATTTAGAAGATGGCCCACAACCCATGGAACAGATAAGTGTGCGATTCGTTGGATACAGTGAAATTCTCCAGTCGGTTGTGCTGAGTGGGAAAAGCTGCAGATGCATTGATAACCGGGGCAGAGGTTATTAAACCTTTAATTTTAAAGGAAACCCTGGGTAAAGCCTTGCAAAATGTTCATATACCTCCATGTATATTGAGCCTCTTAAAGGACATGAGAAGAGTCTCTTATGCAGCTTCTATCTGCAGGAAGGAATTGTTTTTACTGATTTAACTGCTGTTTTAAAAGCTGCAGTTATTGGTATTTTGTCTCTGCATGTTTTCCAGATACAGCCTCATGTTTTTAACAGAGAGCTGGTAACTCCCTAAATGCACCGATTTCACGATAATCTCTGTGTTGAGAGGAAACAAGTCACTCGACCACCGGCGTTAGGCATCCCTGAGGGCAGGTGATGCTGCGGGAGCCGTGACTGAGGCTGGAGGGGCCGAGTCCTGTGGAGACAGAAAACCTGGAAATCCCTCTGCAGAGATCAGCTGCCTCCAGCCACACAAATTAGGAAAGGGTGATTCACCTGCTCGCTCCCAGCACGGTGGTCCCTGGGGAAGGAGATGCCTCGCTAGGACCTGAGCCATACAGAGCAGGGATGTATGGATCAGCTTCAGCAGCCGAGAGCCGGACCGGGAAGCAAAATTCTGTGTGCCGCGTATTTCTAACGCAGGAACAGGGAGCAGGAGAACTAGAGCACGGCTTTCTCTCAATTAGTGTGAGGGATGAGAGTGGGGACTCTGAGCTGTGTTCCTCTCCTGGCCACTGACTTGCCGGGGATTTTGGATAAGTCATTTAATCTCTTTGTCTTAGTTTCCTCATCTGTAAAGCCAGATGAGTAATATTTAGCGTTTTTATTGGAGTTCTGGATGAAAGGCAGTGTGAATGCAGAAAATACTGTAGCTCTCCTCTTATACTTGGGCAAACCTCCCGCTGGTGTCCCTGGATTTTGCAGGTGGAGCGAGTGGTGAGCTGGGGAGGGCAGTGGGCACGCTGCCTGCTGTGCAGCGCTGCCGTGGAGCTCTGCCGCCGCCGTCGTCCGCAGCGTCACCTTCAGCGTCCTCCCTGTCCCCGCCGGGGATGGAGGTGACGCGCTGCTGGCGAAGGAGAGAGATCCCTCTGCATTTTAAGCAACCCTGGTGGAGAGCCGGGCGCTCAGAGCGTGGAAGCAATTACAGCTCTTCACGGGGCACACACACATTTATTTTTATTTTAAACCGGAAAAAAAAAATTTAGAAAATTTTACCGAAATTTATTAACTGTTGACATGAGCTTTTCTCGAGTGTGTATTTTTTATGGCTGAATTACAGTTTGTGTTAGGAGCGAGGAAGCGATGTAGCAGATCACGAGGCTGTGCAGTGACTGTCAGCTTCTGACCCGACCGTTGTGCACGGCTGTGTCACTCACCAGGGACACCGGAGCAGCACCGGGATAGAGGTGTGTTCTTCCCTCTTTCTGTGTTTCTCCTTGATTACAGATATCTTGTACTCCCATGCTACATTTCTTTATGCCATTTTTTTTTTTCAGATAATAAAAAATAAATAACAGTGCTATCAAGTAGCCGTGTTTCAGGAGCACGTTTTAAGCCGCGGGGGTGACAAGGGGAGGGCAGCCCGGTGGCGGGGAGGCCCCTGTGCCCAGTGGCCATGTCTGCTGTCCCTGCGGCCTTGAAGCTGCCACCTGCGCCCTGTCCCCGCTGCGGACATCGCCCTGCCCTCCCCAGGGCACCGCTCGGGGCCTCGCTATCCGCCGGCTCCTTGCTCCCTTTGCTGCCACCGCTTGGGCCGCTTCCCCCCGGGGCTGTCACCGGTGAGCGGGGCGGGTGAGGACCCGGTGCCCAGGCAGGCGGGAGGGGGGTCCCCGCGGGCCCTGCTCTCTTTTTTTGGAAGTGTTTTAAGATCTGGCATTTTAAAGAGATCCTTGAGGTCACTTGAGGTCCATAGTCCT
>JAOXNH010000013.1:6256371-6273392 GCA_028566575.1 Bartramia longicauda
ATGCCCATTACAACTGGATTTAGCTGGAGTGGGCGGGTGGGAGCTGAGGGTGCCATTAGCAGGTGTCAGAAAAGCTAAGTCACGTCTGGAGAGCTGAGAAGCTGACACTTTTACTCTCCTTTTCCTCCCCAGTTCATGTGAACTGCATCTGCATGGGCAGAAGTGTTACAAAGTTCCTAAATATACTTTAAAACCAGTGGGGATATTGTCCGTGCGTTTGTATGGCTGATGTATTTGTAGATTCACTTAGGAAAAATGGTTGAATGGGAGTTTTAACGTGGATGGGAGATGTGCTAACCGAAATGGAAAGCACAGAAATTGCGAGTAACGGCAATTAACATTCAAATTAAGTGTGGTATGTTCTCAGGTCTTGCTCAGAGTCAGAACTGACTGTCTCCAGGCCATATGCTGAACAAATTTGCATACTAATATGGGAGAGATTTTTTTCCTATTGCCTTATGTCTTATCATTTCAAAGACATATTAAAGAAAAAAGAAGACTCTTTCTGTTCCTGTTTGAATACCATTGGTGAGGCAGAGGGGAAGAGCCGGCCGATGCCAGTGGTACTCAGCGTTAGCTGCTGGAGGATGTGTCCTCCCTTCCTCGTGAGTTAAACATAGCGTCTCTTCTGGGAGCAGGACTCCCGACTGCCCGGGGTTTCTTCTGTTGTTGTTGTTTAAAGACAGCTGTATAATAATCTATTTTGGTTGTAATCAAGCTTGACCTATAAATACTGAAATGGCTCATATAAAACTGATTTAAACTATCAGAGCTATTTCCTTTAGTGTCACATTTTATTTTCCATAAAGGAAATTCCAGGATTAATCGTCAAAGTAGTTTTGTCCTTTTAAGCCCAGCAGATTCAGGAGGATTTAAAAACTTCAGGGAAGACCCGACGCAGAGGCCAGATCTGCCAGCAGTTTGGTTCTCCACCCTCCTAGCCTGAAAGCTCTTGCTGTGATGCCCTTCAGGCTCCAGCACTGAGGTGTTAATAACGTTTTTGAATATTTCTTTGGTTAAAATCTTCACATACAACAAAAATGAAATTTTCTTCTAAAAGAAAATTCAGTTCCCCTCTGCCCCCAGGTTCCAGGAAGCAGCATTGGGGGACTCAACTAACTACTGAAGGATTACGTACCATATTAAATAACTCCATTTCTTTATAAGAAGTAGTGAAACTAGTATTTTTTTCCTCTATTTTATGTTAATTCTGTACATTAACTTACTGCTATTCAGGCTCCTATCAAGCCTTAAAATTTGCCATGAAACCATTTCAGGATGTGCAGTTCTGCTCTACAGTGCTAAGGTACATCCACCAGTGGCTGTGTTTAGGTACTCATTACATGGATACCCATTGCTGTGGGGCTTTTATTTAAACTGATAAACAATGTAGTATTAATAAGTGGCCATATGGTAAGTGGGGCTTTTCATTCAAAAAATCATTGTGAAAAGAGGCGTTTAATTACCGCAGTTGCGTGGGAACTGGGGGTGCTTTGGTTGCTCGTGGCTGACGCATTAAAGAGTGAAGTATTCCTAAGGCAGTGAAAATCTCCAGGCTGCATATGTAAACCTGACCTTTAGATAGGTCTGCATGCTCAAATCCAGCATATACACACAAACTGATTATTTCAGCTTTGCCAGTAAGATTTAAAGAATCTTAATATTTTCTGGAATTTGTAATTTAGCCCAGTTTCCTGGAAAGCCAGGCAGTGTCCACGCTCACAGACGACGCGTTTTTAGAGGCTTAATATTAGAATTGATCGCTGAGGGATACAAATACATTTGAAAAGCACTTTAAACCTCTACAGTTTTTTCAAGGAGTTTCAAAGAAACCTGAATCGGGAGGAAGCTGTATGGGTTTCCCCATCAAAGGTGTGATGCTGGAGACCCAGTAAGGACCAGCTGGATGCCAGCCCCCAGCAGTGACCAGTGCCTGGGCTTCGTGACCAGTGCCTGGGCCCTGTTACTGCAGAGGTAAAATAATTAAAGTGCAAGCTGAAATTGCAGCGACAATCTACCCACCTCATGTCACTTATTTACTCTAATTATATAAACCAGGAAGAACATAGTTAAGAACGTTGCCAAGCTACTATCAGCACAACAAATTATTCTTACCAAGTATAATGTAGTTGGCGTTTTGCTAGGACTGAGCCTCCTAGAGTCTGTCTGGAATTTGATCTGTATTAAAAAAGGTCAGAACATTTTTTTTCCAAGTAAGTAAGTGAAAAAAAAAACCAACTTTATAGGGCTTAAAACTCAGTGGCAAGTTGTGGCTGTGGTAGACGACAGATGGAGGAAGTCCCATAAATGGCTCCTGTGTCTAATGTTTATGCCCTTTAACATTTACATGTTTTGCTGGCGAGGAAGGGGGAAAGGAAATGTTTTTCTTTTCTTCTTCTGAAAAAGCTGCTGAGCACTCCTCTGGTTTGTGTAAAGCCCTTGCCGAAAGTACTCGAGTAGCTCTAGGGGAGAAGTGGCTGAGTGGGGCCGTGGCTCAGGAGGACCTGGGCTTTGCCACCCGGCCACCAGCTGGGCCCGTCACTGGCAGTCGGTTGTGGCTACGCAGTGCTTCCTATGAAGCTGTTTTATACCCGTAACTGAGAAAAGCCTGTTTTCTCCTCAACCTGCAGCGTTTAGGTGGATGTCTTCCCTGCTGTTTGCCCATCAGTGCTCATTAGTATTGAGTTCGCAGCGGTGCTGCAGCCCGTCCCGCGGGGACGCTGCCAACTGCAGCCGGTGACGTCGCGCTTGGGCTAATTTGGGGCTGCAGAGCGTGCTGGGCTTTGAGCTTTGCTTCTGGCTTCCTTTCCCTGTCTTTGTCCGGCTGGCACATGTCCCTAGCAACTTTCTGCAAATGCAGAGCAATAGGACAAAACAGAAATTAGCCGTTTCAGGAGGGCAGGCTTCAGCTGCCCAAAGCACTCGTTCCGTGCCCGCGGTGCCTCTGTCACACAGCAATTTGAGCTGAGGACGTGGGCGCTCCCTTCCACAGAGGTTACCATTAGGATATTGGAAATGGCACGTTCAGCGAGAAGATGGCTGCAGGGAAGATTACAGACTGAGGAGAGGATCAGTCTCAAGGTGTTTTGCTTCACATCCCTTTTCTCGAGTTGCAGAATTACTGCTGCTTTCAAGGAGTTGGTTTCCCTGGGCTGCTGCCGTGGGTGTCGTTCATTTGCTGGGAGCTCCCGTTGGGCACAACGCTGGAGCCGGGAGGGATGACTCTGCTGCCGGAGGACTTTACTGTTAGCCCAGGCGTTTATGGCCTTGGCCCTGCAGCCGGAATTGTCCTGGTGCAGTGTGGGAGATGGGAAATGAAGCAGAAAGCGGGACTTGGGGGTGGTTCAGAGGAGCACACGGTCGGGACTTGAGCTTTAGAGAACGGACGTGTGCAGGCTTTGAAGGCGAGGCCTCTTGCTTTTTCCAGTTGAACACCTCGGGTAACAGCTCGGGACAATGTCATTCCTCTCCTGTGTTCCCAAATACCCGTTTGCTTCTTTGGCTCCTCACCAGCTCCATTTTTCATGCGTGCTTCGTGCTGCGGTGGTTTTGTTTTTATCTAGTACTTCAAAAACAAACAAAAAAAGAGTGTATTTAGGTTTAAATTAGTGGATCGTGATCGCCTCTCACTTGGACAGGGAATGTTATTAAAACATTGCTGCCTTCTTGTTTGTAAATTTATGACTCATGGGTGAAAGTTCTCTTCTATAAATACCAGACTGTTACAATATTGGAACATTGTTACACTTTTCTCTAATCACAGTGAGTTCAGTTCCTAATTACTGGCGCTTTAGCAAGGTAGTGGTTCGGGATTAGATTCAATTCCTGAGCCTTCTTGTAGGGAATTGGAGCTCGCTCAGGAGTTGCTCCAGCTCTTCACGTAGCGAGGCTTCCCCCAGGAGTGCCTGTGGTTCCAAGTGTCCAAAATAACCTGTTTGCTAATCCTGAAGTAACCCAAGGAGAAAACAGGTTGATTAGGCAATGTAAATTCCTGCCTGGAACCAAAATGTTTTCCTTGTTTTTACAAGAAATAACTCAGGTTTTGGCCTGGTTAAATTTAGAACAGAAGCGTATGAATTGGAGGGGCTGGGGGGGCCCTGCCCTTGGGTCGTGGCTCGTGGGCAGCGTGGTTGCCCAGGGTTAGTTACACACTTGTTGCCTTGGGCTGTCTTGGATTTGGTGCTGAAAGCAGTCAGTGGAAACGGTCGTGTTTTTACTGTTATAACTGTAAAATTGAGGGTGAGATTTCTGCCATAACGTATAAAATGTGTGCTATGATCTAAAGTAAATACACAAAACGCGTTCACTTGGGTCTCTCATATCAGAGTGATAATGAGCAACAAAACAGAGGCAGGCTCTGAAGCTTGTGCGAATGGAAGTTTGTGAAATTGTGCTTTAACGTCCGGCTGAAGTCCTGCTTTCTGCTCAGTCTTGTCTTCCCCCCTCCCGCTCTCATCCCTCTGCTCTTCGTGGCCTCGGGTTCCCTGCGGGAGGTTTCACCGTGCCCTGCGGAGAGGGAGATGGACTGCCTCGGGAAAGGGACTTGGCAAGTGAGTCCATGGCAGTGATGCTTATTATTTAAGTAAATTACGTGCTAACTAACGGGGTAAGTCTGTGGTGGTGTTTGTCTCCTTACTTTTTAGGGGAGCTCTCTGTTAATTAATTGTGCAATTTGCAGACAAACACCCTTTCATTTATGATCCACCGTCCCTCTTCCCGACACATTTCCGTAGCTCGCGTGTAACAATTGTGTAATTGTTGACAGCTTTGATTAATATTAGGGAAGCATTTAATGTGATTTCAACTTCGTTGGGTAATTTAATATCTAAGAACATGGTGTATAACAAATAACTAATTAGGGAGCAGCCGGTGAGCGGGGCTGTCGCTCAGCAGTGCCGGAGCTGGGTGGCCGGAGCAGCGCAGTGCCGCTGGCAATTTGCAGCCCACGTTTGGCAAGTGCTGGCCCTTGGTGGAGCCAAGGGGAGAGCCCAGGTCCCGTGTTTCCAGCCTGCCCTGCAGTAGCTTGCTTTCTGTATGTTTTTTATTGTGGAGAGGATCTGCCAGTTTTACTGTGATTTTCTTCGTTGTAAATCTTTGCAGAAGTGCTGGATTTGGGTTTGTTTTGCAAACACAGCTCTGAGTAATGAAGGGATTTTGGTGGGGCACTGAGCAATGTTGGTTTGTTGTTTTTTTTAAAAAAAATAATAAATCCACCCCTTTTCGTGGCCTAGTTTGTAGTAACTTAAAAAACTGGCATGAAGAACATTTACAAGTTCAAAATTAACCAGGTTTGTTTATAGTAGCCATGATTCAGTATTTAACTGCCAGGGTAAAAATAACCAAGGCGCGTGGCTGTAACGTCCCCAGGCTCTGCCCCTCTCCCGGGGAAGGCGATGCCCCTGGGGGTGGCAGGGCCAGCCCGGGACGGAGGTGCTGGTGCTCACACACACACCTGCCTGTTTCTCTCCCCAGTCTGTAAAATGCTGACAGCACATTTCCCCTCGAAAATGTGAAATATTTTGGTTTCCGCATGTGCAAAGCAGCCTGCTAGAAAAAGGGAGGTGTGGGTGATGAGCCAGCCAGCGCTCAGGAGGAGGTCGGTCTCGTTTCTCGTCCCTAAAGCCAGGTGAGTGGTGTTGCTCCCTGCCCCTCTCCCCTCGGACACCGCAGTGCATCTTCTCAGGGAATGGCAAGGGAGGAAGACTGTGTCGGGCCGGGAGCGCAGGTGGCTGCGGCGGCTGCACCTCGCGAGGCCGTTCTGCGCTGGCTGTAGGAGCTGGTGCTTGTGGTTTGGGGTGTGCTCCTTCAGGGCCTCGCTTCTCTCTGTTCCTTTTCTCTCACCCTTTTTTAAACTAGGGCTGTGCCTTGTGTTTCTTGAGTGAAAATGCAGCCTGTGTTGCTGAGTTGTCATCTGCCTGCAGTCCCGTCCCTGAGACACTGTCAGCGCTTTCGCTAAAAATCCCTGTTTCCAGGTCTGTACAAATTGGACCAAGCAAATGCTTGGAGCAGGAGCTGCCAGAATGAGCTCTGCTTTGCTCCTGACCAACTTCCTATTATATTTGGGAAAATATTCGATAGGGATTATGGCAGCTTCATTGTCTATTTCTGAAACACTTTGATTTCTGTGGCTCCAGGGTGGCACATGCCCATGGCTCTGGGGTGCTGGGTACAGAGCTGCTATAAAAAAATATATTTTCAAAAAACCAAATTGCTTGGTTTTCATTTCAACTTCCTATGATTCTAGCATTAAAAGGGGAACAGTTGCTTCCCACTCTTGAGGACCAGAGAGATGCTGTGTCTCCTGTCTGGGTGCATCTCCACGCTCTCCCTCTGCCCCTCCTTTTCTCACACCTTCTAGGTGCTCTTCAGGCAGTGTCACACGCATGGTGTCTGTGCTGCCCAGGCAGGGCTGGGGCACTGGCACAGCCTGTCCCCCTCCGTCCCGCTGTGATATGGGGCTGCCCAGGTGGCTGGGGAAGGAGTTTGGACCGGGGCACGGCAGGGCTCCTGCGTGGGGAGGTACGGGACAGGATGCCCGCGTTGGTTCAGAGAGACCCTGATAGCATCAGTGCCCCACGCTTCTGCTTCCTCAGCCTCCCCTGGGGCCGTGCTGCTGGGATCCTGCCGCTCAGCCGCAACGGCGCAGCGTGGGCCCACAGGCACCGTGTGCTGCTTACAAGAAAGAAACATGATGGGTTCTGTAAAATAATCTTACTTTGTAGGTGTTGCAGCAGTCCCTGGATGCGAGCAGCTGAGTGATGGTTTCTCCCGTTGGTGACCACTCATGGTCGCTGGGCTGCTCTAAATGCAGCTGGCTTTCTCCTGTGTGCTTGGTAGGAGAAAGTACTATGTTTTAATCTCTTAAAATGCATTGCAAACTTGATACAAGCTCAAGCAGGGGTAGGCTGACCTCAGTTTGTCTTTTGCAAGTGCAGCTTCATGTAGAGTGTATTAGGGAGAAGATGTCCAATGGGAACATGGTGACTTGACTTAGGCAGCACCCATCTGCAGAAGAAAGTTGTCTTTTTTCTTGTGGGAAAAACAAACTGGGGGAGAGGAGGAAAGAGCCTGGAGAGCGCAGGAGACTCCCGAGTGCTTGGAGATCCCTAGCAGCTGGCTTTCGGGTGAGGGTTTGATTAATCCAGTTTGTCAGAATGGATGGAGTCTGTTAATCTGTTAAAAAGTGGCCGTGCCTGTTTAAACCTACCTGTTGGATGTGTGCTCAGTGTGTGGTGGAAGCCCAGCTGGTGCCCTCGGTGGCGTACCCAGCCCCACTTTGGCCACCCCGAAACGCTCCGAGTGGGAGCTGTGGAGGAGCAGATGCTCCCGCTCTGCCCAGCTTCCCCCTCACCTCTCGTCCAGCCGTGGCCTTCTGACTCATTTAGTACTGACTCACTTATTAAATGTCTTTGCTGATCTGTTCTCTGTCACTTGCTCTTCAGAAACACATTTCCCCAGGTTTCTGGGGTCACGCTTTCCCACGCTGGTGCGGTCTCAGCATGCTGTGGGGGCGAGGGCAGCGGGCAGAGAGGTTCAAGGGAGCTGAAAAAAGCAGATGTGGGAGCCCGGATCCTGTTGGCTTTGAACAGGAGTTGGTCATTGAATGGTTCTTTAAAATTCCCACCCCTGGGTTAGCTGAACGGTGAACGGTCAGAAATTGGGAGAAGACAGCCATCAGTCTGTAGCAGGATGAACTCCATGGTGTCGAGGTAGAAGGCATTGCTGGAGAAAAGGGAAAAAGCGAGACTTTGGGAGTGTATGTGAGCTTTTTGCAAATGCAATCATCAAATAACAGCTACGAGGGATTGTGGACAGAAGTGGCAACTTTGCATAAATCCTGTAAAAATTGGTGTAAAGAAAGCCCTAGACAAGCTGGGTCCAGCCCCGCTGCTGCAGGGCCGTGGATGTGCTGTGGCTCAGGGAACCGCGAGTCGGTGGCCGTGGGTGCTCTGTGTTCAGGCCACCGCTTCGTCCCTCGGTGTGACACGTTGGGTGGCTGAGCTGACACGGCTCCAGGAGCTGCACCGCACAGGGACGAGTTTTACTTCTTGCTTCTAAAAGCCACTGGGGTCCTGCATTAAGCAGAAATGTAAACTTTATGGTTGTGAGCTTGATTTTTACTTTTTAGCCTGAGAAAGTTCAGTTTTGTATCTCCCTGTGGTTTACCTTAACTGCAAGTCCAGTTTGTAAAGAGTTTTTTAATGACACACTCAAGTAGAAGTTGTGTTTTGCCAGCGCCTTCCACCCGGCCCGCTGCAGTCTCTGTCATACACACGGGGTTACATTGTGCCAGAGTTCTTGTTTATAAGGTAATTTGGTTCCAGGACTCAGAAATGGTGTAGAGCTCCATTGATAAAGCAAAGAGCAAGTTTTGTGGCAGGCGTGTTTTGGTTTAAAACCATAAAGAGAAGATTTGGCACTTGCATACAGTCACTTGAAAAATGATTAAAATGACTAATTCTTTTTTTTTTTTTTTTCAGTCCCTTACAGGGAGCCTGGAGAAACCTTCCGTAGGGCTGCTAACACTGATGAGAGATCTTTTATGCCAAGGTATGATTTTTTTAATGTTCTCAGTGTATTTCAAATGAAATTGCTAACTGTGAAAACATTGGCAGTTGGGGGAGTTTGAGAGCTGATAAATGTACAATGCATTGTTTAAAACGAAAAGTTGCCTGAATCTTGGTTCCTGTGGTTGGGAAAAGAAACCCTGAAGTTTTGTGTTCTGTCTTTCCTGATGTCCTCTGCTGTTGTACAAAACACAAACCTATGACTACAGTTGACAGTTTTTAAGGCTGAGTCGAGAATGTGTCTGCTTTGATTGTTATTTTGTTAAGCCTTCGTTATCATCTTACTGAACGGAGATTGTGTCATCAGACACAGCCAACGTCTCACCAAGTTATGCAAAGCCATTGGGTCATGTGCTCGTACCCGTCCTCCTCACCCCGTGCTGTGGATCTGCTCCTCCTGCTCCAGTGCTGTTTGGAGAAGGAAGGAGAAACTGATAAATGCAAACTGCCTTCTCCAGATGTGCAGAGCTGTACTCAGGTGTTTGTGTTCCACAGGGTGCACCTCACATCTCGCTGTGAAGCTCTTGCACCCACTCTCTTTCACCACTGTCTTCACTTATCGTCTTTGTTTATGCTTCTCTCTCCCCATCGTCCAAATTATAAACTTCTTGATGAGCTGGTGAAACTTTTGTAAGAGGAGCAGCTAATTTTTGCAGCAGGGTTATCTCCTGAAGGGCTTGGTTGTTCTCCCCCCGCTGTGTCTGCCCGGCTCCTTCCGCTGCTTGGGAAATACCCTGAAAGTTTCGCTGCTCTGAGCCCTCCTTCAGCCACGTGGTGTCAACGGGGCCGGAGGTGGTTGGTGCAATTGAAGATGTGGGTGAGCTGGGGAGAGCTGGGCTGTACAGAGATGCGGGTGCCCAGAGCCATGTTTCAGGTTACAGCTTCATCTGCCTTTCCATCCACCTGCCCATTCCTCACAGATCCTTCTGCCGTCCTGCCCACGCTGCCTTTCTTTTTTGTGTGTATTTAAACAGATATCCTGCATCTTTTCTTCACATCTCCATCAGTTCACAGGGGAGGGCTCTTCACGCTTCCTTCAGGAAGGAGCTGAGCAGTTTGGGGCTGATGCTGAGTATGCGTTTCTGTCATTTCCCAGGCAGTGTTATGACAGCAGCAGCAGGAAAGAGATGCTGCTGTTAAAGAATAAAGAAAAGAAGAGATTAATCCGGAGGTGTCAGGTGTTTTGCAGTGTAGAAGCAAAGTTTGTTCACTCTTACAGCTGAAGCTGAACCCTACTGATTTATCATTGTACTGAAGTGGCTGGGCAGGTGCTGGGTGGGTTGGGGGGGCCCTGCTGCCCGGGGCAGTGATGGGTCAGGGCGATGAGGTGTGATCTCTGCCCCATGGCTGTCCTGCCACAGAGAAGTGGCTTTGTGTGCATGGGAAAAGGGAGCACAAGCGAGGAGACACGCTTACCTTTTGCTTTATTTTTGCACCACAGCACTCAAAACTAATGAGATGATTTCACAGCATTTATGACAACAGTAAGACCTACTTTTCTTATGCTGCTACATGATCATATGCTTTTCTTGCCTCGAAAGAAACACTTAACACCCATAACTTCATTCCATTTTGAACCGTAGCCGTTGCTTCCCAGCATGTGACTCCACTACCCCGAGCTCTGGGTGGAAATGAATGCGACTGTGTCTGACTCGATTTAGGTGGGCACAAGCAGTTGCCAAATGCAAAGTTGGCTGGGATGCAGCATAGTAATTTCTTGAGCACTCTATTCATGTTGTATAAACAGATAACATTAACATACTTGTGAAAGAGCTACAAGATAATTAAGGCGTGTGGGGTTTACAGTAATAAGGCTCATGCGTTTCAGGATCTTGGTTTCCTGTTGCACCTGAAAAGAAAAATAATCAGCAAATGCTGCAGAGAAGAAATGAGAAGTTACTCTTGTACTGCTCCCAGCTGAAACTTTCCCACAAGTATTTTTACTATAAATAAGAAGTGGAAGAGTTCACAGCTAAATTTAACCCTTCACTTGATTGCTTTCTGGGGTTTCTTGGGTGGAACAGAGTGTGGAACTGTAGGAAGATGAAGATAAACCAAATCAATAAATTGCATTTATGGTCTATAAAAAAATGCCTGGCCTTTTAATTTCTAAGGATTATCAAGGGAAAATCATTACTAGTTGGAATTCCCCTCTCCTTTCCATCCAAAATCATGATTTTTGAAAAAAAAAAGGAAGTGGATGTTACTTCTTGGGGAAATTTTCACGCAGAAGAGCTTACAGCTGCCAGAACAACCAAAACTGTTGGTGTACCAGAGTGCAGGGACATTGCTTGCTCTGCTTTTAGCTATTCAAAGCTACCATTCTGGAAATTCCCTTTCAGTTTGACTTAGTTTCACAATTTCTATGAAGTTAAGAAACTGCAGCTCATGTAGGTTTCAAGAGTTGAAGAATGAAGAAAAAACCGCCCCAAGGTGCTGAAAACTGGGGGCTGCTGCTGGTGTCACCCCTGTCCCCCCGCTGAGCCACAGGAGAGGGAAGGGCAACTCGGCTGCGTGGCCACAGGATTTGTCTCTCTCTCTCCAGCTGCACGCAGGGTTTTTTTAAAATTTTTTTAACCTGCGTTTGTGTCCCATTTAGGCCATAAAACATGCTGTGGTTGAGGGCTGAGGGTTAAATGCAGGATGTTTGGGCAAGTCTGCAGCCCGGCGTTTGCTGCCAGTCCCGGTGGCTCCGGCAGGGACTGGCTGTGGCTGCACAGCAGCACGTGGGGCTCCTCCGCTCTCTCTCTGCTACAGCTTTCCCTTGGGAATTTAAATGATAGAAAAAAACCTGTCCCGATTTGATGATTATATAAACTTGAGACACAGATTGTCGGGGAGTTGTCCACAGTTACAAAGCTAAAAATACGATCCCTGTCCTTCGCAGACTGTTGTTAGCGGGAGTCGACAAGGTGATACATTTCTCTATCAAACTACTTGGAATACATTTTTATTTTTAAAGCAATTCTCGAACTGCCGGCCCTGAGCCCATAAATCCTGGGCTAACGTTAGTTTGAAATGCCTTTGAGAGATGCAGCTTGCCCAGGCTCATAGCGCTCGTGTTTCTGAAGCCTTACTTGGGAAGAAAGCGCTATCTTGCTGGGGGAAGAGGGGGAGATAATTAGCTGCTGAGGTCATTGTTTGCTTGAGCTCGTTGATAGGGACAGCCCGGCCTGGCGTATAATGTAAACATAGTGTAAAATGTTTATCACCAGCGTTGTCATTTGCCTTATTTGTCAGGGAATCTCGGTGAGAATGAGGAGTTTTCTGGTGCTGCACAGCGAGTGGAGGGAGTTGCAAGATTTCCATAAAAAGGCAGAGCCCTGGCTGGGGCACGGGGAGGCTCTGCCTTGGCAGCCACCATGGGCTGGCCTTTTCCAGAGGGAAAATACTGACCCGGAGCCTTCCCTGCTAGGGGCGGGTAGGAGACGTCAACCCCTCTCCTTGCGTCGTTCTGAGCTGGTTGTCTTGTCCAATACTCGTTGTTTTATGCTGTAAAATGCTGAGAACGTGGAGGACAGGCAGCGAGAGCTTGTGCTCCCCCTGCCCTGGTGGCTGCACCGTCTTTGTACTGTGGTGGATTCACCCTGGTCCTCTCCCAGCGCCCACAGGCTCACGGGTCCTGGGCATCTCGGACAAAGTGGAGCTGTCGGAGCGGCCTTCTGAACCCCAAGTGCCCAGGTGGAAAAACAAACCCCGTAGCTGTTACTAAAGAGCTCTCTGTTCTCAGCAGTGTTTGGAGAAGGGCAGCGTGCAGCTCCTTTCACAAGACATAAATGTGTGTGTGCGGCCACGCTTTTAACTCTTGGCTTTTTTCCTGCTTTCCAGATCGTCGCTGTCTGAACAGACCACACCATGCGTGAGTACAAGCTAGTGGTCCTTGGCTCAGGAGGTGTGGGGAAGTCCGCTTTGGTGAGTTTTGGGAAGCACTTTTGAAACCAATACACAAACTTCAAAATCTGGCCTATCTTATTGGAGGCAGCGCTCGTTAAACGCCTCGGGATATTTGTACGACGTTTAACGCGCAGTGACTTCCACGGGGCCACTGGTACACTGCTGAAGTGTCTGTGAATTTGTGTCACCTTTTTGGAGAGGCAGAATCAGTCACGAGTAGAGTAGTTAGCATTTCATTTCTGCTGCCCACATGGGTATAACACTGGAAATGACTGAATGTCTGTATCTAAGCAATAAAAGCCTGGCCTGCACTGGACCAGCGGGTGAAGGCTTCCCGTGCCCGGCAGGGGATTCGCGGAGGTTGCAGCCTTGTGTACCTTGAACGCTGGGTGTTTTCCATGCTGGATGGGACCCGAATGGGCCGCCTGGACTGAAAATGTGGGGCAGAATGAGGAGTCGCCTCCAGCGTGTGCAGCACGAGGGATAAGCAGACTGATGGCACTTTGCACTCCTTAAGTACTTGTGTTGTTTCTAGTAAGAGGTTTACATAGCAGAGTTGATAGCAAAGCATTGTAAGAGGGATTTCTGTCACCTGTTTATCACGAACCAGTCAAGCAGCTCACTCCAACAAGGAAGGCGAAGAACTGCTCAAGTGTAAAGTTATCTGAAACAAGGAACTACACCGTGTTCCTTTTCACAGAGGATGGTAACACCTGACCTGAAATTCATGTCATAGACACTGCTGCTTCCACCATTGTTGATTCTGCTGAAATAGGTGGTTCTAATCTGGGTAAATCACCTGCACAATCCAGATGAATAGGAGGAAAGATTATTCAATTATGTATAAAATTTGATGTCCTCTCTCAGAGATCCCATCCTAATCCTTACAAGATGTAGGTGTACATTTTTTTTTATGCACTGCAGTTTTCCACAGCGACTGGAGCAATCTGTATGACATCTTCCACCAGCACCCTCTCCATTGAGTCTCTTGCTGTTCTTACATAATGGTGAAAGGCTCTCGAGGCACTTATTAAATCTGACATACTTGAATTTTCATATTTGTGTTGTAAAGTCTGAGTCAGCATCCGTCCCTGGCCTTATTAAAGGCTGAAATGTGAATACTTAGTCTGGTAAACAAAAGTTACATTCTTTTTGACAGTCTAGGTGCTAAGTAAGCCTATCTTGTAATTTATATGTTACATTGATCCATTATATTTATAACAGGACACAGTAAGTGCCAGTTAGCAGCTAAGAGTGAGTAATATTTAGCTTTCACGATGACTACTTATTTACAAGCAAGGAGAGGGATTTAAAATAATATGGAGGTCACTTTAAAATGTCTTTCTTTGAGCTGTATAAACTAAAATGTCTAACAAAGAGGCTGGTGTTCCTTTGCAGTCCTGTGCTTTCATTACAATATGGTGTTGTTTCACTGCAAATCCATCTTATTGCTTTAACTCTTCTGTGCCAGTGCGGTGCTGGTTGTGTGTTTGGTGGTGGTGTCAGGACAGCAGAAGACCCTTCAGAGTTATTAAGGCACAGCTATTTTGCAACTTCTTTATAAGTTTCCTGTGCAGTAGTTTTGTCCCCACTTCTAACGAGAGTAAAGATCTTCTGGAGTGTCAGTGGGCAGAGAGCCTTACCAAGAGCATCCAGTTGTGCACAGTCCTATGGAAAACTGGGAACCAAAGTTGGGGTCAAAGCCCCCAAACTGATAGAAAGTTATAAAAGTCTTGGATCCACACATAGCCTGGAAACAACTCCAGGTTTCTGTCTTATCCCTTAGCCTTTCTTTCCTCCTATAATCAATAAAAGTAAAGTACATCAGAGGTGAAGACTATTCCATGGTAAGATAGGTTATGAGTGAAGTTGAATAGAGTTGTAATTATGATTCTACCTAATTGGTGTCTCTGTGAACACACAGGCACCAGTAGGGATAACAAAAGTCAGAACAGTGATTTATTAGAAATAAATCAATTTGAGAAGAGAATACGTGGGTTCAGTTGATTTCCTTTCAGAGCAGTGCTGTATTTGCAGACATACAATAAGACTGTTGTCTTATAAAATAATAATAAGAGTGTTGCAGTAGAAGGATGAAACGTCGTGAGGGGTTTGTCGCTCTGAAGGCTGGTTCACAAGCACCGTTCCCAGAACAGAGGGGACAGCCCAGTGGGGAATGTTTAGATTAGATTTGCTCTGAGTGGGGGAAATAAATTCGCTTATATATGGGAAGAAAGACTTCCTCTTTGAAATGAATGATGTCTCCTTCTTTAATGGCTTAATACAAATTGAGCATCTGGAGATGCTCCAGATTTAACGTCTTGCTCTGAAATATGTCTGTGCTCTGGGCACGTCACCCGGAGCAGCTCGGCTCTAACCCGACTGTGATTTGAACTGAAATGTGGATTTTCCACGAGGTACTTTTCCACAGTGTACAGATTGCCAGTTCTTCTGATTAAACTTCGAGTCTTCCATATTTGGTGATTTTTATTCTTCTAAAGTTGCAGGCACTGAAGTGAAGGCATTTCTGAGGGCACCATCTTTTATGAAAAAGCAACAAGCAAAGAGTTTACGTTTCAAAAAATTTTTGAAAACCTTCTTGAGTAAAGTGATACTTAAAACAAGTTATAAAATTGAAAATGCATATGTCTCTCTCTGCTCCCCACTGTTGAATTTTAACAGCAGTGTGGAGCAGTTTATGCAGTGTTACTCTTTCATAAAATGCTTCCTGATGAATGTTACTGCTCGTGTTCAGTTCACTTAATTTTTTTACTTTTTTTCCTCTCTCCCCAGACTGTACAGTTCGTTCAGGGAATTTTTGTTGAAAAATATGACCCAACAATAGAAGATTCGTACAGAAAGGTAAAATAACGAGGGTCAGGCTGTCACTCAGGCCTTTTTGCTGTCACTTGACACACAATTATTACTTCAAAACATGCAGATATCAATATTTGCTGGGCGTATGCTCCCTGTGAAAGCTCTTACAGAGGATACACATGCCATGCATCACAGCAGGCTGGAGCACTGGGGCACAGCCATGGCCGTGTGCTGTTTTCTTTTAAGGATGGCTGCTTTGCCATTTAGTTCAAATGCGTTGGTTTGAAGGCATATAAAATTCCTTACGGCCGTTTTGGATGCAGACTTGTGATTGCTGAGCAAAAGTCCTTGTCAGGATCCCTGACGCTGCTGTCGTATGTAATGCTACCAACAGAGCCGCTTTCTTCACTGGGTTGATGTCAATTAACCCATTGTTTCACACATTAGCATAAACGTTACCATAATTAAAGGTACCAAAACATAAAACAAAAATTTGTAGCATTTGTGCCTGTGATAATTTAATGTAAATTGTCATGTGAGTTCTGCTGTTAAGTTGATTTGACTTTCCTGGAATTGCCCTCGTTGAATCTGACTGAGGTGTTTCTCAGGGGGTGGAAGACTTGCTAAGCCAAACTGAGCATCACTAAATACCGTGCTTTTTCTTTTCTTCCTTACTCCCTTCTCTCCCAGCACCAAAGAAAAGCTAAGTTAAAGGTTCTTGGATTTGTATGAGTGGATTTTATCTCACTTGAGATGTTTACAATGAGCTGCTCTATTAGGCCTTTATAATCAACAGAGTCCTGGAGCATAAGCCTGCTGCCCCAAACGCCCGGCTGGGGGTGTAATTCACCCCCTCTCAGCGCTGGGGGGGTGCAGGTGGCTGGCTCACCCACAGAGGTCTTTGCAGCAGAAGTGAAAATTAAGTTGATATTCCTCTTGCCTGTCCCATCTCAGACTTTGGTTTTAACTGCATTTCTCTCTTCCCTCTTCCCCCCAGCAAGTGGAAGTAGACTGTCAACAGTGTATGCTTGAAATCCTCGATACAGCAGGGACAGTGAGTATCAGTTCTTTTTCAACTCTCGCGGGAGTTTCTCTGTTGGGAGAGGTCAGATGGGAAGAGTTGCCGTCCTGCAGAGTCCTGCCACTGAGTAAACAGACCTTGTAATGGCTGAGTGCACATCACAGGGGGAGGACACACTTCCTAAAAGTTAGTTTTATTTAGAAAGCTTTGAAAATTATTAACAGCAATGCAAAGGCGTGGAAGCAGAAGTGGTTCTGGTGAAGCTGCTTTCACAGGCGTGGACAAAGGCAGCTCTGAGCGGGTACAGACTGTCCAGCACTTCATTGCCTTCAACCTTTAAGCCCTGCTCATGCTAGAGGCGACTGTTGTATAGTTGTGCATGTTCAGAGTGATCGGGCAGTGCCTTCCATGCAGTCATGCTCACAATAAATCGTGTGTGACACCCGGGCCTGTTCC
Source organism: Bartramia longicauda (assembly GCA_028566575.1). Lineage (NCBI taxonomy): Eukaryota > Metazoa > Chordata > Aves > Charadriiformes > Scolopacidae > Bartramia > Bartramia longicauda. Next base: position 6,273,127 of record JAOXNH010000013.1, read on the forward strand.
AGTAGCGTGTTAGAGGAGAAATTGAATTTCCAGTCTGTATGTGTTGCCTGGGGAATCCTGATGGCAGACTGGTGCTTAACCCCACACCAGAAAATAAATGAAAGATCACTACAAAATATGTCAGCCAGACCTTGACACCTTGTGTTGTGGTTTGGGGCATACAACACTCCGTCTGCAGATAGACTTTTATTGCTGCTTTTCATTTGTTCCCCATTTTTTCAGGAAGCCTTTTTCTCTATTAGGAGAAAAAAAAAAAGACAAAGGGA
>JAOXNH010000013.1:6275596-6307419 GCA_028566575.1 Bartramia longicauda
CTCTGCTGTATCGTCCCCTCAGATCTCTGTGAGCTGCAGGTTGTAAAAGCAAACTTCAAAATGATCCGTCACCTATGATTCCGCGGCGCAGCAAGCCCCGAGGTGTGTGTCTGTCTCCGGAGGGCTGGGACAGTGTCCTCTCCGTGCCCCAGGGATGGGTCCTGCACGGGGCACAGCAGCTGGGACTGCGCTGCCATCTCATCGTCTTGTAGGTGTGGGAATGGCAGCCAAGGATAGGTTGGGTTGGTTATTACGGAGGATTTTGGGGAGCTTTGGGTGTTTTTTGCTTACTTGCTTAAGGTCTTTTCAGCCTGTTTGTGACATCTTGGTGTGCTGCAGCCGTGGCAGAGACGACCTGAGGAGCAGAGAAAGCCTTCTGAACTCATAGATCAGGGTGTTATCTCTGACATGTCTTAGTACTCTTTTTAATCTATCTTTTTGCCCAGTTTCTTTCTCCTGAGAGGGTTTTAACTCTCTGTCTAAACGTAACTGATGAGAGCGAGTCTCCTGCTGCTTACGCTCCCCGGTGCTTACCCTGATACTTTCCGAGACACACGGATTTATCACTTAAGGAGCACAGACCACTCTTGTCTCCACACTCCTCCAGCAGATACGGTCACAGCCCTGGGGAGGACCTGGTGATGTTCGGTGGGGCAGGAGACACGTCCTTCCTGCTGGCCCTTGTGCCGTTGGCGGGAGGACCGGGTGAGCCAAGGGACCCTCCTTCCCTGCAGCCTCATGAGCCACATGGGTAACGAGCATTGACTGCAGCCAAGGGCCTTTTCCTACAGTATTAGATTTCTCTCTTTTTCTGTAGGAAATGTCACAAGAATATGGTTTCCCCGAGGCACTTTCTTCCTCATGAAGGAGCGAGAAGGTGACTCACCCCTACACTTTAGAAAGCTGGGGGCTCAGGGAGGGGGGCAGATGCCCTTTCATCGTTGCCTTGAACAACTGATTTGCCTGTGTTTGCGTCATGGCTCTGGGGGGAAGCTTTTGAACACGTATCAAATGTTTATTCTAATATTCCATGAGATTATTTATCGGAAGTGATGTCCTTTCAGGAGCTTAGCTGCTAGATGGTCACTAGTTGGAAATCTAATTATTCTAATCTAAATATCAAGCACAGTATTTGTGCCTTTTGTAGTTAACATCCTGGTTTCTGTGTGTGTGCAAAACCTGTCGGTCGTGGGATACGGCATCGAGATGAGAAAGGCAGCTGGTCCTGTGCATGGGGCTGGGGGAATACTGGGCTGCACAGGACTAGTCCTTTTCATTCCGTGTCCAGGGCAGTGCTTTTCAAAGGTGCTTCCATTTATTGTTGTGTGGCTCAACAACAGGTTGACAAGACAGGTCACAGGGGCTGAAACACACAATGTGTGTCTTAAAACATGTGCTGTACCTTCTGCTGTCTAAAACCAGCTGCTGTCACATGCAAGTCCTGAAATGCTTTTCAGTAGTAAGTTAAGTTTTTGACTAGAACAGTGTTGAACCTAGAGACCAGGAAATAAATCCTTACTAACTTAAGGTTGTGCTGAAATATTGCCCGTCGGTTTTACGGTGTCCTCCATGTGTTTTGTTTTAGGGAACCAGGGTGCTATAGTACGGACTCTGTTCAGCCCTTTCCCAGCATCTAAATTCCAGTCTGGTCTGTGGGCTCTGCTGAACTTCGGATTGTTCCTGGTTTTCATACTGGCTATATTGTCTTCTCCCCCCGGACCCGTGCCGTTGTAAGCCGTACTGTTACAGTCCATGCTGTGTGTTAATTTCTGACACATCTCTTGCTTCTCCCCAGGTTCCAATGATTCTGGTTGGCAATAAATGTGACCTGGAGGAAGAGCGTGTAGTCGGCAAAGAACAGGGTCAAAACTTAGCAAGACAGTGGTGTAACTGTGCCTTTCTAGAATCGTCTGCAAAGTCTAAAATCAACGTTAATGAGGTAACTATCAGCTGTTCCCTTGTCATTCCTGCTTCAGCCATGTTAAACCAGCACACGGTCCTTCATATAGTTCTTAATTGAGAAGATTCAGGATGAGTCTGAACTACCAGCCTAAGAAAGGCTTGCGACGACGTGTATTTGGCTGCTCCTTCTGTTCGTTTTGAGGAGACCTGCTCCTTTTTCTCTGTAAAGGGTGGGTGACTGCTCCAGGTAAGTGCTTTCGGTGGCAGAGGACGTGAACAGCAGAGGGTTCTGAGTGAGCCCTGGAGGCTCCCAGCTTACATCATCTTTGGTTGGATTGCTGTTCAGAACGTGGATTGTGCCCCTTTTGTATTACACGTTGTGTTGTGTGACGTTGGCTGGTTTTGAAAGTACTTGCTTTTCACGTTCCTGCTAGGTCTGGCTGCTCAGGGTGACATCCCATCACAGTCCTCCTCTGGAAACTGCTAATTCCCTGAGACCGTGTCCCAGCCTATCTCTGTCTAAGCAGTTCCCTGTGTCTGAAGGAGAAACTCCTCTGCAGTTGGTGTGCCTTTTGCTGCTGCCCGAGGTCGTGCAGCGCTGCTGAGGGAGCTCTGCTTGACATCAGCCACCAAGTTTTTATTCTCTGCTGTGAATGATCTGAGCTACAGGGGCCGGGTTTCCGCCACAAAAGCTAAGGTGACCCCGTTGAGCGTAGCTGGTGTGGTGCCAGGAGATAACTGGGCCCGTGGAGGAGGCTGTGTGATAAGCAGCAGCAGTAGGATCTTGGACCGGCCCCAGCGTTAATTTGGCCGCTCATGGGACATGCTCAGCACAGCATTTACTCGGGTGGAAGGGAAGGGAGCTCTGGGCTGCAGGAATTGCAGCTCCCGTGGCTGGGATTAGCCTGGCTGCAGTGCACACTAATCTAAGCCGGTAAATATAGCTCGCTGAGCCAGCCTCCTGCCAGGAGGGATCCTTTGTGTGTTTGTGTCTGAGCTCTGGTAAAACTATGGATGTTAAGCAAGACTCTCGTGGCTCAGTCATCCAACAGAATCACTGCCGAGTGTAACGAATTCCAGTTTATTTGTATTTCCCCAGCTTGTGGCAGAGACTGACCTCTCGTTAGCCAAAGGTGCCTTAGAGCTCTCCCGAGAGCGGTGCAGGGCCGGCAGAGCACCGGGCTGTCCTGGGGGGAACGCGCACCCGTGGTTACGGACCATCATCCTTGGCCTGTGCATCCCCGGGCTCCCTATTCCCCTCCTGTCTCCTGCCTCCAGCGAGACACATCATAGAGAAGAAAATTATTACCTGCAAGATTATTTCTGGTTTTATTGTGATCTTAATTTTCTGGTTTTCTGCCAGTTTATATTGTCTGGTTATGAAAAGCATAAAAGCTGAGGAAATCAAAGAGAAGCAACACAAGCAACTTACTGTGCTGGTTATTTGTTCCATTTGAAACTAACTCTGCACTGGTGCTTTTTCATGTAGGTAATAGCCACAAAATCTTACATTTCCAGTTGCTGCAATTTTTTATAAACTGTTCTTTGTTTTCTGAATTTCCTTGGAATCAACAAGAATTTGTGAGCTGTCAGCTACTCCAGGAAGGAAAAAAAAGTAAACAAGGACAAGGGTGGAGCCTTCTGAAGGTTTAAATATTTCGCCTCAATACTGTGACCGGCTCCAAGCATTTTTGCAAAGCTCATTTTGCTATAAATGGGTTGAGCATTGCTGGGAAAACAACTCCCAGCAACAGCGTTCACAAGAAACTCCTCTCTGGAGCTGAAAGAGGCCCCTGTAATCGTCTCCTTCTGGAAGTGTCCGAGTTCAGGGCAGATGGTTTGCTTCTCCTTGTGAATTTTATTAATAAAAAAACTTGAAATATTAGACCAGGCAAAAAGGTGAAGTAATTAAGAGCTTGACTTTTTTTTTGCAAAGAGGAATATTAACAGAGCATCCTCTGGAGCAGGTGAATGCAGACCCCTTTTGGAGGCAAAAGCCAAGGAAAAGGGATGCCTTTCCCTGCACTGAGACGACACTGCTGCGTCTCTGCAGCCCAGGGGCCGCCAGTGGGAAGATCATCCTGAAGGATATTATGCCTGTCTTTTAAAACACCTTTTGTCATTCCCCAGTTTTGTCCCACTTTTCCAAAGCAAGGGCTGCGTTGCCACTTAATTCCCGTACTCTTCTGAAGCCTTTGGTCACACACCCTGCAGGAGAAAGCTGGGTGCTCCCTTACGTTCCGCACGCAGATGGGAGCCCGGTGCTCTCTCGTGCCGTAAGCAGCTGCTTGAGAAACACCTTTAAGGAAATGCAGGGAGTTTAACTGAATTTCTGAGGCTGCAGCCCCCAGGAAGGAGTGCCAGCTTTGCCAACCTGCCTGATCTTTGGCACTTGTGTCGTGTTTTATCACTTTGATTTTTCAGTTTATGTTTTTCATTTTCAGATCTTTTATGACCTGGTCAGACAGATAAATAGAAAAACACCAGTGGAAAAGAAGAAACCTAAAAAGAAAACCTGTCTGCTGCTTTAGAGGCCCATCGTGCAGCAGCTCTGAGCCAGGTAAGAGGTTTCAATCCCACCCACAGCTCGGGACCGTGAGCTGCTCCCAGCAGAGGGGGGACTCGCTCCCCTTCCCTCCACTCCTCGTCCTTCTCTCTGCTCCCAAATACAAAATTCTGCATTTGTTGGACTTTTTAAGAAAAGGCATTTCTACTGACTGACCTGGCAGAGGAGCCTCTGCTTCTCTCCCTTTCCCCTTTTGCTTGGGGTGATGAGTGCGACAGAGCAGGAACTTCCCTTTTACTCTTGCAGATTCTCTCTGTCTTGTGACCCCGCGCTCGGGGCCACCACGGCTCAGTTCTGCTTCCTTTTTATCCTCTGCTGAAATTTGGCAGCATCTTTGTGACTTGTGTTACTGTTGCAGCTGCTGTCTCAGTCCTCGGTGCTCTGGGGACAATGGCAAATCGGTTTGGGTGGGACATGGATTTCAGTGGCACAACAATAAAAAGCTGCCCACCAAAAAAACCCCCCAAAGCAAAAATGAAAACAAAAACCCACCCCAAGGTTAGAGGTGGCTATGAATAATCTTCCTGTGTATCTTGGCAGGGGACTCCGTGTGCTCACATCTCTTCTCACACACTCCTGAAAGAAAACAGCATTTCTGTAGCTTCAGGTTCTGGTAGGGTGTTGGCACACGCGTGTTGCGTGGCCAGGAGCATGTGGGGCAAACGGCCCCTCTGGGCGCTGGGACGTGAGAAACAGATCTCCTGGACAGATCTCCTGGCCATAGAAGGATTTCAGGGATGAATTCTGAGAACAAGGGGCTCTGCTTCTGCCAGCTCTGGAGTTCGTGCTGTTCACGTAGCGTTGATGGGTGTTCAGGTAGCCCAGGTGTCAATGAGCAGAAGTGGGGCTCTGCACCAAACCAGAAGCTCTAAGGACTCCTCACTGATTGATGAGTCTCTGACTCTCAGCTTTGAACCCCAGAAAAGACCAGCTTAGGGTTGAGGGGAAACAATGGCCTTAGGAAGAGCAATGGAGGAGCACATCTCAAGTGGCTTTTCCTGTTCCTCAGGTGCTGTAGCTGGATTTGGGTAGTGTGGTGTCCCGGTGGGCTGACAGAACCAGAGCTTGTTTCTCAGTTACAGCTCCCAGAGTCTCTTTTCTTTCGGTACCTCTGGACTGGGAGGGCGGTAGGAGCCAACCCCGGTGCTGGGGAGATGAGCTCTGCCTGCTGAAACACAGCGTGGTGTCCCCCTGGGCCAGGGAGGCTTCCAGGGGACCGTTGGTCTCGGGGGCAGGATGAGCAGGTCCCTCCATCACCTTTTCCCTTTTTTTTTTTTTCTTTTTCCTTTTTCTAGATTGCAGGAATGAAGAACTGTTGCCTAAATGGAAAGTGCCAGCATTCCCGACTTCAAAACCTTATGGAAATTAATAACATATCCGAAGAAGCTTCTCCTGTTTTTATATACTATGAGAAGAATTTAGATCTTGAAATGGTTTGCACACAGGCCCTGGAAAAAGAAATTGCTCTGTGTATATCTCTTGGAAATCTCAGACAATACTACTCCTCCTTTGCAATAGCAGTTAACAGATGTGAAAATAAATATAATTGACTCTAGTGTATGATTATACAAAGGAGCATGGATGCATTTCAAATGTTAGATATTGCTACTATAATTAAAATTTCATATTGACCCTTTTATCATAATTTCTCCCCATCAAGCACTAAAAATGTTCCACCGTTATATTTTATATCTATAACTATAGATATATATTATCTGAAATTTCCCTTTGAACTCACTGCAACAAATAACTTTTTTGAGTCATTGACTTCATTTTATATTTAAAAGTTATGGAATATCATTATTTTCATTCTGCCATTATATTCTAATTAAAAAAGTTTGTGCATAATGCTTTGGAAAAATGGGTCTTTTATAGGAAAAAAACTGGGATAACTGATTTCTATGGCTTTAAAAGCAAAAATATATAATATACTAAACCAACTCTAATATTGCTTCTTGTGTTTTACTGTCACAGATTAAATTACAGCTTTTATGAATGATTAAATTTTAGTACATTTTCATTTTGTTTCTGTGTTTTTGTTACGGTTTCCAGGCTTTGGTTTTTTTATCCATTTTTCTGTGAATTCCTCTTCCGTTCTGGTAGGTGAGGTATTTTGTCGTAGGGAACCCCACGGGTGCGTGGTTGGGCTGATGCTGTGTCCTCCCGCCCCCCCCTTGCTGGGTGTGTGTAATCCCACCGTGCTCTCCAGTACGGAAAAGCTACTCTCAGTTCTCTATATTCTTTTGAATGTTTAAGGATTGTATTCTGCTGAAAATACTTCCTCTGTACAATTATTTTCATATGTACCAATTTGGTTTCATGCTGTGTGAAGGTCTGACTCTTGCTGTGCTCCTGGGTGCCCCCCCGTTGGTGGTGCCCGTGGTGCTCCCTCCAGCTCGACATCTCCCCGGGAGCTGGGGAGGGGAACGTTGGTCCCATCCGAGTACAACTTCCACAGAGCAAACGGCTGCTGTACATTTTTTGACAAACCCTGGCCAACCTTCCCTGGGCTGCACAGTCAGCTGAAGGGCTTTCTGCTGCTTTTGGGTTGGTTGCTTTTTTCTTTTTTTCCTTTTTTTTTCCCCAATGCCTGTTGGTTGCATAGAGTTTCAAAGAGCAGATGTGAAGAGACGCGCGGGCGCTCCACCTCCATCCTCCTGTGTTACCTGCAAGTGAGAGAGCTGCCCCGGGAGCTGTGGGGCCCAGTCCATCCCGGTGAGATGCTGCTGGGATTCCCGCAGGGTTGGAGGACTCGCTCCCGCTCCGCTTCTGCGTAAGTGAGAGGAGAAATGTATCTTAACAGTGGAGAAAACCTCAGGACCGACCTCGTCCTGGTTGTTTAAGTGGGAAATCTGCAGGTGATGAGTAGCTGGTGAGCAGTGGCTCCTGGACCCGCTGTACTGGAAACCAGGGGGGAGAAATTTCTATAAATAGGGTTTTCTAAAACTGTTCCTGATGCAGCTGTTGAATTATAGAGATCCCAGGTTCTAAATGCAGCCCAAACAAGACTGGATGAAGATGTTTGGTTGACAACACTGTGAACACAGCTGCCTCTGTAGGAGCTCTTAGGACACGCGTAGTTCCCCGGGCTTGGCCTTGACCGACCCACGCGCCCCCTTTTTCGGGGGGATTGGAGGCACGGGCGTTGCAGGTTGGTTATCTTTACTACATGTAAAAATATTTTAGTAATAAAGTAATTTTAATGTACCTGCTGATTGCTAGATGTCTCTTCCCTAAAAACAGAAACCTAACCTGGATTTTCTCACTACGCCGCCGTGTGTAAGTTCGTCCAACCTCATTTCATAAATTCCAAGTGTGTTTTATCCAGAAGAGCCGGCGCCATTACCTGCTGCTGGCAAAGCTGGGGTTCCTTGGGGATGGGGGTGCTTTTCCACAGCCATCCAGGACTTTGCGTCTCCGCAGCATCTCCCAGTTCGCCTGTTCCCAACGTGGAACTGGTTGTTCTGGGGAAGGCAGGTCCAGCCTCTTCAGTGGCTTTTTTTTGTCCAAGCGGGATCTGCCCGGAGCACCCCGGGGAGACGCTGCTGCTCCCTTCTCCCCGTTTGCTGGGGAAGCTGGAGAGGTTGGTAGGCGCGGCGCAAAAGGAGCAGTAAATGCGGGGGCAGAGCCGGGGGAGGAGGCGGTTCCCGGGCGGTGCCGGTAGATGGCGCTGTCGGAGAACACGAGGGGACGGGGCGGAGTCGGCGCGGGGGGGGTCACAGCGCGGTGTAAGGGGGTTTGCGGGACCCCCCGGCTGTACCGCCCCGGCTGTCCCCCGCAGCTGCTCTCGGGGTCCGGGGGGGCTTTTTCCTCCCCTGGATTCGAGCGGAGCCGCCCCCGCTGCCGCCGCCCGCGTGTCCAAGCAGAGCCTGCCCTGACCCTGGCGGTGCCTCGCGTTTCCTCGGGTTAGAAATGAGTTTGCTGAGGAGTCTCCTGCAGGGAGGGTGACACAGCACCCACCCCGAAGCAGTCGCGTGGTTCTGCTCCCGAGCAGCATCCAGTGGAGCAAAGCAGCGTTTTGCTGGGAGGAGAGGAGCAGGGTTCAAATGTGAAGGACACCCCGAGTCCTGTCGCTGCGGCTGGGGGTGGTTTGAGCCGTGCAGGGTGTTTTGGGGGGGCTGTGCTGGCACACTGCCCTTCAGCTCCTCAGGCTGCATTCCCCTCTTCTCTGTGTTACCTACAGGTTCCATTAAATCAGGTTTTCCCATCCCATGTGGGTCGGAGCAGCTGGTAACGGAGCCGAGGATGGGCAGGTTTGGCCAATGTGTGCCCGTGACGCTGAGGGCTCTGAGCTCCCAGCCTGGGGCAGCCCAGTGCAGAGCCCCAAGCCAGCTCTAGAAACAGCCTCATTAGAGGCTATGCCAGGGCTAATTAGCCATGCTGCAGGCTCACAGTAGCCCTGGCACAGTGCTGTGCTAACGTGGCTGCTCCTGGCCGAGGCCGGGCTCTGGGCTTTAGCTCAGTTACTTGCTAATCCCAGTGTTGGGAAACAGCTTTTGTATTATCCGGGACTGAAACGAGCCTTTTCTCCCTCACTTTGCAGAGAACTTGCACCCAAATAAACTCAGCTCATTCCTGGTGCCTGTCAGCAGAAGCAGAGGCCAGAGCTGCGAGTGACACCCCTCGTCTACAGTGTCCTGGATCCTCTGTCCCTCATCTCCAACGGGATGCGCTTCGGCGGGAGCAGCAACAAGAGATTAAACCATTTCTCAGAGATTTTGGACAAGTTGGTGACAGAGCTGGAGTTGAGGGGCCCGTCCTGCTGACCTGGCCGTGCCAGCTCTTGGCCAAATCCCGATCGCACCAGCCCTTTTGGGACTGAGGAATCTCTCAGACGATCCCGTCTCCTCCGTAGCACTGGCCCCAGTGTGGCTGCTCTCCCAGCCCCCGGCAGAAGCCCGAGTTCAAGCATCCGTGGCATTTTCTTGGGGTGGTACCAGTGTTTAAGGTCAAAAGCCACCCCCCTGGCTGGCAGGTCACGGTGGCCCCAGGGGCGAATAAGGAGCCCGTTGTGTGGCAGCAGGAGGATGCTCCGGGTGCTGGCAGCGCTCCTGTGCCCGCAGGCTGGGCGGCAGCGGCACCAGCATCTGCTCTGCGCCACCACGGCCCCCGATCCAGCAACAAAGGACAAATTGATGGGGCCGAGCGCGGCCCCGCGGGCTGAGACACTGGGGCATTATGGAGCCGGCTGAGGCGGCCCGTGGGTGACGACCACCGTGTGCTGTGCCGAGGGACCACCTTGGCTCGCAGGACGCTGCCGGGGGCTCCTGGGACTCATTCATTCCCACGGAGCGCTGTTTTGCAGCCAAGGAACCAGCGAAACCTCTGGATGTCCTTCAGAGCGACCCCACGGAGAGCAGCAGCCTCCTCCAGCCCAGCTCCTCTGCAACAGGGAAGTTAACAAGGATTTGTGCCTTTTTTTTTTTCCCCGCAAGCATTGTAAATCTAAAGTTTCTTGCAAGCCATTGTGAGGGGATTATGGTGGAGCTGAGCGGAGGCAAGCGGCCTTGCAGCTCTGCTGCCCCTTCCTCCCCACCAAATGGGGGTGCAAATCACCAAACTGACTTCAGCTGCGTTCGACCTTCCCGTGGCCGGTGTGGGGATGTAACGTTTTGAGGGCTGCAGACATCCAGCCTCCTGTGCCCATTTTTCATTTGGCTGGGGAAATAAGCAGTGTCAAGCTGCTGCGTCAGTGTGGCTTAAACTCACGGGAGAACTCATTTGATTTGAAGCAGTTTATGTTATTAAATATGACTGCAGAGGCGCCCCCGCGGGATAATCCCGTGTGATAAATGATGTTGGAAATGAGGGAGCCCCGGCTCCGGCTGCCTCACACAGCGGTCACAGTCGGTCTGCGGGAAGAGAGAAAGGCACAGCGTCGTCACGGAGCAAAGGGCAGAGCCTGGGCTTTGACAAAGGTGCGGCTGAACCCGTGCCGGGACCGGCCCCGGGTGTTACGGCAACGACACCGAGCAGGAGCATCTCCCCGGAACGTGGCGACACCAGCACTTACGTACCCTTGGGTTTCTCTGCAACGTGCACCTTGGGCAACCGACTCCATACGCTCTAGAGCAGGAGCATCAGAATTCTGGCAAGAAACCCAAACAGCAAACAGAAGCCTCTTGTTTTCTGAAATCCCACTGGAAACAAACCCGAGTTTCAGTGGAGACACGAGAAGGCATCCATTTTCCTCGGGACCGTAGCGCCGGGAGAGACTCATCTGTCCTGTCAGTCTGTCACAGGCTGTCACTGAGCAAACGACAACTCGTGCTTTCCTGGCCTCAGAGTGAAGTTTTTTCTGATCTAATTCTATGGATTTGGTTCTGACAGGGAAATCCCTTCAGGGCCCTGATGCACGGGGAGGATAAAGGTTCCCGTTGGCCGCAGCCACTGGGTCACTCTGGGGCTGCTCGGGCTCCTGGCCCCTGAGCTGGGCTGCAGTGTCGGTTAAAAATCACCACGGGACTGTGTCACCACAGGGGTGTCCCACGACAGATTTCACACCAGTTTCTGCCCGACCAGGAGCTGGATTTGCTGCACTCCGGAGCTCAGGGTGTTCCCCTTTATCCAGCACATGATGCAGAGTCTGATTAGCAGCCGGCAGGCAGCTTTTGGCCCTCTCCTTCTGAAACAATCGGTGTTTAGGGCTTGACCACGAAGGAGTCGGTGTGAGATAAGCTTCCCAGAGCGGGGCCAGGACTGAAGTAATCATTGAATAAGTGTGAGGTGGTGAATAAGGCACGTAGGGATGAGTCAGAGCAGCTGGAGGCAAAGCCACTGCCCTTGGGAAGGAGGGAAAAGGCTCCTTGGTGTCTCCTCTGCTGCCTGCCAGCGCTGGGACCCAGCTCTTGGAGCTGCTGGGAGCAGATTTTCCAGGGGAAAAGGCTGAGGAGGGATTTCCCCGGGGGCTGTGCTGGCCCCCAAGCCCCGCTGCAGCCCGGGCTGGGTGCAGGGCTGGTCCCCACCGCGCTCCTGGGGCTCCCGGGACGGAGCAGCCTGGGCTCAGGGTCAGCGAGGGAGGCACAGCGTGCCCAAACATCCCCCTGGAGCTGGGGCCCGGGACCAGCCGTGTTCCCTGCCTCTGGAAGTCAGGTGTCTGCCCCTGGAAAATGTGAATTATGGGAGCTGTGCATTCCGAACAGGATTGGGGCTGTGCTGGAGCCATCTCACTTTGCTTCTGTTGGATTTCCCACTGCCTTTAATATTTTATCAATGTGTTTGGTGGCTGCTCTCAGTAGAGCCAGCTCCATGGGAAGTAGAAGAAATCGAGTGTTTATTTTTAGAAGCTGCAAAAAGAGTTCAACCCGAGGCAAATACAATTACTTCAGGTTGCACGCAGGCTTCTCAGAAGCGAGGAAGAAATCTTTTCTAAATAGCAAATGCCCTAAAAACCAATGCCGTGAAGCCACCGTGCAACGAGAGCATCCCTTAACCCTTTGAGGAGTAGATTTAATTCCAGGGGGGTGGGAAGTGGTGCTGGTGCCTGCTCCGGACACCCCGATGCTGCAGCCTGGGATGTGCCCCATCCCACCCCGTCCCTGCCCCGGGGGGAGCCGAGTGGCCGCTGCCGCTCCTGGCAGAGCCCCTCCGCCTCTCTCAGCCTGGAAGCCTCCCTCTGTCCTCTGGGGTATTTTTCTGCTTGAAGGGGCCTCCCCGATGCTATTCCTGGACCAGTTTTAGGACGTTTGTTGCCCGAAGCTTCTGGTGGGTTGTTTCTGGAGAGCTCGTGGCTGGGGAAGGGGAGCAGGGGTGGGCGAGAGCCTCCTGGGCTGAAAGCTTCCACTCTGTAATTATCCTGAACAAGAGACTCTGAGCTAAATCTCCGCTTCTCTCGCTCTGCCTGAGCGAACACAAAGAGGAGAAAAGGACTGAACCAGACAATTAAAACAAGCAATAAAACTGCAGCGAGAGGGCCCTGCAATGGTTTCTCCCTGACACGCTCACCCCCAACAAGTGCCACATGCCCTGTGTATAAATAGCAGCTGCCCAGACTTGCTTAATCATCCCATTGTTGCTTTATAATATTAATTAAACATTCCTCTGGGATTGTTCGCATCTTAATTAAGTCGGGAACTTACAAAAGACGGTGAAGAAACCAAACCAGTGTGTGCTGGGGGATGCACAACCCAAACCTGAACTGTGTGCAACCGGGTTTAAAGGAAAAATATTAAAATTGGAGGAGGGCTGTGGTTAAAAGCATTTTTTAGGGTCAAAAGCGACGGGGACTGTTTGATAACTGCCCTGGGGGACGGAGAGCGGCTCTTTGCTCCGGGGGTGTTTGGAGGGAGAGCTGTCGGGGAGTGCTGGAAGGGACCAGCCTCTCCCCCCGCCAGCGAGACAGGAGCGACCGTCCCTGGCAGAAACCCACGCGTATCAAAGGGCCAATTAATCCGCAGCTGCTCCGCGAGGGACGGGGGGGACCAGGAGCTTCTTGAATGGCGTTGGGGCGGCAGCTGGGGGCTGGGGCTGCAGCATCGCCCCCTCCCGCGGGATGGGGAGTCCTGGAAACCCCAGTGGGGCCGGGGGCTGCGCAGGTGGGGGTCCAGAAAGGGACCTGCCTCAATCCTTGTGTGATAACACTGTGTTGCAGGGCGACCCCGGCCCCGCTGGCCTCTCCGGAGCTGGTGGAGAAACCAGCCCATCCCCTGCCAAAAGTGTCCCCAAGGGAAGGAGCCGCCGCGGGCTCCCCCCTCCCCGCTGGCGGGGCTGGGGCTCGGCCTCCCCATCTTCTCCTTTCATGTCGCGAGGAAGACTCCAGCACATTGTTCCAACTCAGACTCATGCACCCTGCAGGGATGTACTGTGAATTACTTCCCAAATTATGTGAGTAATTAAAATCAATGAGAGGGTATCCTGTTAAATAACGTAATTAGATGAGCGTAGCAAGCGCGATGAGAGCAATAGCGTTTTTGTTCTCCTGCCTGGAGACAGCTTTTAACTCTTTCCCCCTGGTCTCTTCCCCGGGGGAGGCGGGGGGGCTCCTCGCAGTGTCCCCAGCCGTGCTGCTCCGCACGCTCCACGCTCGCCAACGCTGGGGTTATTCCAGGATCTCCAAAGCCTCTGCTGGCTCCCTGCAGGGCTTCTCCCAGACACAGGATTTTCTTTCCCCTCTGCCTCCATCTCTGCTCCGTGGAGGACACAGGCGATGCTGCACCTTGAAGCCCATGGACTGAAAAATCAGCGCCAATCGCGCCGAGCGTCCTCTTTAATTTAAGACCACGGCAAATGACAACGTGTCCCGTGCGGTGCCGTGCTCCGGCGCCGGGATTGTGAATGGAGGGCCCCACGGGGGGGAAATGAGAATTAATCTTGATGTGCATAAGGAATTGTCTGAGCCTTGTGGGTGAGATGCAGCTGCAGGTACACGGCGAGAAGGAAATCTCCCAGTCCAGGCGTTTTCCCACTGCGGAAACCGGGATGTGGGGCTGGGAAGGGGCAGTGTGAGCTCAGGCCAGGTCGGCAGCGGGGACCGAGGGGCTCGGTCTATAAATCTCTACGCTTACAAAGCTGTGAGTTTAATGCCTTGTCTTCATTCCAGAGGAAACTAAACGGCTCAGGAACCCAAGCGCTAGGAGTTATTCCTGTTCCATTCCTGCCTGTTTCGGGGCAGGGGCCGAAGCCTCAGTCCATTAAGAGCTACACGTGGATGGCTCCTTCCGCATGGAGTGCGATTAACTCCAAGGGGGCTCTGGGAAGGGTAAAGGCATCTGGCCAGATGGCTCTCATTGCAGGGCTGGGATCTAAATAATTAATTTATAGTATCGTGTTCATGACTTTGCTGTTTCCCAAAGGAAGCGCCAAAAAGTCCTTAACTTGGTGCTTATTTTTTCCAGCTGCGATGTAGGGATTGCTGGGAGTCGGTGCTTTCTGCTTCATTTTAAGCTTGTTTGTGATTTTCCAAGGTAGTGAATTGTTGCAAAGATGTGTCACATCTAATTACACTTGTCACATTAAATCATATTATGGCAAAAAAACCTGAACCCCTGTTGGGAACATAATCCCCTCCGGTGGGGACAGGAGGAAACGTACCTTTGACATGCTGCAGGAGGGATGGGTTGTTCCAGAAGAGATTTAAATGTCCCCACAACGGGCACGAGCCTCAGCGAGCCCTGGACACGTGGGGTGAGGTGTCTCCTGCCGGGTGGGATGCTGGTGCCATCCCCGTTGCCCACCGTGCAGCCGGTGGCCCAGGGCCGCTCCTGCGCCGGGGAGGGAAAGGAGGGAGGAGGAATCGCTCCCAGGTGTTTTGCAAAAAAACCCCAGGTTTTGCTGTTTTACAGACAGGGCAGGAGCATCTCATCCTGTCCATCCCAGAGTGATTTAGAGGTGCCATAAAACCTCTGCAGAAGGAGGACTTTTGCTCCACTTGCTGGAACAGCATGAACAGAGGAGGGAGGGGGAAAGCCTGAGCCGGTCGCCCGGGAGAGCTGCAGCCGAGTGACCCCCAGAACGGGACCCAGCGCCCACAGCATCCTCGGAGCTGTGTGGGGTTGTGGGATCCCTGGGGAAGGGAACACGCTGGGCACTGCAAGGACATGGGCAGCGGTGGCTCCGGGACCCAGCTTCTCCTTTTGCCCTCACAGGGGTGAGGGAGAGACCAGGTCCCCCAGGGCCCCAGGAGACTTTTCCCATCTACCTGGGCCATCCGTGCTGGCTGACGGGAGAGCTCTTGGGCTGGGAGTGGTTGGCAGAGTCTCCAGGCTCACGGACACACTCAGGGAGCTTGTTCCTTGCCATGTTACACTGCTGCCCACAACAGCCGCTGCCCGCGCTGCTGCCAACGCGGCGACCGGGGCACCAAGTGAAGGGGGCCCTCATTCCAGGAGGGACGTGGTGCTGCGACGCCTCCAGCCTGGAGCAGAGGTGAAAGAGGTTCCGCAATGTTCCTGCTCCCTGGAGACACCCTGTCCCTCCCCTGCGGAGCTTGTCCAGCCACAGAAGGTTGTAACAGACCACAGAGGACAGAAAGTGGGGGTCTGGAGTGACCCTTCAATTATCCCAATGAGGCAAAGGCAGGTTGCTGTCAGCAAAAGCTTTTAAGGATAAAGTAACCACCTCCTCGGGAAACTGCTTCTCTCAGTCCCAGCTCCCTCCTGGAGCTCCCCTCGGCTCACGGAGCCCCGGGAGGTGACAGCCCCTTCTTCTGCCGCCTTCAGCCCGGCTCTGCCTCCGCGGCGGCTGTCACCGCACAGCAAAGGGACTAATTAAACCTGACAGAATGTCACGTTCGTTATCTCTAGGTTCGAAATGTCACATTGCTAACTCCAGCCTGATGTCGTGAATGCGGCGAAGCCCTCTGGGAAGGTCCAGCCGGAATCACCAGCTTGGTCTGTTAATGAGGGAGCAGATCTCCCCCCCGGCTGCCTGAGCAGTGGGACCCCCCCCACCGCCGGGTCCCCCGGGGCCAGCAGCAGGGCCGGGTGGTGAAGCCGACGTGAACCCCCTCTGTGCCACGAGCGCCGGCTCTGCCCTGGCCCTGGGACCCTGTGCCAGCCGCAGGAGGGGGTGACAGTGGTGACCAGAGTCCTCCCGAAGCTGCTCTCCCTCCGCTCCCACACCACATCCTGCCCTGCTGGTGGGACCAGGGTGGGCTTTGGTGCAAAGGATGGGGTGAGGGTGGGCAGGGACCCCTCTGCCTCCCCTCCGCACCCTGGAGCCTGTGTCCTGCCGGCTGAGGGGGAGTGAATGGTGTATTTATAGCGTCGGGAAGTGCCTCCCGAATTCACCTCCAGCCAGCCCAAGGTGAAGCCCGACACAGGATCAGGCGTTTCTTCTTCCTGGGATATTGATTTTCCCCTTTTGCCTTCCCGTTCACCAAAAGCCAAGAAATCGGAGCCAGCCTGAGGCTTTGCTCAATACCGATATCACAGGAAATGCTCCTGAAACGGGTGCAGAGGAGAAGCTGCTGGGGTGGCCAGGACTGACCCCCGGGGGCAGGAAGGCGAGTGAGGGGCTGAGGGCATCGTCCCCGAGGGGGCTGGGGCTGAGCCAGGGCAGAGCCGAGGGGCTGCAGGGGCTCCCCCAGCGCGACCACAGCCCGGCCTCGGCACAGACAACGCGCAGCAGGAAACTGGAGCTTATTTATGCTTTACAACCAAGGTACGGGACTGGCTGCCAGCTGGAAGGGGGCACGGCCGCTTGAGGAGAAATGCCACGTGGGTACGAATGAACGCGATCAAAAGGAAAGAGGAAGAAAAAGCAGCCTCTTTCTGCGGAGACAGGGATGCTGTGGTTTGGTTTTAGGTGGTCCAGCGAGGAGCAGGGAGTTGGACTCGATGTTCCCTATGGGAACCTTCCAACTCAGATATTCTATAACTTCTATAACTAATCTTCTATAACTTCTTTGGCTATGACTGAGGGAGTGTGGCTCAGTTTTTAGAAACACTGCTTAAAGAAGCAGAAGCGATTCTGCTGCTGATTAATAACAGGATGAAGGTGATTGGGAATGTGCTGGGGTGAATAAAACACTGCTGGGCTCTGAATGAAATGGGTCGGAGTTCAGAACGGATGTGGCAATTGGTTTCTTTCCTGCTGGACTCAGTACGCAGGGAATTGGGGGGGAATTGTTAAATTTGCTCAGTCTGCAGTCAGAAAGACTTTCAGGTTCGTTAGGCACATCAGCACGGATGGTTAACGGGGACAGAGCCCAGTATCGTTAGGGAAGACGAGCGCTGGAGGCTCCGGGGACACAGATTTGCAGGGGACACGGGTTCCCCGGCTGCGGGGGGTAAACAGCAAATACAACCTGTGCCAGTGGGAAAGGAGAACATGACGGACAGCAGCCAGCCTGGATTTCCCTTTCCTCTTGCCCAGCGTTAGCTTAAGAAGCCCATCCCATTGTCAGAAAAATAAGCTGTGAAATGGTTTTGAAAATAAAGGCTTTTTTAATTAGAGGCCCTTTGGAGAGCCTTCCGGAGGCCATCTGGCTGCTGGAGCGGGACATCAGCACCGGTGGGGTGGGGAAGAGGAAGTGGATGGGGAAGGGGAAGGGGAAGGAAAAGGGGAAAGGAAGAGGAAGGGGAAGCCGTGAGGAGCAGCTCCTGCTGGAGCACACTGGTGACGTTAAGAGCCAAATCCCCTCTATACGTTAAGCCGAGTGGGCCAGACCCAGCGCCCACCCCTTCCAGCGGCACCGGATCCCCCAGGGGTGGCCGACGTGGTGCTGCAGGGCTGAGCAGGAGAAGGGAAAGCTGCAAACCCCAGCGGCAAATAACACCTCCCTGGGCCGAGCCACCCCTGCTTCTCCGGGGCCAGATTCCCTGTCTTCTCCGGGAAGAGCCGCTCCCCTCGTGCCGCGTTATTAATCCCCGGTGTTTGCATGTGATCAGCGCCAAATTAACTCCACGGCGTTTGATCCCAGCCAGGATTAACATACCCCAGGAAGAGAGATTTCTAATAAATCTGGATGCCCCGGCTCCGTCTGCCTTTGCCGCCTTCCACGGAGCGAGTTCACGGGGGAGCGTGTTTCCGTAATGACTGCCCTGGGTCTGGCATCAGCCATTCCTGTCAACCACGCACAACACAGCCAGGGCCGCATTAACGACTGTCATTGTGCTAATTAGGTAGGTTTCATACTTAATAACGGGGAACTATTTCATGGCAGTTTCATGAAATAAAGAGGAGAAAAAGCCATTATAATTTCAGGAAAAGTCCCTGGAGAAACGAAATGGTAATTCACAAATCCTACCTGATCTATTAGCAGATCCTGCTCTGGAGACTAAATGAGGTAGGATGTCTGGCGTGGCTGATATTCTTTATTATTTGAATGCCCCTTAAAGGATATTTATTAAATTTTTTTTTTCTCTTAAGAACTTTGAGATCCGGCTACATTTACTTGCAATTTCCTAGTGGCTGTTTGAAGCCTAGCTCACATGGAATTTCTCAGAGCTGGAAAATCCTATTTTGATGCAAAACATTCTTTGAGGATGCCCGTGAGAGGCAGAGAGAACACACACCCCTTGGACGCCGCGCCGGGCACTTGGTCAGGTGTCTGTGCAAAGTGCCCCAGAAGGATCCTCTTCCTTTGGAAAAAGAAGGAATTAAGCAAACGCCACCACCTCTGTCCTCAGGCCAGCGCCCGTCCTTCGTGGTCCCCAAAGCCCAACGCTGGCCTCGCTGGCGCTTGCCGGCAGAAGCGTTGGGAGCAGTGGGGGTGCCGGGGGGTGCCAGGACCCCGTGGGGGCTGTGACCCCGCTGCCGGGGACGTGGGTGGGAGCGGGGAAGGGCTCTGCAGTGCTGTGGCTGCAGCAGGAGAGGTTATTTTGGGTGGGAAAGGAACACGTGGGCGGCAGCTGGGAGCAAGAGCTGCCCTTTCCACGTGAAACCAGAAACAATGGTGCTTCCTCCCGGCAGGCACAGAAAGGGCCGGGTTCGGCAGCTGATCTCCGAGCAGCTCCCCGGCGTGGGCAGGGTGACGTGCAGGGCCAGGACGGCTTTTTCTCAAGAGAAACTTCCCGTCGGCTCCTCACGAGACCCCATCCATGGGAGAGCGGCACCGCGATGGGTGGGGGATCTGTGCTGGCAGGGGACCTCGGGTGCTGGCAAAGTGGGTTGGGGTTATGCAGCCCCGGGCTGTGCAGCCTCCGCAGGGGCTGGAGGAGGGGGCTGGCGGGGGGTGTCAGGTCCCTGAGAACCGCTTTCCCACGGACTCACTTCCTAATGTGCATTATAGGCTCCAGATCTCCCCGTGTCCTGCATAAACACATCCTGTTTCCTGGATAATTCATGGCCTTGGTGAGGTGACCACCTGCAGAAACGTCCCCTCCATCTCTCAGCTGCAGTGTTGCCATGGCCCTGTCCCTGTCCCTGTCCCTGTCCCTGTCCCTGTCCCTCCATGCTCAGCCTGGCCCCGTGCCTGCTGCCCACCACACTCATCACACCTGAGGGCAATCCTCAGTGACAAGATTAAAAAGCCCCTGGTGTGAGAGCTTGGCTCCTCAGAACCTCTCCCCATCCAGCGTGGTGCTCCTCTCTCCGTGGGACTCAGCCTTCGGTGCCAGGCAGGTACGGCCGGGATGTGCTCCTGGGGATGGGGTGGGGGTGTCACGGGGCAGTGCCACTGGGCTCGGAGCTGTTGCTCTCTTATAGAAAATGCTACTTCTTGTAGAAAGCTCCTTCTCCCCTTTGCTGACCCCATGGAAAGGTTGGTGGGAGCTGGCAGGGCACATTTGTAACAAACAGGATGAATTGCTGATAAAAGAGGAGGAAAACAAAACGCTTCAGAAGCCGCCTTTCAGCATTCGGAGAAATGAAAAAGGGGGGGAAACAACTGGACCTAAAGCCTGTGAGGAGGAAAAACAAAAGCCTGCTTGCAACTCGGGTTCCTGAAAAAGTGCTGATCGTGGCTGTCAGATGCTGACCCGCTCCTCTCCTTGTATGGGCAGGAACGGGGCTTGTCTTGTGCCTATATTTAATTTGTGAGGGGAAAAAAAACCTCTCCCTCTGTGCCTCTGCTGCAGTGGCCTCTCTGCCTTGGGACGTTACAACAGGAATAGAATTGCACGTTTAAAAAAAATAATACAACTGCTGGCACAGGAGCCCTTCCTAAACCGGGAGTGAGTGGAACAGGTTTTTGCAACACAACCCCACTGAGCGCTCGGAGCGTCTGCGGAGACTCCCGGCCGATGGGAATGGGGGCTGCAGTGCAATCCACTGCCCCACACGGCTTCACACCAGGACTCACCTCGGTCAGGATGAACTCCTAGGAACAGTGAGCAGGGGGCCCATGGAGGGCAGGAGGCCATGGCAGGACCCGTGTGGCCCCATATCCCCCCCACGAGCCGGGGACTTCAAGGCTCACTCTCAGCGGCAGTTTCCCCCCCAAGCACTTCTCCCTCTGCCTTTCTCTGTGCTGGGGGAGGAGGAAGATGGATGTTGAAGCCAAGGCTTTTGGGGATGTGCATGGGCTGCAGTGGGACGTGCCTCCAGAGCTGCGCTGGGTCCCTGGCAGGGAGCTCTGGCTGCAGCTCCTCTCCCTGCTGTGATTTATGACCTCTCCTTGGATGGAAACTCTCCTGGCTGCTCCCCAACCTCCCCGGTCCCGGCTGGGAACAGGCTGACACAACCCGCATCTGCTCCCAGCTCCCACCCCACCAGCAGAGCCTTCGTGCTGGCTCGGCCGGGGTTCCCTGACAGTGAAACCCCAGAAGGTTCTGGGTGGGAGACAAGTGGGACCAAGGGTGGCCCCAGGACAGAGACGGCCCCACAGGACACTGGAGACTGACACCACTTTATTGGTAACTCTTGGAGAGCCGGACACTGAAGAACTTGGTTCTGTCCAGAGAAGTTTGTACACAAAGAGCAATAGGAAACAACAACAATAAACGTCTGTTGCAACTTTGTATCTTGCTGCAACCTCAACAATAAACTCTTGCAACAGGGTATCTGGAGCGGCCGGTGGGGAGAAGGGCACCGGGAGAGGAGCAAAACCCGCCGAGGGCTCCGGGGTCACAAACTTCCACAGAAGGAGCCTTGTGTCCTACTGGTTTAACTGGCAGGGGAAGGAGATGCTGGGAGAGCAATGGAGACGCAGTTTATGGGGGAAGCCCCACAGCCAAAACGCAACAAAGCTGGGGTTCGACACCCCCCACTTAGCAACTGCTCGGGTCTTACAAATTCAAACTTATTTCTTTCAACTTAAATAACAAGTGCTTCAGGTACAACGCTTGAATTGCCTGGTCTATAACCCAGTTTTAAGTGCACACAAGCAAGAATAGATTATTTTTTTAAAAAACTATATAGATTTGCACACTCACACACACAAGCACACAGTGAATTTTGTGCCACAGCTGTTTTAACTGGAGATAATGGGATGGGCCTGAAGTGGCCATCCGAAGCCAGGCTGCAGGAGCTGGTCATCCGTGGCACCACTCACCCTAAAGCTGCTGAAGATTACCATTATTTTTGCAAATATTGGTCCCCCAAAGTCTCCCCACACGGGGCTGCATCAGCTGCTGCTCCGACTGCCCTGAAGCCGTAGTTGTCTGGAAAATGCTGCTTGCAGGAGGCAGCACGCTTTGCAGAGGACTTCTCTCTCATTTCAGTCCGTGTCGAGAGCTCAGGAGTCTCCTGGAAAGATGTGTACGGCCTCCAGCTCCTCCCCAGCGTGGAACAAGTGCCCGACAGAGCAGGGAACACCCACAAACTCAGACCCAAACAGCTGTATTGATGTCAAACCCAGACTGGGTGTAGTCTATGGTATCATGGACTTTCTTGATGCCCATTTTGGGCTTTTCACTATTGCTCTCTGCCTTTGGGCACCTCTCCGCTTTGCTGTGATGGCTTTGGATGTTCCCATGAAGTGGGAAGTAAAATGTCCCCTTGAGTTTGTTCATTTTTTTGGGTCTCTTAGAAATTTCGGGCTGTTTGTCTTCAGGAGGAAGCCAGCAAGGTTTCTCCTTGAGAAGCCTGTCTCGGTCTGGCCGGACGCTCCTCAGGAACTTTTTGAAGATGTTGGCTGTGAGGGAGAACTTCCTGCAGAGCTCCTGGGACCTGCTCATGGACAGAGACTCTTCGCTCTTCTCCCCCTTCTTATCCAGCTCTGGCAGATCCAACCAGTTCCCAACCAAGTCTGCAAAGATGTTATCCCCCAAGACCAGGGGCTGCCGGTTCCTGCTCTGGGACATCAGGGAGGATGTCCAGTCATGGCCATCGTCGCATCCTGGACACTCCTGGCATGCCAGCCATCCCCCTGCTGTGCCCTGGCTACTGGGCTCGAATGTCCGTGGGCGGACGTGCTCTGCTCTGCTCGATCCGGAGGAATGTCCTTTTGGGTGACAAACATCCTCACCGCAGAGGCTCCTGAAGGAGGAGGGGGTGTCCCTGAGCTGGCTGCCCTCTGGGAGCCCAGTGGGATGGGACAAACCCACCGGCCGTGGCACGGCACACATGAGGGACGTGGGGCTGTGCTCCTCCACCGCCACCTCCCGCCGGGCCCGGGGCACATCCCGGCTGCTCCGGCGGCACTGGTGCTGCTCGGCGCCAGCCGTGGTGCCTCGGCTCCCCGAGATGTCCAACTGCTCCAAAGCCGTCTGGACCTGGAGCAGTTTCAGCTCCTGCAGGGCCCCCATCATGCAGTTCATCTGCTCGTGCAGCCCGTCGCCCACCTCCTTCATGGAGAGCTGCCGAGGGAAGGAAGCAGATATGGAGTCAGTGAGTGCCCCCAGGAGAGAGCAGGAAAACCGTGACCCAAGGGCAGGAGAGCCGGGCCGAGCAGCTCCCTCAAACAGCGCCTCTTCCTACCGACTGCATCTCAGATGCACCCCACCTGCAATACATCCATTTCATGGAACAGCAATCAGGTATTCCCTAGATTTTTTCCTAGGAGTTTCCCTCTAGGAATAAAAGAAGCTGACAAGGAGTGGATTTTTTCACCTGACAACAAAAATAAATAGTTTGAGTTTCCATTAATTGCTTGGCAGAAGCCCAAGGCATAGAACTATGAATGGCTTTGGCTGCTGCCAGTTTCTGCATATTCTTCTGCTTTTGAGCCCTGTAACTCCCTGAAATCAGGAGTCAGAATCATGAACAGAAGCGTCTTCCATGGAAATCCTTGCTGCTTTAGGTAAAGTGCTCAGGTAAATTAAAAACAAACCCCAGTAAGAACCACACCGTTACTCTATAACGGCTCCAGATCTTAATACCCTCGTTACAGGCGCCTCTCGCTAGAGGACAATCAAAGACATTTCAGTGCACTTCAAACTTTGGATAAAACAGCCAACAAACTCTAAATTACTTACATTAAACTAGCAATCCAACCAGGACCGATAGTAGCCGTTCTGCTTTATCCCCGAACCTTGCTGTAAAGATTTAACTTTCTATACGAGGCTTAAAATAAGCAAGTTATTTTCCAGAGCTTCCAAACTCCCCCTCTTCTCTTTCGCTCTGTTGCTTTCTCTCTCTCTCGTGGAGGCTCTGGCTCATATTCCCAAAGCGGCACCATAAAACAAATGGGGGATACTTTCCAACAGCTGCCACTTTTTTTTTTGAGCCTGGGAAGGAGAAGGGGCCGAGCAGCAGGGGATGGCAGGGCTGGGGGTGAAGACATGTCACAGCGATGCAAGGTGGTTTGCAGAAGAGATTACCCCTGTCCAGGAAAAGCTTCAGCCTACACTGTCACAAACAGTTTAAAAGGCTCGTCACAATTTTTGTCCAGCAGCAGATCTCGAGCTCAGGGTGAAAAAGGACAGAGGCACCCGATGTTCAGCTTTACATCACCAGCCTTTACTTTTACCTCTCCGTTTTAACTAAGCCAGCTCAATTACTTGCTCTATTTCCATTTCTGTACATGGATCTGAGCAGTGAGAAAGAGCAGTCAACAAAAATTGGATCCTCTGTAACAATCCAGCTCTAATGGAAAGCTCCTCCACAGTTCCTGACCGCGGATCTCCATTTCAAAAACCCAGAACCCAAAACCAGCCGCCAGGTCACCATGATTTTTTCAGAGCTTCACTCCCAAGAAACCTATTTATCACCCGGAATCAGCACACAAGCCACGAAGACACAGAAAATCTGTTTAGCTTCCTGATTACACTATCGAGTGCCTCCAGCTATCTAATTTTTTAACATCAGCAAGCAAACCTCTCCTCCCGCAGGCATGCAAATAACGCCCCACTTACAGACGAGCCCAGCTCTTGGGTTTCCCGTGCAAAAGCTGGGGCCATATGCTCCACCAGCCTCAGACGAAACTATCACCTTACCTCTCCAGATTTGCTGTAATGCTTCTCGTCCTAACCTTTCTCGCCTTATTAATGGAAGTCTGTTTTATCTGGGGCTTTGAAAAAGCTGGATTTGGAGCCAGCCTGGCCCCTCATTGGCCACTTCCCACCAAATCCCCTGGCCGGCGCAGCGTGTAATCGCGGCACGGTGAGTGCCGAGGGTCCTGGGTAACCACGGGGCTGGCTGAGCCCTGGGCATCTGCTGGGCGGCCCCGCTCCTCACCTCATTGATTCAATTACCTCCCCCGTGATGGGGGGGTCGTTACAAGGCCTGCCTCCGCCAGCCGGCCTCTATTAAGCACCAAAATGTCATGGGCAGCGTTTCCCGTCAGCGTGGTCGTTTCCCACAGGCAGATCCCGTCTCCCCCTGACAAGACCTGAGCCCCGAAAGCTCAGGCTCCAGCACTTTTCCTTCTCAACAAACGAGCTCATTCTGTCAAATTTGGGGCCGGCACCAGCCCAGGGAGCCTGAGTCACTGGAGAAGCAGTGGAGATGTTCTCCTCTGGAGATGCTTTCCCATCAACGACTCCGAGGTTTGGACACTTCTCCCAATGCCCAACGCTGCCGGCAATGAGGGCTGGGCTGAGAGGGGCACTTTGGGGACGTGACTCCTCTGCCTGGTTTCACCAACCTGCCTTGGGGTGGGACGGATCCTGCCCTCTGTGCTCAGCCTCGGTGTCCCTCTGGATACGCGGATCCCACCATCAACAAGAGAGTTTTAAAGATCCTGAGGCTTTTAACTCTGCTTAAAACAGCGCTAAAACCTTGGGTCGTGCAGCTCAAGACCCAAAGCAACCAACTCCCTCTGCTTTATCTTCTGCTCCTCACGGTATCTGTTCAGTCTCCTACAGAACTGAAGGAGGAGCGAAACCCAGCCCAAAGTGAAGTCACTGCTTGGTGACCAAACAGCCCGCAGGGGCTTGGGTTTCATCCACCAGTAATTACCCTGTGGTAATTAAGAGTATTCACCCTGGAGAGAAAAAAAAGCAAACCAGTTTCTTCCCCAGTGTGTAACCCTGCTCTTTGCCAAGAAGATCTCAGTTCTCCCAAGCTCATACTGGCTTCTCCGAGACTCTCCAGAAAAGGAACAATCTCCCCCAGAAGAGAGACCACCACCCTGGCAAGGGTTCAAGACTGAACTATCTGGGCTGCTGGAGGGAAAAAAGGCTCTGGGAATGATCCAGCAGATTGGTCTGGAGTCAAAGAGATGCTCTGACTGCGAGGTGACGGGAACTCCAGGCTGGAGGGACGCCCCTCGTATCCTCGCTGCCTCTGTGGCCACACACTTCACCTAGAAGGAACTGGAATTTGTGACGAACTAAAGTGCAATTCCAAACAGAGCGTGAATGTGACACAAAGCCCCAGAGAGCCTGAATCCGGCACGGAGAGAGACCCTGACTGTGTCGCTGGGGTTGCACAAGTGACGTTATGTAAGCTGGGCACCACAGGCCATCGGATGCTCTGAAACGTGCGTGTTTGAGCGCTGGAAATCCCAAACCTGAAGTTGAATCAGCCCTGTGCTCGGCCGTGTTGAGCACAGACCTCACTCCTCAGCATCCTCCCTTCCCGCACCTCCTGGTCTCTGCCCGAGGTGCGCTTCAAGGGGCTCTGGGTGTCTGATTTGGGACACTCTGTGTTTCAATACGAGTGGGTGTTTGGCACTTCTGCTTCCCAGAAAAGCCAAATTAGAGCTATGACAACTTGCAGATGTTCAAATTTACAAAAGAGCTAAAAATCAGATGCCCCAAACTGCATCCCGTTATTACTCCTGAAACTTTTGCAGTCCCTAAAAGCTGGCATGAGAAAGTTTTAGTCTAATTCTGAACAAGCCAACACAGATGCCTTTTACAGCCAGACGAGTACACGCAGGGCCGGGCAGGGTCGGATGCCTCCCCCCTGCAGTGAAGTGTTACCTCCCCATCGCTCCTCCTGGACGGCACCAGCCGGGCAGCTCCGGCTAAATCCTTCTCGGAAGCAAAGCTTGCTTTGACTACAGCCACCCCAAACACTGAAAACAGAGGTGCGAAATTCAAAAGCTTTCCAAGCCCTGATGATCATCAAGGAATATTCAGTGTCAGGGGAAAAAAACCCAAACAAACAGTGAGCACCTTGCAAAACTGCAGAGTTCAAATACAGGGGTTTTTTACACTGGAAATCTACCATTTGGAGAAGCAAAGGTATCAGTCGCTTTGTGAGCCATGCCTTTTTAATGATTTCCTCAAAATACTTATTCCCAGAACTACAGCCACAATTGGTTTACACAGTTTATAGATCAATGATCTCCCAGCACTGATTAACGCAGCAGGAGCACAACTCGCCCCAGGGAACATCCTCCAGCGGTTACTGGCATTTTACCAAATTCAAACCCAAATTCCTCAGACTACAAATAAGGGAGATCTCACTCCTCGCTTCCCACTTCACAGGTAAATAAGTAACTTTTTTAACCCGCTTTGAGAACTGATGTTTTCCTATTAGCATCTACACGTGCTGAGTCCTCAGAAGCCAGTTCCCATCAATGCCCTGGAGCGCCGGCTGTGGGTATTCCCAGCCCATCCGTGCATCTGGCCTGCCCGGGACGGCAGCAGCTTTGGGATGCTGACGGGAGGAAAGGAAAACCCAGGCAACAACGCACCCCAGCTTTCAGGCCAGCAGAGGGAATTAGAGAGAAGAGCTCGGAGCGTGTTTGTGGCACTGAGGAGGAAGACAGATGTCCAGCTCCGAGGCAGAAGAAAGGCAAGGAGAGGAAGTTATTGCTGGGAGGACAGGAAAGAGCAAACGGCAAATAGCAGCTCTTAATAATAGTGCTGATAGGCAACAGAACCGGCAACAAACAACCGGTATTTAAAGGGGATGACATAATAGAGAGCGAAATTATTTTAGAACTGCTGAGCCGATCATATTGTGTCTGTGTTTTCCTTTGGGTCACTCACTAGATTAATCTGCAGCAGGGCTGTGGCTGTGGCTGGGCACAACTCCGGGGACACGCTGCGGGGCTCGGAGCTGCTTCCCAGCCTCACACTGCACCTTTCTTCCCCTTCCCTTGATGGATGCCAAGGGCCTGCAATCTTCTTCTTGTCTTTGCATTTCATCCCAAGAATTTCAAGTCTCTCTGTTACCTCCTGTCTTTCCAGAGTATTTTAGGCATACATGAGGATGTTAATGGTGAGCTCACAATTTATTCAAAAGAGGAAGGATGCTGAGACTTTACCAAAGGTTTTTTTTCCCAATAGTTTAAATAGATCCTAAACAGCTGTTAATCACAAAAGACATGGTTCACATCACTCCATTAACTCTCTTCCTCACTCAATTGCCTTCCTGTTCATGGCAGTGATATTGTTCTGTGCTTCCCAATCACACTTGCTACGTTTAAAGGCAAATTAGAAAATCCATTCTCTGCAACCAGGAAATAAATGGACCCAGAAGAACTTCAACCTTCAGACTTTTATTCACAACCCAGGGACAAGAGAGAGCACAAGACTCAATGTACACAGTGCCCATTGAAGGGGATGGATGAAAGTGTCGGCTCATAGCCCAGGGCTCTGCTCCCCTTGGGGTCTGGGTTTCACTGCTCCTGAATACCTGCAGCTGGGAGCCTTAAAAAAATCCACTGTCACCTTTAGGAGTCTCCTCTGGGAATAAACAAGCGAACAAAGCCCGTGACTGCTTTTTCTCTCCCCAGGTTACATGTGACAGGACATCCACTGTCAAGTTACTCCTTTGCACCTTCCCGTAAGGCACCACCAAGGAATGAGATTCTGTGATAACCACCCAAGTTCCTAACGCCACCTCCAGCCGCGATGGGTAAAGCCACCCTTAAAGGGACCATTTTATGGCCAGAGACAGGAACGGAGCTACGTTTCCCCACGGTGGAGTGAGCAGTGATGTTGGCCCCTGAGGTCTGTCCCTCGTGCCCTACTCTGCTGCAAACCACAAGAGCTGCCCCTCCAGACACCGCAGCCTCCTCCTGGAGCACGGCACAGGCACCGGAATAGCACCCAGTGTGAGATAAAGAGTAAAAATAATTGGCTGTATTTTTCACTCAGACCAAATGTTCTATTCCTGCAAGATATTCATAGCAAGAAACATCGTCTACCAGGACATGAATTAATGTAAGAAGGAAGACTCTATCAGACTCAATAATGTGACGCATTTATGATGAATGTGCAGGGAGAACATTCGGAAGTTCCCGTCGGAGCGGTGGAGTTTGTTTTAAATACCTACTTTAATACTTTTCCTCCTAGAAAAAAGGCAACAAAACCCCAGAAATATCCTGGATTCCTCAAGAAAGACCAAAACGTGCAAAGTGAAGTTACAACTACAGCTGACTGGAGTGTGACCCCTCGCCTGTTACAGCCGTACAAACCCCAAGCGCAAGATAAATCTGCCCCATGAACTCAGCGGTCCCTGAGGAGAAAATCAGGGATTTATTCTGACTGTGGAGGAACCCCCAGCCCCACGGCGTGTGTGCTGATGTTGCTATGTATAAATGCAAACAATCCCCGTGTCAGAAAGTTTGCGGAGGTAATGCCATCTGCAGCATGGGACACGGAAATGAAATTCCTCTCTGCTAATCCCCGAGCAAGACAATTCTTGTTAAATCTGATCTTTCAGCTGCGATAACATTCTGTAACTCGGAGAGCAGACATCGTATTTCTGTGCCTTGGAATGATGTTTGCAGACTCCGAATCCAGCTGATAAAGCCAAGAGGACTTTTAGTGTCAGGATTAATTGCATTAGTGGAAGATTCACAAGCTCTGTGGCACATTTCACGGCTGCCATACAAGGGACAGATGACAGAAGGGGTGGAAAAGCACAACTTATTCCAACACCAGACCTACAATCTGCACGTTCTCGCAAACCACACTGTGCCCATAAACCTCCAGGGGTTTTCTGGAGGAGGTGAACAAGGTCTTCTGTATCTTCTACAGAGGCTGAGGTGCAGAGAGCTGGCACGGCTTGTCCAGAACAGCTCCAGGGGCTGGTGCCAGCACCGGGACGGGGACCCCGGCCTCGGCAATCGATCGGAGCGAGAGCTGCCCCGATCCCACAGCCAGCGGGGAGGAACGGCTGCGTCAGCTGAGGCTCTCCCAGCTGCGAAGCACTCGCTCGTGGAAGCTTCTGAATGAAGTCCAATCAAAGGGACACCACACATGCCAGAAACTATCAGCTTACAATGGAAAACATGCGATTGGAATAGGAGAGCTCTCATTGACTGAGATGGGTCAGGTTCATCCTTGGGAGCCCTGGCAGAGCTTTCCCAGGGGGAAGGAGAGCGGTGTAAGCATGCCTGGACCCTGCTCATCTGTGCCCACTCTGGCAGAGCACCGTGTGATCCCAGTGCCTGGGCTGGATGCTGAAATGCCTGGGAACAGCCCAAACCAGACACATGGGGATTTAAACATGTATTTAGTACATAAAGCAGGAGAAAGAAAAATCAGAGCTGGAATCCTCGAATCCCACACTGGCTGGGGATAGAGTTGCACTTGAAGATAACCTTTCCTTGGGAACCGGGAGCTGTGCCAACATCCGCTCTTCTTTGAGAAAACCCCCTCCTCAGAACCAGCCAAAGGCTGCAGTAGGTTACACCGAGACAAACTAAACCTCTGCTCATTGAACAGCCTCTCTCACGTGTCACAGGGACCAGCCTCGGCAAACCTGGCTCCTCAAACAGGGCGTTTCTGCACAACTTCCCTGGATGACCCCCCTTCCCACCGCTCAGCAGTGCCCCCCCACCCAATAGAGCTGCTGCTCCCACATCAGGAAAACCACTGTGTTTCTGAATTCCCGATGATGCCCTGGAACTGGGCTCCCGTTTAGCCACACACAGGGTGGCTCATTGTCTCCATCTGGCCAAGTCCTTCCCACCATTCCTCCCGCATGAGTCTCGGTTCTGGTGCATTTAGAGCCTGGAGGCAGGACCTGCCCGGCAGTGAGGGAAGTGGGGAAGCAGCAGGGTCAGGAGGTTCAGTTCCCACTCCCCGTTCAGCGCAGATGGTCCCAGCTGTCTATCGTGCCGCTTGCTGGTCTTTAAAGAAACATTAATCTATTTTAATTCCAGGCTATCTTGACAGTATTAATTTTCTTAAGCTGTTACTGCTCAGGATATCATTTATGGATGTTTTAATTAATACAGTCCTACCTCCACTCAGTGGGATCTGCAGCTCACTGAAGTTGCTGATGGAAGGGATTGTTTCCCACGGCACTGTAGGGCAGGGGGTCTCTCCCACTGTCCCACCCCAAGGGCTGTCCTGGCACAGCACCCCCGGGGCTGCACTCTGATACCCGGAGAATTTGGTGTTAAAGGAAGTTTTCAAGTCTGAGTAACAAAAATTGGGGGGTGGGAGGAGGAGAGGATGTGACCAGTGAAACCCAAACCTGTGAAGAGCTCAGGCTAGTCCCGTGAAGCCAGGAGTAGTCCTGCTGAAGGGGACAACTGCCCCTTCCCAGTTCTCTAAGCCAAGCATGTACATAAATCTTTGCCAGGCTGAGGTCTTGGTTTATTGATGTAATAAAAATTGTCACGTTTCTGCAATTCAAAGAAATCTATTACTGCATTACAGCAAGGGTAGGAACAAAACCAGAATTTTCTCATTTTAAGTATTTTTTGGCTTTCACATGAAGTGTGAGGGACCTGCTTTTCTTTGGAATATATTCCCATTCTTCAGGAGCTATGTGGTGCACCACGGGACAGGCATGGTTTAGACTCACAAGTAAAGGCACAGTGTGTAGGCTTCTGTGAAAAAATACCACTCAGATAACGAAACTGATTTGTTTAGAAGACAAAACACAGATTTAGGAACCTTACTCTACGCATGCTTTTTGTGACAGTTACTCTTTTTACCCATCTCACCTTCCAGCTTATTCGGATGTTAAAGATATTCCAGATGACAGTGTACGTGCCCTGCTTTAGGGTTTGCTTTCACCCATTGCACCCAGCGCAGAGAGCACCAGCGACTCTCATTTTCCTTTGTTTTAGTTTGTCTTCCAGCTCCGCTGTTTGCCCGGGAAGCACTGGTAATGCTGGCAGCTTAAATGTCACTGTTCACTGCCACGTTTATGCCGAGCAAAGCGCTGCTGCCCGAGCCCCGGTGTCACCAGCCACGTCCCGTCTGCAGGACCCCGTCACAACGGCGAGTCCTGGATCTGCCCTGGGCTCAGCTGGGACTTGGTGTGTCTCTACTGACCCAGGCGGTGTTGCTTGCACTCCAAAGGCTCCCTGTGACACGGGCAGGAGGGCAGTGCTGTGCATAAGCCCATTTTGTACAACTCCGGTTGGCACAAACACCAGCTGCCATCAGCATCCCATTGAGTCCCAAACCGGGAAGCTTTTGTGCGCTCAGAAACTTCACCCACCCCCGATTTTGCTCTGCCTCCCCTTCCCCTTTTGTTCTCCTCATCTATTTCTCTGCACGACGCCTGCTCCCGGCCAGACCCACCGAGCACCGGCACCCGTTTTGGGGAAGAGTCGGTTCTTCCGACCGACCCAACCCCGGCCAGCCCCAGTGGCACCAGCAACACCTCCCTGCTGGTGGACAAGCCCCAGCAAGTTCAGGGAGAGAGGTTACCACCTGAGCCGGGCGGGAGGAGGCAGAAAGCAGATTTATGACAAAGGGGTTCCTATTGAAGAAGTATTCGCGGG
>JAOXNH010000013.1:6307976-6318542 GCA_028566575.1 Bartramia longicauda
GGGCGGCGGCTGCCGGCGGGGCAGAGCCCGGCCCGTCCGCGGCTGGGAGCGGGCGAGAGGGGGGAGGCTCGTGCCCCCGGCGGCCCCCGGAGCCCCGGGAAAGGCGACCGACGGGCAGAGGCTCCTTGCCCGGGAGCCCAAGCGAGCCCGGCGGTCGATGCCGGCGGGGGGGGCTGGGGGGGGACAGGGAACCATCCCTCCGCCCCGCGGAGAGGGAAGTTTGGGGGTTCGGTTTGTTGTGGTGTAGATCCCGGGAAGCGCTCTGCAGGGACGGACCACCCCAACAAAAGCATGGATTAACCTACATGGCCTTAATCGCGACATTTGCGATGGGGGATTTGTCCCGCTCTGTGCTGCCCGGGGGGCGGGTTGCCCGAAGGCACGTCCCGCCCGGGGGATGCCGCGGGTCCCCGGGGGAGCCACGGGCAGCGGCCTCCGCACACGGGGGTGCCGTGGTCAAAACCCCCTTTGTGAGGGGGAGCAGGCGCCCAGGGCTGCGGGAAACAGGTGCTGGGAATTCCTAGCGCGGGTTTGTTTCCAGAGCAGCCGTTTTCTCCCGGCTGCGCTTTCCCAGCAGCGTTTCGGCCGCCGGGAGCCTGAAAAACCAGCAGGAACTGGGAACTTCCCGGCTGTGAGGGATCTGGTCGCTGCTATGGACGCTCCCAGCTCTCAAGGGCTGGATTTTTTAGCCTCAGATCAACAACCTCTGCTCTTGCGTGTCACCGCAGGCCATCAACAGATGGGCATGTCAGCCAGGACAAAACACAGGCGCTTCGGTATCATCAGACTTTAAAACTGCAGTGAATTGGAAAGGCTGTTGAGTTTTTCAGCATTTCCCTCGTCTATGTGTATGCCTTATTCTCAGCTGATGTGCAAAATGTGTCTGAACGTTGAGGTGATGAACGCTGGGTCCCCTGTAGCGGCTTAGCGAGGCCTGGCTGAATCGCTCTGCAATGGTAAAGAACTCGATAGGATGAGAAATGCTGCTCTGTGTTTTCAAATTTGGGGTGAAAAATGTGATTACCAGCTTTTTCCCATAAACTTGAGTCTTGACAAAGACTGGCTAAAATCTTTGCCTTCCCAGGTCTTTATTTTTTGAAGGAAAACATGTTTTATAGTTGGTAATAGGATCTTGTTTGTTTGTTTGTAGAAATTGGACTTGTTTTTTTTGAAAGCTGACCTTTGTGTCAAAATCCAATTTAAATAAGGAATTTGCGACCTGCCCTTTTCCATGTCTTTGAGAAACACTCCAGAGTTAACCTTTATTGATCCTTCCAGCAACTCTCTTGTTATTGCTCAAAATTCCCTGCCTCTCTACTCATTTCAGGGTTTCCATTCCCTATCTATTAAGGAAGCACAAAAATGGCATCTTTCTTCAAGGATCTGTAGAACGAGGGAGAGTAAACATATTAATGTATTAAAGAAATGACCTTATTAACAAGTTACTCACTTCCAGTGGGGAATGCTGTGCCGTGAGTGGGATACCTGCCAGTCTCCAGTCTTAAAGTCTGAGCCAACTGGCCCAGCTATAATTTTCTCCCTGTTGAAGCCTGGCCGGGTTTGTTGGCCAGCTGGTTGCCCCCCGTGGCCCGGGGTCGGGGTATGTCTGTCCCCAGCCTGCCCAAGCATATCAAGTGTCATATGGCAGGTTTGAGCAGGCAGTCAGGGGTAAGAAATCAGATAGATGGCACCATGTGGAGACTACAAGCCGAACCGCCTGCCTCCGCCAGCCCTTAATGGTGCAGGGGGCGGCCCAGCTTCCCTTCCCTCTTTCCATGCCCCAAACGAGGGTCGTGTTCAAGAGCCCCCGTCTCCGAGTCCAGGTTTCTGTGTTGCTTGGGTGGCTCAAGGCCTTTATTTCTTTTCTGCTACAATTTTATAATTTATTGAGTTACCTCAGTTCTGTAAAGTAGTAACATGTGGGCACTAATTCTTGTGGCATGGCACCAAAGCTAAAACGGGATGGCATTTTCTCTTTGCATTTGTAATACATGGGCCTAGGTTCAGCTGGTTTGAGCTGAAAACTGACCGTGAGCTTAATTTATCCAAGCCAGCTTTGAACAACAGTACTTTTAGGTGTTCTTTTACATTTGGTAGGGAATAGACTGAGAGCAGGCACGAAGAGGGAATGACTTCTGTTCTCCCGGAGTTACTGTGTCTAGACGAGGAGGCTGCTGGTGAGCACTGTGGCTTTGGCACCTTGGAAGACTGTGTGAAATCAGACCAGGGATTATCCCAGGCACAGGATGCTCTCCCCAATGTCTTCTTTAAAATAGCATATATTTTTTTCAAATCATCATATAATTCCTGAATTTAACTGATGCTTTTCACAGCGCTTTGATTTTTCCAGTACAAAAGAGACACAAAAGATGCACATGGTTGTTGAGGCATCACGTGTAAGTTAAGCAATATTGTATTTTCCAGCATGTCCAGCGTTCAGGAGGCCAACTGCCCGTGGCCATGGCCATTGGCAGAGGCTTGTTCCAGAAAGCTCCTGTAGCACTTGCAAGACACTGAACCGTGTGCTCTGCTGGCAGATGAACAGGGAAGAGCTTTTATCCTCTGTTTGGCTTCTGTTTAAGG
The DNA here is from genome assembly GCA_028566575.1 of Bartramia longicauda. NCBI lineage: Eukaryota > Metazoa > Chordata > Aves > Charadriiformes > Scolopacidae > Bartramia > Bartramia longicauda. The sequence goes on from JAOXNH010000013.1 coordinate 6,310,560, forward strand.
TCATCTTTTTGATCCATTTTTCAGCCTCTGAGGCTGCTCATGTCCCGTGAGGCTGATAAAGGAGTTCATGAGCACAGAATAAAAAAAAAGGACCAGAATATTCATGTGCTCCAAACTCCTGGGAACTTGCAGAAGAAGAGAAAAATCTGAAATATGTTCTCAGTAGGATTTTCCTACTCAGCAACACTTTTCTCTTCCGTGTAGAGAACTGGTTCAGAGCAGCATCGACACTTCACGCCAGGCCCTGCTCCCCTTCCACTCCGCCGTGGTGTAAAGCATGAGCAGATGGTGCAGTGCAGTGGAAAATCAGGTCTCCAAGAAAATACAGAGCTGAGAATAAAACACCCTCAAGCGGAAAACTACATGGCTTATTTCTGGATAAAATGAAAAACCGAGATCCTTGGGCGAAAAATAGACTACACTTTCAGAGTGGTGTATTCCACTTACATGAACTGCCTCGTTCCTTCCCATTTGAGAAAACATCCATCCCTTCACAGCTGAAGGCTTATCTCATTTGTTGTCTTTCAGTTCATTGATCTGGTTTCTCAGGGCTTTCACGTGACTGTCCTTTGCTGAACTAACAAGCGTGGTTATCGCTGAATTTTCTTTCATTTTTACTTTCTTGCATACTGAAGGCAAACCTTTCAGAATTTCTTCCCACTTGAGCTGCAGCGTGACCTGAATTGCATCCATCTTTGTTTAAACACACTGGGGCATAAACATCCAGCCAAAATAGGTAAGAATATAATGTCAAAACTTTAATTCTGGTTTTATATTTGTGCATAAAGAGATACCTTACCCTTGAAAATTGACCATTTCTTCCATTAAGTCTGTTTTATTGTATGCAGTCTCTGCACTCATGGCCTTTAAAGTTCCTGAGGTGCCCCTACCTCAGTATGCCCCCACCTCACTATGCCCCCATCCCAAAAGTAAAACTTTTAACCCTGCTCCAGCCAAATTCCAGCTCCTGACATTGCTCTGCTTGCACTGGAGTGTCAGGAAAAAGTACCAGGGTAGGGAAAGCCTTGTGCATTCACTGTGCTGCCTTGTGCTAAAGAACTATTGGATTACATCTCAGCTGGCTGCATTTTGGTGACCTAGATCCTGCTCATGCGAGCTGAAAAATAATTCAGCAAACCTTGGTATAAAATCGTATCTAAGATTAAAATGGGCTGATATTTATTTACCTGGAGGAAAAAGACAGAAGCAAACTACTGGCACTTCTCACTGGGGTACCTGAAACAGCTTCTCTGAACCGATAGCCTGGTGTCCGCTTGCTTTTATCTGTGGCTGCCTCTGTGCGAGCATCGGCAGTGACCCCCTGTCGTCTTTAGATTTCATCTGAAATCTGAGGAGTTCCTCTGGATCCTTCTGAAGGACATGCCTGACAAGGAACCAAATCCATTCAGCAGAAGGGCATTGACATGAGGGTACTGTGAGACCCCATCATCATCATCATTATTTATAACAAGTCCATCCACCAGGCTTGCTGGAAAAAATCCAAGACTTTGCCAATTACTAAAGCAACAAAGAAGATTCCGCTGCCCCAAAGACTTGCTGCTCATTGGTAACTTGCCATCCAGCTTTGGTTTGTTGGTTTTTTTTTTCCAAAGGGAAAATGAACACGCAGGGTGTTTGGAGTCAGTTTTTGGTGGTGAATATGAAGTCTCTGTCTGTGCTAATCTCAGTGGCCCTTTTGCTGCGATGTGCTTCACTGTACAGAGAACAAACACAGTTTCCATGGGAGTGTAAACACAAACACATACCACACTGCGGAGGGTGAGTCACACGTGCTGCAGAGAACGGAGAAAGTTCACTGTCTTGATCTGAACACATCTGGGAGAGGAGGATGAGGTTATCTCACTTTAAAAATATTTTATAAATATGATATAAACCAAGATTTGTTCTGAATAATTCCATGTCTTGGCAGATACGAAAGACAAATCCTTTGAAGCTAAAGTCATAAGACAAGGCAGGTGCTTGTTTATAGTAGCAGTGTTCAAATCTATAATGAATGTATTCTTAAAAGATATCCCAACCTGACAGTTCTGGAAGCTGATGCAAATTCTCTAAGAGTGGTTTATCCCAGTCTTTCAAGGAGTTAAAATCCACTGTGTAACGTGTGCTTCGTAACAGGGACAAAAACACGGTGAGCCCTGTCTTGGGGGAATAAAATGTGCACTCAGTAAATATGGGAGCAAGAGTTTTCCCTAGAAAGTGTTTTCTTCTAAGTCCCAAAACCTAAAGGTTTGTTTATGACCCCAAACTAGAGAGTTTCCATCCCTTCATGAGAACCAGTTATATTTTTTTAATATTACAGCTGAGAAGGAGGTCTTTTCCACTTGTTTTACTAACTTAAATCCTTTCCCAGGACCTGTTCTGCCTGCAGAGTGTTCAGATTAACCGTTCGGATTTCCAAAGGCTGTTTCGAGCAGGAATACTTCCTTTGGATCTTACTGCAAGCGAAAGAAAAGCAATGTCAGGGCAGAACTGCAGATTCCTCTTGGCTGGGCTGACGTGAGCATTGAGGAGGTGAATTCAGTACTTGAGAGTCACTGAGGTAAAACGAGGCCTGAAGGAGGAGGATTGCTCTTTAAACACTGACTCACAGCGCAGAACACAACACACAGAGAGCTCAGACCAAGGTTAGTAGCAGTTAAGATCTTCTATGGCAATAAGGGTTGAGGGAGAAACAAAACCTTTCATCAGATCAACTGATTCCACTGCAGGAGCTTGACCTAAATGTGACACAGCCCCATCAGAACCAGCCAAAACCAAAGGGAGAGGGACAATAAATCTGCCAGTCGTGGTGTCGGAGGGATTCTCATCATACAGACACGGAGATTCGGGATCCATCCCTCCAGCATCCAGTGGAAAAATTAAATAAATACCTACAAACAGGAGCATCTTTCTGAATGAAGGTGATGTATGTGAATGTCTTGTTAACACTGCACAACAGAGAACAACGTTTGTCTCCAAATCACCCTGGTTGTATTGAAACCTGCACAGAGCCTCCAGGAGAGAAGGAATAGGTGAGGAAATAGAGCGGGGAGCAGTTCATTGCCGTGGCTGTTTGGGGCCGTTTTGTCACCTCTTCTCTGCCCTTCCCCCATGGAAACAGTCACTTCTGACTGCTCTTCCTTGTCAGTTTAAATCACATCAATTTAAAAGGGTTATGAGGGGCTGCATTTAATCAAACGTTTGTTGTGTCCAGGTGTCTTTGTCTGTCTCTGTTCCCAGCTTTATCCAGAGATAATTATCTCATGTTGGAGACTCGTTTCCCCTCAAGGACCAAGGGGAACATCCACTTAAAAATTAAAAAGTAATTGGAAGTAGCAGAATGCCTGTAGTTAGCTATCCTGTTACTGCTGCTGCGGGGCCCTGGTCTCAGCCCACCATCTGCTCTGTCCCGGCCGGGCAGAGACGGGCTCTCCCAGCCGAAGCTGTTCTCCTTTGTCCTGCCAGGCCCCGCTCTCCCTCAGTACTCAGATATTCATGTGAAAATGTCATCATGCTAAAAAATGACAACTGAATAGTTTGCCAGGCTTCTTCTCCCCCATCAGGAATATAAACACGAGGAATTTCAAAGGCGTGACAAAGGCTGTGGTACAGCAAAGCCATTAAAATTCATGCGGGCTGCCTGGCCGTGTAAGAATAATGAGGCAGTGTGTGCTCCTGCAGGAGAAGCCGCTGCTGAGATCCTTCAAATCCCACTGCAACGCATGGGCGTCCAGAGCCGCTGCGACAATAAGAGCTGATATGCATAAAACCACCCACGATTTAAAATAAATGGTCTACGGAGGATAGTAAATATGCACATGCAACAGATGAACACACTGGGCCTGTGCTGAAGTGAGTGCTATACATTAATTGTCTGTAGCACCCTGGCTGTTAAATCTGGTACCCGTGTGCTTGAGGCAAGGCCTCCAGCTCTCACCGTTTCAGTTCCACTCACATAAGGCTTTGTCCTCTGTCACACTGCTAGGTTTAGGCTTTAGCGCTCTTCACAAAACAAATGACCCGGGGTAGAAAAACACAGGCAGCCGCGGAGCCGGGCCCGGCCCCTGACGGACCGCACTGACAGACGGCCCCGCGCGCCCCTGCCAGCCAATCGGCGACCCCGCCCGCACCCTCCATCCAATCGGAGACCCCGCCAGCCCCCGCCAGCCAATCGTCGGCCGCGGCGCCCCCTGGCGGCACGGCGCGCTGAGGCGGGATTCGTCCACTGCGCGTGCGCGGCGCGGATAAAGCCGCGTCTCGCGAGACACCGCCTGCTGCCGCTTCCGGACCCCAAGATGGCGGCCCCCACGGCTGAGGGACGGTTCCGCACGCGCGATGTGCTGGTGCCCGGCGGCCCCTCCGATTTCGGGTCGCTGCTGCTGTCGGCGCCGGTGCTGGCGGGGCTGGAGGCGGCTGGGTTCCACAGGCCGTCGCCGGTCCAGCTGAAGGCCATCCCGCTAGGGCGCTGCGGCCTGGGTGAGCCGGCGGGCCGGGCGAGGGAGTCGGGCGCGGGGCTGGGGGGAACCTGGGGCCTCCGGTGACCGCTGTGGCGGCTCTTTCCAGATCTCATTGTGCAGGCCAAGTCTGGCACTGGCAAAACCTGCGTGTTCTCCACTATCGCCCTGGACGCGGTGCTGCTGGAGAGCTCTGCCACTCAGGTGAGCCCCGGCCCTGGGCGGCTGCTGCTGGCCCGGCCCGCCGTTACCGGTATGGGGGGGAGCGGGGGGAGCTTTGCTTTGTGAGGGGGAGTCCCTCTTTTTGTAGAGAAAACGGCATTGTCGCTAGTGAGACATAGTATTGGAAATCATCACAACTCGATGCTGGGCTTTAATCTTCAGAACCATTCTGCTGCATTCAGATTTAATCCTTGGCTCTTGCAGATTCTGATCCTGGCCCCTACACGGGAGATTGCTGTGCAGATTCATGCTGTCATCACAACTATTGGAATGAAAATGGAAGGCTTGGAATGCCATGTCTTCATTGGCGGGACTCCTTTGAACCAGGACAAAGTCAGACTAAAGAAGTGCCATATTGCAGTTGGCTCCCCAGGTGTGGATGAACTCAATTGTGCTTCAGATGCTGGGTGACACTTCACAGTACAGTAATTGCTGCCTTTGAAATCTGGGTTGACTTGGTTGGTTTTTTTCAGTAGTAGGGGATAGTCTCAAAGGCCAGTGCCAGAGACATTTAGACCAGGTATTTTTCATGAGGTATTATTCCAAATACAGCTTTTTTTTAAGGTTTGTTAAAATTATTTTTATAAAAAGTTAGGAAACTTATCATTAGAACCTTTCAATTAATATTTCTGAAGTTCCTTTTACTTTTTTCTTTGTGTGTAGGTCGGATAAAACAGCTCATAGAGTTGGACTACTTGAATACTGCCAGCATCCGGCTTTTCATTCTTGATGAAGCAGACAAGCTGCTAGAAGAAGGCAGCTTTCAGGAACAAATCAAGTAAGAAAAGCATTTATCTTAAGCATTTATCAATAGATTAGATATGTGTTTTTCAGTCATTCCCATTTCTTTGTCTTACAGTTGGATTTACTCTTCACTACCAGTCAATAAACAGATGCTTGCTGTTTCAGCTACTTATCCTGAATCGTTAGCCAATGCCCTGACCAGGTACATGAGGGAGCCGACATTTGTGAGGTTGAACCCTACTGATCCAAGTCTCATTGGTAAGTGGAAGTTCATGTATGGTGATATTGTTATCAATAGGTTACGAAGAATATACTGAAACCAAAACATGTATGTTTAAGATTTGTGATTCTTCATCGTTTTCCTCCATAGATGAGTTGATTAGTTTATGACGTATTTATTACAAGGCTTGATGTATTAAAATCATCAGTGATGAATGTAACTTCCTATTTTTTCCATCTGTTCAAAAAATATTTCAGCCTTTTAAAGAAAAACCTATCCTGTAGGTTCTGATTTGGCACGTGTCTGTTTAAATTTGAAGTCGTTGAGCTGCAGTGACACATGTTGACAGCAGCACAGCACTGTGTGTGTTTTTGTGGAAATCCTTAATCTGAAAGTATTTTGATTTCACTCTCAGGGCTGAAGCAGTATTACAAGATTGTGAATTCCCATCCGCTTCCACATAAAACATTTGAGGAAAAAACCCAGCACCTACAGGAGTTGTTCAGCAAGATTCCATTTAATCAAGCCTTAGTCTTCTCAAATTTGCATAGCAGGTAATAAATTTGAAATCAAATCTGTAAAAAGCATGTTTGAAAGCAGTGATTGTAATGTCCAGTCATGGATAAACTTCTGTAGCCCTTCAGTAGTGTCTCAAAGCAATACACAAATTTCAGATCAGAAACACAGCCAAATCCCTTTTCCATCTGTGCTGTGACTGTCCTAGACATAAAGCTGAAAGTGACAATTTTGAATGTAATCCTGGGCTGTGAAGAGTAACTTCTTGATAAGAAATACATAGGGGTTGTTGGGTCTCTGGTTTTATTTACAGTTTTTGTTGTGTATGTTCTGTCAGGGCTCAACATCTGGCTGAAATACTGACGAGCAGAGGCTTTCCTGCGGAGTGCATTTCGGGTAAGGCCATGCAAAACTTTCTGGTTTTGTTGAAGTTATGCATAAATGTGACCTAAAATAGGAAAATTAATCTTAAGTCTTGACTTGCATGGGCTCTGGTTAAATAACCAAGAATAGCATTTGAATCTTCATAGCTCTTTAGGATTTAAATATTAATTTTTTTACCAATTAACTTTCCTGTTATTCTGTGAGTTGTTTTTATGACTATCCAGCTGAGTGCATTGGCTTACCTGTGAAGAGAAAGCTGACTAACATTTGCAGCTTGAATCAGTGTGTGTTTGCAATACAGATGTTGAATTTAAATCTTTTTATTTGTAGCTTCTCTATAACAAGCTGATAGCTGGCACCTAGCATTTATTAGAAACCTTCCTTTGGATTTTTACTTCAACGGTGTTTTCCATGGTTCCTGCATTTACATAAAATCTGTGAAGTCAGTGTTGTTCACACGGGTTAAGCATGTACATAATTGGTAAACAAGCAGATGAATTATTGTTGTAATGAATTTAGTTATTTTCAGGTTTGTCTTGTTTATTTCTTGTTTACTTATTTGGAACTGAAGAATACAATCTGTTTCTAACTTTTTTTCTTTTTAGGCAGCATGAATCAAAATCAACGACTTGATGCTATGGCTAAACTAAAGCAATTCCACTGTAGAGTTCTGATTTCCACAGACTTGGTGAGTGTTCTGTAGCCTCCCTGAGTATTGGACACGTTACTGCAGAGAATTAGGTTTGCCTTGGAATTGAAAGCATGGGACTTGAGCACTGTGTGTGATTTACTGTCACTGTGAAACTTAAATGAGGAATAGGGGACAATTTCTGGTTCAAAAATAGTTTTTAATTCTTCTGCTGCTCTGCTGAAGCTTACAGATATTTCAGAGCAGTAGGATTGTGTCCTTTGGGTAGGGGCTATGGGGAGGAATAGTTTCTCTGGTACAATATGCTCACAACAGTAACATCCCAAACAACTTCAAGTAGAGCAGTGGTTGTGTTTGAGGCGCTCAGCTCTTTCGTGGCTGCTGCATTTTTCTCTTTAGTTGATGGTTTGAGGTCCTGTCATGAGAAGATTTCTGCATGCTGTGGAGTTGAATTTTTTGATGCTGGGGGAAAAAAAATCATGCTTACTTATATGCTTTACACAGAAGACATAAGCAAAATGATCCCTAGTTTTCTTGGTCCCAATGCAATATGTCTGTTTTACATATACTGTGAACTGACTGGAAAATTGTAGGTGCTTTATGGTGTATTGTAACAACTAAAAGTTATTATTTGAGCAGTTATTCTTAAATGTATTTATTTAAAGATCTGTTTGGCATATTCAGTTATCTGTTCCCCTCTCTCCTCATTTTCTTAAGACATCTCGTGGAATTGATGCTGAAAAAGTGAATCTGGTTGTCAACCTGGATGTGCCCGTGGACTGGGAAACGTACAT
>JAOXNH010000013.1:6324524-6354278 GCA_028566575.1 Bartramia longicauda
TATTATTCACCTAACTTAAAAAGCAGAATAAAGTTTTCAGTCAAAAGCTGCTGATGTTCACAAGCCGTCCGTGAAGGAACTTGTGCTAGCCAAGGATGGATTACATTTTTTAATTCTTTAGTTTTTATGTGCCAAGGTGTGTTATCTGTGGCCTCTTTATGGGTGCCCTTAAGATTTTTAAGGAAAAGGAAAGTAAAAGGTAGATTTTGGGAAGAGTAGATAGAAGTCAAAGCCTAGATGTGAAAGGTATTTCTCATCAGTCTTTGCCAATTAGGGGTGATTCCTTCTATTAGCAGCCCAATGCCAGGTGAGAAGAGAGCAAATCTATCAATAGAATATGCTGAAAATCTGTGAAAATATTTTTCCCTCAGAAAAGGCTTTGGAAAGGAAACAAAAAGCTCAGAAAAAAGTGTTGCTCCTTTGATATTTTTAATATTGCTTTATGAAAGGCTGAAAAAAGAATCCCCTTCCACTTGCTTTTTGTACAAACAATCTGTTTTCATCTTTTTTTAGTGAACTTATCTAAAACTATAAAAAGTCGCAAGGAATTAGGGGGAAGGGGAAGGCTTTTGAGATGAACTGCCCCCACGCTGCTGCCCTTTTGCTGAGCAGTTTTGCTAATCAGGCTGTTTTGTCCCACCTGCCTTTCAGAGAGGTGTCAGGACTAGAACCTGCCTATGGTTCTGGATGCTTCTTCTCCCGGAGGGAGCCCCCACCCAAGGAAGCCCCTTCCACGTGCACCAGGAATGACCAGGATTGCAGGGGTATGTGCTGGTTTCCGTGTCCGTGTTGATGGATGCGTGTGGCCCTGGGGAGAGGGATGCTGGTAAGACAGGGCGGTACTGGGGACTGCTGGGGAGAATAGTCCGAATCCTTCAGTTAAAGCCCAGGAATTTTCAGGAGTGACTTGGCCTTATCTCAGCAATGGTTTAGAGGTTGCTATTTAAAGATTAGAAAGAGCCTTGCAGTTTAGTGAAGCTACTTGCCTCCCTTTGTTGTAGGAAGAAGTGGCTGTAGTGCAGTTCCCGTGCTTTTCTGAGCAAACCCTTTCCCTTCTCCCCCGTGTTTGGTTTGAGGGATTACGTTGTGTCCCACCAGCCACCAAATCCATGGCAATAGATTGTGTTTCGGTGACTGCGCAGTGCGCTCCGGAGGAGGATGTAGCTGTGTTGGGCAATCCAGGGAGGTTTTGTACAAGCGTATTTTCAAGTGCTTTAGGAAGCATTACTCAGTCTGCTTCCAATCAGTGTATAAAGGGAGCTAATGCCTCCATTAAAAATATTTTTAGCCCTGTTCCTCTAGGCTCAGACTTCCTCAGTTTTGTCTGTCTTTATCCTCTGGAAGCCTGAGCTGATGTTCTGACTGCGTGGGGCAGCACCTGCTACGTTAATGGTAGCAGAGAGAAGCCTCCTGTTTGTGAGCAGGGATAACAATGATTATTCCTCATGCGTGGAAGAGAACAAAGGCCATGGCTGTCTTGAGGATCTGAGCCCGAGCAGCCAGCCAGAAACCCCAGGGACTGGCTTTCCTCCTTACTTTTTTTTTTCTCTTAAAAATATTAAATTTTTTTTTTTCAAAAAGCGTTTTGATTGATAGCAATTAAATGCCCCAATAGTGCTTCAGAGAAGGGCTGCCATGATTGCTATTTACAGATAAAGAAAGGGGCGCAGAGAGGTGAAGTGGCTTGTTTACCACTCCGCGGTAAATCAGGAATAAGAAAGGCAGCACCGAGAATCCGTGCGGAGTCCCTGACTCTGATCGTTTCCTCCTGCGCCTGGGAAGCAACACTGTACCCTGGCAGCATTGAACCCTCGTTCTGTGCCAGGGTAAATGAGGGTGCAGGGTGGTAAGTGGTGGAGAGCAAGGCCTCTGATCTACAAGGGTGATGGGGAGCAGATGATGACAAATAATGAAATTAAAGTGAAGGAAAGATTAAATTAAAACATCAAGAAAAACTCAATAATGGTAAGATTAACTGCAGTATAACCTCCTACCGGAAGCAGCAAAGGCAGAGCGTTTTAATCATTTAAAACAGGACTAAACATAGTTCTGAGTAACGTATCATAGCACTGGAATAAATGACTAGAAGCTGGTGCAGCTACTGAAGGCTTAGCCATAGCCCTAATTTTCCTAGAATGTTGTAGGCTCCTAAGGAGGGTATTGAGTTAATGCATCAGCCTCTGAGTCCACTTACAGACTAACAGGAGCGCTAACACAGCGGGTTGCTAGCTCGTATGGTTAAGTCAGCATGTAGGTCTATTCCTCTATCTATACATGTATATGTCTGTATTTATTTATATGTGTATGTGTATATGTGTATATAAATATTACATCAGGAAAGATTATGACAGATGTAAAAAAAAGTCATCCCTTTGTGGAATCAGCCTCAAACATGCTCTTGTAGCTCTGATGTTGGTAAAATCACTGTTCAGGAACAGGACGTTGAAATGTTCCCTTATTTTCTACAAGCCATTGGGGGCTGGGCGCATCGCCACCCCTGGGTGTCTGCAGGGCCTTGGAGGGGCACGACCACACTAATTAGCCAAACGGTGTGTGACAAGTGAAAAGGTGGGTGATGTTCCTCACTCTGCCCTTCGTGGATCACGCCTGTTATCAAAAGGGGACTTGAGAAAGGCAGAACGGAAGAAAAAAGTTACTCTGCTTAGGGGGGGAAATGGGTTATGTTTTGGGACCATGTATTTCCTTAGAATAAATCATTCCTAGAAAGATCTCAGGAAGAGGTGCTAGGACTGACCACAGCTTAGTCAGAAGTCTGAGCTTCTTGGCAGTACCACACAGTGTTACTTCAGTTTTTGGTTGACTAGAATTGTGTGACTTTTCCCAAATTAAGTGTAGAACTGCAAAGAGAAAATGCTATCCGTACCACACTTTATCTAGTGTTTTCCACGCTCCAGTATTGCTCCCCCTTCTCAACTGGATTCCTGCTCTAGATCCTGTGCTGGGGCTGGAGAACTAAAACTGCTAACCCAGTCTACCCCCAAAATCAGCACGCCCCAGCAGCCGTCGATGAGACAACTGGAGCCCTAGGACTGTGAAAAAGCCAAATACCTCTCTGTCCATGCAAGGTATTTGGCTCTGGGGTTGGTTATTGTCAAGTATAGATCCAGACGTTATTTGGCTACTATTTACAACGGGGTGTATGTCCAGTGCTAGCAAAGAAATTTACATATAGAAAACAAAAATAAAAAAGCATGGGCATACATTACAAGAAACCTCTGTTAGACTTGTGAACGCTTGATGCAGCTGAGTTCAGTGCTTTCTCATTCTTTGCCATTTGTGTGTACAGTATTAAAAAAAGAATCCTACCTTTTTTTTTTTTCTTTTTAAAAATACAGAACTGGTAGTCTAGTCACACTCTTACAAGTAAGTGATAACAAAAATAGAAAGCAGATACCCATGTGGGACTAAAACTCTACTAAAGCCTGTCTTTTTTTTTTTTTTGTCCACAAATATGTTTTCACAGACAATAATTAGCAGACAAACACACCGTTTGCAATTGCACTGTATTGACTTAAAAGGCGGATACAAAATTGTCTAAATAAAGAATGCCATCCAGGGTGAGACAGTTGTGTGTGTGTGTGCACGTGTGTGCTGCCACATGCCTGGGTTCCCTACTGTGCACCCAGTCAGGGACACGTGCTCTGCTCTTTGCAATGCAGTGTTGCTCGGGTGGGGTTCTGCCGCACACTCGCACGCACACACACAGGGGGATGGAAAGAGATTTCTGTGACAGGTGGCTTCTTTGTCTAAATCTTTTCCTATAAAAGAAAAAAAAAACGTGAAATTTTGGTTGGTTTAAAGGTTCTACTCCATGAAGAAAAAAAATTCACAAAATCCATTGTTTTTCACCTTTTCAGTCATTTCCTCATGAATAAATATTATCCATTAAAAACCTTTAAAAAGGTGCTGCGATACACAGTGTTATATTTCCATTTTCTTTATTGACTCTCCTGTTGCCACGATGATTCTTTCCCTCCAGCCTCCGCGGGTGATTTTTGCCCTGTACCATGGCACAACGCGCTCTCCAAGCAGGTTTTCCCTTCAACCAGCCTCTTCCTCCATCTCCTAATCCTTCCTCAGGCCACAGCACGAATGCCAGTCTGAAGAAAGCTGCCTCGTTAGGTCTCCATTGCTAACTCGGTGACAAAATGTCAGGTTGGTCCATCCAGGCACAATTTGCAGCAAGAAAGGAAGATGGAGGTGTGGAGGGAGAGGGGCACTGGTCTTCCAGCCTCCTTCTGTGCATGAGATGTCTTACAAGGCAGAGACCTTGACGATGTTGGTGGTGGCGGTGGTGGGAATGTTCGTGGAGTGGCTGGGGCTGCTGGGCGGAGGCCGACTCTCGCCCTCGGGCGTGAGCGCGGGCGGCGTGGGGATGCTGATGATGGCTGTCGTGATCTGGGCGGTTTTGCAGTTCGGTCTCAGCCCATCATCTGATTTCATGTTGAGACTGGAACGACTAGAAAACAAATTTAGTGTTTGGCTTTTTGGCTTTTTTTTTTTTAAAACTCAGACAGCAGGACTGGGGATGGCGGTTGTTCTTAATCACTATCTTACTCCTCTGAACTAAGGGCACCGAAATATTCAGAAGACTCCTTTAAATGTTCCCCCCAGTTCCTGCAAGGCATCATTAATTCCTACCCAGGTTACACTGAGCTTTTTTATTATCCCCCCTGGTTTAGGATACAGCTTTTCACAGGGCAAATCATTCTGTGTTTCCATTTCATTCTTACATAATTCTAGTTTAATTAAGAGGACATCTAAATACACTGTCCTATGTACTGTATCTTTTCAGAGCACAGGTAGTTCTTTCTAAGAAAGAGACATTGTCTTCCTTGCGTTTCAAAATGCCTCTTCAAATCCACTGTCCCTTGATCTTTTCTGTTTTTTCATCTCTCTGCAGCAGTTTCAAGGATCTGGCAGCTGGGAGCATTCTTATTAGATCTGCATCAATTGCATCCTATAATTAATTACAGAGGGAAAATGATAGGTTGATCTCTGTGCATCTGCACAGCTGCTGGAGTCTGCTATTACCAGCCCAACACCCGCATCTCAAACACAATCCCTGTCCTCCTCAAACCTACGGCTCCCAGTGGGAAAGCTATGGCTGCTGTTATCTCGGGGTGACTCACCAGGAGGATGGTTCCCGATCGCTCGAGCATCCCGAGAACCCGCCAGAGCCCTTCCTGCTCCCCGGCTGCCTCAGTCACAAGCTGAGAGGGGGGCAGCCATAGGGACTGGGTGGTTCTGCCAGTGGTAACCAGTATGCCCAGTTAGTGCATTCCACATGAAAAACAACTTAAAGGCTTTTTTTCTCTCTCCATTCTCACACGGTTTGGTAAGCCAGGGAAGTAACAGACAGTGCTGACATTTAAAATATCACTGGCACCTGATTCAGCACCCACTGAAATAGGCAGAGGAGTTGACATTCCCCTGACTTACTGGTTTAGGTGCTGGTTTAAGCTATTGTCATCTTGAAACTGCAGGAGCCAGAGACTTGTTTTGTGCTTATTCATCCATAATTCACTCTCTGAAATGCCCCTGACTTCACCCTGGCACAGAGCAATCGCTGGCTGCCCCACAGGCAGCTTTGTTTCCGTTTCTCTGTCCCTTGGATAGGAGCGGGGAGGAGGAGGATGGTAAGGTCACAACAGCCCGGTGCACAACAAGCTTAATGGGCTGAGGGGGATTTCAAAAGTAATTTAATATTTGCAAGAAAGATAAGGTGAAGAAATTATATTTTCAGCGAGTTATGTATAGAAAGAAAGTTGCAAAATTTTCTGTGGAAGCATTTCTTCACCTGTGTCACTAATGGCTTTTTAGGTGAGAGCTACTGAGAGACCATCGGGAAATCCCTCATCGTCTGTGTCCCAGAGATGCTTACGGCTGTGCTTTAGACTTTTGGACAATGGTAATCAGCAGAGCAGGTGGCCCTGGTGGACCACGTTGGTGTGTAGAGCTCTCTAACGGCTCCTGCTGACAGACACCGGTTTGCTGTGGTCTTTGCCTGCTCCCAGTAAAGGCTTGGAAGTACTGGGCTGTCTGGGAGGTGGGCTGTGAAGTGGTCCTGGGCCAGCTTTGGCGAGTGGCTCACGGCTGGGAACTGCTGGCTCCTGCCCGTGTGATTAGCACTCTGCAGGCAGGTTCCAGCTGGAATTCATTCCCCTGTGTCCTGTCTGGCCAGAGAAGAGCTGCACTAGAGTCCAGCTTTGACCCAGTTCTTCCTGGCACAGCCAGGACCTGCTGCCCTTGGGCTGTGGCTAGAAGGAGGGACACACAGATGCTCCCAGCACTGGTCCCCTCTCCCTGGCCGGAGAAGAGCCCTGCGAGAACGTTCCGTTGGATGACCTGCATGCGGGATTGAGCGGCAGGAGCCTACTCACTGTACCTTGTAGTGAGCGAGGGCTGCTCGCTGCACTGGATGTGGATGGTGCTGAGCTCCTGCATGCTCCGGAGGCGAGTGGCCGGCACGCTGGAGTTGGGAAGGTGAGTGGTCTTCTTGTTACGGCGAGAACAGCAGGAGGTGGTCAGTCCGTGGTGGCTTGACAAGGAGGGGCTCCGAGAAGAAGGGTAGTTCTGCATTGAGCTCTCCATGCAGTTCTGCTCGAACAGCTGCTCGTCTATGAACTCGTGGTTCTGGCGGGGAGAAGAAGAGTGTCGTTACTCTGGTGACACCACCAGCTTTGGCCCAACAGAGGTTTGCTTTCAAGGGCACCTCTGGCTAGGCTGGTGGGACGGGTCAGCCCTGTCTGTGTAGGATGCTCTCTGCCTCTGTGCCTGAAGGTACTTGCACTGGGCAGATCTTTAAAAGAGATGACTCTGCCCTTCCGCTCACTGCAGCCAAGAGAAGGTTTTGCTCCACTGCAGCAGCAGGGGAATAAGGGAAGCTGCTGCAGTGACCAAAGCAATGATCGTCCCTCCCTGCTCTCTTGCTTAGGTGGCCTCAGATGGTTCATGTGTTTTGAATTTCTTTTTGGTTTTGTATCTGTTTTCCAGAAGTGGCTTCATAAAGTCTGTAATGCCACCTGGTTATGAAACCCAAGAGGAGATTTAGGCTCCTTTTTCTTTGTCCCTGGGGACAGGATTGTATTGTGTTTGGGTGACCATCGTGACATACAGCTTAATGCAGGATGTTGCTCGTTTTGGCTGTTGGGCGCAAAGCAGACCTGCAGCTCACTGGGCACTATTTGCTGCAGGGAAATGAGTGTGGCAGGTGAGAGGGAAGTGTATAGGGGAAGGGAATTCAGAAAACTAAATCTGTAAAGAGTTTTTGTGCTAAGGAGCAAGAAATCCTGAAAGAAGGAACTCTAATGTGCGCATATCAACAGCCAAGTGGTTCTAGTAAACATACTTTATCCAGTCCCTGTCAGCACCAGAAAGGATGGGAAACAAAAACAACCATGGAGAAGGCAGCCATCGGTTTTCATCAGAACAATTAACAACTCTGACAGGAGACAAGAGCACTGATTGCCAAAAGGAGCCACGTGCACAAACTCCCAAAGACAAGACCAGGAACGAGAAAGGAACCAAACACTCTCCAGACACATCACAGAGACCATAGAGAAAACAGATTGAATTTAAAAGGAAATACCTTGATGGTGGAAGTTCGTACAGATAACAGGGGATCATCCACAAGATAGGACAATCCCTATGGGACAACATGCCAACAAAAGATAAAAACACAATTGATTGTCCATTCTGGCACTCAGCAGTTTAGTCCCAGCATTGTGTCTATCGCTTCAGCATTCCAGGCGGCTCGCTCAAGTTTGAATGGGCAACCGGACCTTCTCTGCTCCAAACCTTGCCTGAATCAGACCCCTTTGTTCCTTCCTTCTCACGCTCCAGCTTTTCAACCTGACGTTCTTGGAAACAGAACAAAACTGGTAACAACTTTATTAGTTTGAACTTTTGAGAGCCAAAGGCAAAGGAAAGCCAAGTTCTAGCTGCTGATTCACAAGGAAGGGATTGGAATTGCATTGCCATTGGGCCACCAATGGATGTGGGGTTTGATCATGGTCTGGAAACACGCGGAAAGGTTTGGGTTGAAGGATCGGATTCGATACACTCAGCATTTGGAGAAAACATTGCATGTGAATGCCCATCCTCAATCTGGGAGTTGGGAAGGAGTCGGAAAACCACTCCTTTTGTTTGAACAAACTCCATTTGTCGTGTTAACATGACAAAGTGACCTGTGTTATGGCAGCCAGAAGTACTTTATGGTCACTTTGTCATCTGAGACGCCACATTTGTGAGCCATTCGCAGCCCGGGGGTTGTGAGGCTCTGTGCTAGGACACCACGGACAGCAGGACAATAAATAATGTACTTTTAGAATCCTCCTGCCTGGTTTAAGGAAAGGTGAGTTGCCCATTGAAACAAGTTTGCAACCACAGTACATTCCTCATTCCATTCCTGCAACTTGGTCACAAAATGACTCTTCAGTGTTTAAAAATTATTTTACTGCAATTCAAATTTCTGGGAGGGGAACTGTTGCATAGTGTTCCAATGGATTATGTGAACTAAAGAATTTCCACACAAGGTGATTGGACTATTTTGATTGATAATTCCAGACCAGAATCCAAACTTGCTACGTGTTTTGCTGCAACATCATGGTAATAACTGCCTGAAAAACATGGGCGGGGGAAACACATTAAATATTGTGCAGATTCTCCCTCTGGGTTTTAATAAAAGTTCAAATATCGCTGTTATTGCCGTTCTTTGCTAAGCAACATTTGGGACGTTTTCAGCCCCTGAGACTCTGTGTGGTGGGGTTGTGTGCTGGAGCAGTCCTGCTTTGCCAGGGGGCTGACATCCCCAACGCAGGATGCGCTTTGGCTGGTCACAGCACCCGCTCCTTACTCAGGGGGGCAACTCGGGCAGCCCCTGGGATGTCCCCCCCGCCCTGCACAGGGGTCAGAATCTCCAGAAGCCTTTACAAAGTCAGGGCCTGACGAAGGCAGACCCTGGAGGGAGGGCTGGTGGCTTTTGTTTGCTTCAGCCAATTTGTTAAATGTTTCCAAATGGAAGTTTTTTTGAGAAAGATGGGTCATAGTAGTGAAGCTTTTAAGCATAAAGTAATAAACTGAAGAGTCAGATTGTGAAATACCTGCTTGTTATGTAACATCTAAAATTGCTAAAAGTAAAGGCCGCATGAGTCTTATAAAATGAACTCCATAGTCATTGATACAGGAAGAACGGGTTCACTGTCCCTGGAGCGGTGACCTTTGGAGCTCATTGGGAGGAACCGGCTGTACTCAGCAGGTCCCTGTAATTCACAGTCATCTTCCTCCAGTGTATCGCTGAAGCCTAAATGATGTTATTCCAGCATAAGCCAAACTATGGAAGTGAAGGTGATTTATCTAAAAGAAAGCTCTTGCAAGTCAGAAATCAAAAGTATATTTGATGATGGATGCGGATAGAGAAAGGCATGAATATTTCAAGTGTTAACCTCTCTTCATTCTTTCTAGAATGAATCATGGTATAGATAATGTGTTCCTTTACTGCAGAACCTTTTATATATACCTGGAAGTAAAACATATGTATCAAATAAATATCTGAAATGTTCCAAGAGCCTTCTGCATACGGAATCACTCCATAATGAACAATAAAATTCTCACCCCAACACCTTGCATGAGGCGAACAGAAAAGTCATTGTTACAGAGTCTGCCTGAGTGGCTTTGAGATAAATTACTGCTCTAGTAGCCAGAACTGAAGTGAGAAAAATACATGCAGCCTTTAAACCCATTAAGAGAGTTCATCTGCTCTCTGCCATATAAAGGGCTAAGAATTCTATTTTTCCAGCCTGTTGGCGCTGGAGACCAGGTTATGGTTGGCAGAACTGGCCTTTCTTAATAATTAGCACAAGTGACGGGTACATATGATGTGTGACTGACAGCGTAAGACGAATGCCGTTTAGGTCTCTTTCAGAAACACTGAAGAAATTAAACTTAATGTCCATCTAACCAACCCCACGCCGAAAAGTCCTGTGTGTTCAGGTGAACTTCACCTGAGCAACCTGCTCCTGGCTTTGTGCTGGCGTAGATGACTGTGGAGCAGCAGATAATCACATCTTTATCTCTTTGCACAGCGATTACTTTCATGTAATGCAGACCATGAAATAAAGTGCATTTATCCCATTGCAGAATATTCTTGGGAGCTTGAGTGCCAGCCCCCTCCGGCAGAGTCTCCAGGTCTGACTGAGACCCAGTTCAGAGCACACTTTCCATGGGCAGCCTGGGCCAGGCAAAGCCCTGGGAGGATGGAAAAGGGTGGAAAAGGGTTGTGTTGCTACTTACGGTTGTTTTTTCCAGGCAGTGCAGCAGGTGGTGATGTTGGCTTTCAATTAAAGAGGTGCCTTTAGTCATATGCTGCTCATCCTCAGTGGATCCCTGAATAACCAGAAAAAGGGGAGGGGAAAGAACCAAAACCCAAACCAGCTGTAAAACCATGAAACCAAACAGACCTGCCAGCATTAGCTTTCACAGGGATAAGGATGACAATGTCACTGTGGCAGCAGTTCCCTAGGAGAAGGAAGGTCCCATCTTCATTAGTTCCTTACGGATTGGGGCTTTCACTCAACGGGATGGCTTACTGGGATTTATGTTCTAGTAGCCCAGTGGCCAGGAACCCTCTGTGTATCACTTAGCACAAAACCAGAACAAACCAAGCCTCTTCCAAAGACCTCAGAATCCAGATACTCGACTACAGCAACATCTGTACAATTAGGGACCAGCTTTCCCCCATTTCCCCTGTGTACCCCAACTGCTGAGAGGTGGTAACAGATCCGTAAGCCAATTCAGGGAGCAGGGTGTGCTCAGAGACAGGCAGCCTGTGCCGTCTGGGAAGGGATTGGGCACAGCTGAGAGTAATTAGGGCAAAAAACCGTTAAAGGGAGTGGTCCCACCTTGGAGGACAAAGGAAGGGGTGAGGTGTTTGTGGTGTGGGAGCTCAAGGACTCTGCCTTGGAAAGACATCGGGGCACTTCTGTTCGTCTCTTCTTGACTTCTCCAACAGATAAGTGTGCGTGGCGTGATTTGGGGAAGAGGCTGCTCGGGCTGTAGTGTTACTGGTGGTTGGGATGAGCTACAGAGCTCAGACCAATCTCTGTGCTTTTTGTTAAGCTGAGGGGCTTGATCTGCTTGAAGTAGTAATGGATAAGGGGTTTGGAGCTGGAGTTCAGCATGTTTGTAATGTTTAGCTCCTGCAGAAATCTTGGCATGAAGCGTTCATCGATGCAAGGCCAATTTAGTCAGCTTTGTGGGGGGAGAAATCCAGGACTGTGGTTTTTTTATTTCTGTGCTGTATCAGTGAATTGGTGTGTCCCTTATCCTGGGATCTGCTGATCAGATACGCCCCAGAAATGGAAGGGAAAGAAGCAATTGTTGTTGTTTAGAGTTTCTGTGCTATTTGAGAGCCAGGATTATTTTTCTCATTTTCTCTGTTCTGTGGTGGCAGATTTAAGATCTGGGTTGTTAAGGACTCTCTCTTACTACCACTAATTCAGCTCCTGGTCTTGGAATTCACTGTGATTTCATGACACATCAATCTGTGTGTGGTTTTGATGAGTAGTATCTTCAAGGACAATCACATGTATATATAGTAATTAGGTGTTGTGCTCCATGAGCAAGGGGTGCCTGGTGTCTGCTGCAGGGCACAAATCTGACAGTCAAGAATCGATGTGCATGGCTTCAATCTCCACTTAGATAGACAGGAAATGGCACTAACTGTTCAGGAGAGGAAATGGGTGGGATGGGAGACATGGCAGAACATCTTGGCAGAAGTGCCAAGACATTGTCTGTTGCTCTCAAGGGGGTGAAATTCTACTGTGCTTAAGGGATGGCTCAGAAATACAGCCGTGTCCCAGTGCCTCACGGCAAACGCGTGTTCTGGGTGCCTTTTCCAGGATGGGTCTGTGATCCTTAAGTGAAGGAATAGCTCTGTCTCTGACAGATGCCACACCGCAGCTGAACGGGTACATTAAGGGAGCTGACTTACTGTACATGGAATTAATAGATTCCAATGGGAATGTGTCTTAGGCAGGTTATGGATGTTGCTGTTGCTGTTGTTTTGGAAGATGGAGCATTCCCAGAAGTATTTTTAGAAGTGGCCTAAAAAAAAGCCTGTTCCATTTTTCTTATTATCAATCCTCCTGGTGAGCGAGCACATTGAGCAGGTCCTGTTTGTACCCTGCTGAGATGACTGACTCCGCTGAAGTCTGTGTGGGAATATTTCCCATGGAGGTCCTTGTGAGCCCTAAGGCACAGATGATACTGCACTAGAACAGTGGAAAAGGAGAGAGAAAGAGCACATATTGAAAACAGTATCTTTTTATGATCCTCTCTTTGCTTGAGAGGAGATCTAAATGGAATCTGAAAGCAAAGACAGAACTTCTATTGCTCTGGGAACTGTTAAATTTTGGCATCACAACTTCCTCTCTCCCTCTGCCTTCCATCCCGAGGCTGGGCTTTGCTGCTGATGGAAGCGTGTTCGGGGATGGCAGTGACCAGGAACAGAGCGTAGCATCAGTGGCTGTGGCTCACACCTTATCTTCCTTTTGCTTTTTCGTCAGTCAGCTCAGTGCTTTTGGAAACAAAGCACATGCAACCACTGAGAACATCCCCGCATGCAAATTAGAGTGGGAACTGCAGAAACTGCTGCCCGAGGAGGGTGGGAGTGCCAACATCTCACAAATGCTTGGTATTTTGATAGTTCTGTTGAGGAATATGTACCTATAGAGATGGCATCAGTGTGCCTGCAGTAGCGTAGGTACAACAAAGGCTGTGTCCTCATTAGAAGAGTCTGGCTGTAATGAAAAAGCAGGCGGGGAGGAGAGGAGATGGTTTGCTTTTTGAGCTGGGATGCCAGTTTTGCAAGGATCTGATGCCAGCTACCATTCAGTTTGTTCTTGGAAGACATTCACTGAGTTGCTGGTTGCTTGGAGAGAAGCTGAAACACACTGTAGTGTCAGTTCTGAAATCCAAAATACTTCTACCTTTTCCACTTAGTGGTTCAGCAGGTAAAATTGGACCCTGGCGAACGGAGATGAACTGATTTGTGGTTAGACTGCCCCTTCCCATGGGAATGGCTGTAATGCTTATCTATGGCTAAGCAGATTCTGCTTGTGAAAAGGCACAAGACCCCACAACTTGCTGTTCCTGGGATCTACACCTCCCAGCATTTTAGCTAAAAGGGAGTTTCAGCTGGCTGTACAAGGAGATTAACGCTAAGAGGATATGTAGGCTGCTGCCATGGGAAGAAGCTCACCATCCCTTGAGCACTTCTGACATAAAGCCCACTCAAAATCTCTCTAAATGAGAAGAAAACGGTCTGAGTACTTCGTGTCTAGATGGCAAATGCAAAATGCCACAAATCCACATGTTTCTGAAGGCAGTCTGTATTCCTGCGAGGAGCAGAGCTCCGTCCTGCTGCTGCCTTGGATAAATCCTCGTCTTTGCTTTTTCTTTACTTTGATAGAAGGCTACAGGCTGAAGACGTGCTGTTCCCTTGAAAGATGGTGTCAGTGTGTTCATTCTGGTGCTGATGGAAGGACATCCTGGCACATGTTCCCGAATCTTGAACAGCCCTTATTTCCCAGTTTATTAGTTTGACTGCGGAGCCACAGCCGGGGTGCCATTGGGGCAGTTGTTTTCCTTGGGTAAACCCTGGAGGTGTCGGAGCGCAGGGCAATCTGCTGGGCACTTGTGAAACAATTATACATTGATCACGGTGCCGCGTGATTGCTAATGATGAAAGTGATAACATCTAGTGATGGCCGGGGAGTAACTGCGGTTGGAATTACTGCTGGGTAACAAACCAGCCCCGTGGCAATCTGGCCCTGTGAAGTCCATTAAAGTTAGCGTGAGTCCTGGGCAAGGTATCAAACCGGGATGTGTACCTGAGCGGGGAAGCAGTTTGATGCTAATTTGACCGACAGATATGCACAGTATGGAGGTAATATTCTGGCCCCTAGTAGAGCAGCTACAGAAGTCCTATCCCTTCCTATTTATACAGCTTAAAAAATCTGGCAGGTGAGACTATGCTGTCATTCACAGTTTGTACTCTCCAGAATAGTTTGTTCTCCTGCCATAAAATGAAAGGACATAAAATCCTGCCTGGTGGAGTTAGAAGGGTCATGGATACCTTTACAGCAAGGGATGCTCTGTGGTTCTGTAATTAATCAATGCCGCTGTGGGTGGTGAGACAGGTCTTGGCTCCTGGTCCAGGTATGAGGCGAGTTCCCGGGTGGGAAAAGATCATTTCCTGGTGGGCGTGCGGATGCTGGGCACGGCTTTGGCAAGTTCCTTGGTTCAGTAAATTACGTTCCCGTATGGCCCAGGTGGTGGTGATTCTCACTGCCCGGGGCCTTGGGTTATTTGGACAGAAGCTCCTTAGGGTGGGGTTATTTTCTCACAAAGTGTTAATACAAATGTGTACAGTGTTCAGGGCTTTTCAAAGCTGGATTTGTGAATCGTGGGGGGAAGAGGAGGGTCATGTTAGCATTTAGAGCTATAAAGCCCAGCGGAATGCAAGTTGTACCCAGAAAAGCTTGGGAATACCTGCTCTAGGTGCTACTATATATCTAATTATTAATGGGTAAAAAAATCCCCTAGAACCTCTTTAGAAATGTTTTTGTTTTCCTTCCTGTGACTACAGTAGTTTTGTAGCCAACAAAATGACCCTTCTTCCACTCATTTTTGGGCAAGTGCCATGAAATAAACCCATTCAGCCAAATATTTCCCTCAACCTCTTGTGTTTTGGACTTAAGTGCTGGTGCGTCAGCTGCGCTTCCCTAAGTGGTCTTGGCAGGGAGTTTGGGTTGACAGGAGAAGTGAGGAGATTCTTGTTGAGATGACAGGCTGGAAGATCAAGTGCAGACTGAGTGTCCCTGCTAAGCTCTTCTGGCATTTTTAAGGACTAGAAATCTGAAGCTCAGAAGGAAGTTTTAAATTTGTATTCAGATTTTTGCTTGTTCCTGGGTAATGAAACACTGGAATCTCAGCTGAGCTGCCATCCCAGTCCCGAGCCCTTCTTTTGGGGGGAGGAGGCTCCGGACCAGGTGTGACCAGTCTCCCTGGTCTCATATTCTTGATAAAGAAACTTTTCTTGAACTGCTCGACAGCAACATATGGTTCAGGAAACAGATTTTCTGAGTGTCGCTGGCACTGGCGGAGCAGGAGACAACATTAGATGTGTCGTCAGACGGATCAAACTTGTTTTGGAGGGGAGAACAGAAACTGATCCGGGCATCCCACCTCCCAAATCTGTGCTTCATGTGAAGTGCTTTTTTAGAGTCAGTTTGAAAGCTATTGCAGTTGTAGGGGGGCAGGTTCCTCTGTCTGGGTCAGTGCTGAGCAGCCTCCTGTGTGTGAAATCGGGGGCTGCAGAATCCCCTCTGCTGTGCCCGCTGCCCCGGGGCAGGACTGGGCTCGGGTCCGGGGAGCAGCTTTCTCCGTGAGCTGAAAAGGTTTTTCAGCTTTGATTTTACAACTGCAAGGATGTGGGGCAGGGAAAATAGTAGTCATTTGAGGGATTATGCCCCAAGTAAGGATGCATGAACAAGTGCTCGGCGGCTCGGGTGGCGCAATTAAGTGTTCTTCATCTCGCTCTTTGCTCCCCACGCATGAAAGGCTGATTTATTTGAAGTGAAATCCACGAAATGTGCTAATACCTGCTCAGGTGTTGATCAGGGTTAATGCAATAACCTCCTCTTGTTTCTGCTGATTCTGCTGAGCGACCTGATGCACTTCACACTTTTGTTCTCATGAATATCTAGTGTTGGCCTCCAGAGGCCATTCTGTTAAAAATAAACTCACCACCGAACTGTCTGGAACAGGAGCTGGGGAATATTCCCCTGTCCTGCTGGGCATGATTAGATAGAATCCTAGGATCGTTTTGGTTGGAAAAGGCCTTTAAGATCATCAAGTCCAACCGTTAACCCAGCACTGCCAAGCCCACCACTAACCCATGTCCCTCAGCACCGCGTCTGCCCGGCTTTTAAATACCTCCAGGTCTCCCCTGTTAGTGGGAGACTCCTGAAAATAAGGAACTGCATGTTGGAAGAGTGGCTGTTCATAGCACAGGCAGACCCTGGGGGTGTAAATCAGTGTGGCTGATCAACATTAAGGGGATGTTGAACCCAGTCATTGCTGGAAGGCCAGATCCTTTCCTAGCTCGAGGAGGAGCCCAAGGAAGCTTTTTCCTCCCATCCCATCTTGTGGCTGGATTCCCGCTGTCCCTCCCCATGGCACATACAGTACATGAGAGTAATTATAGCATTGCTGGTGTGAGGCTGCCACGCTGGGTAATGAGCAGTTGGATGGCAATGGGGAGAGGGGGAGTGGGACCAGGGAGCTTCTCGGGCTCGGTGGGAGGAGAGGGTGTCCCTGCACTCACCGTCAGCTCCAGGGCTTCGTTCAGGAGGCCGTTGCGCTTGCTGTGAAGGTAGGCATTGGAGCTGCCTGTTTTGGCCACTCGGATCCTCGCGAGCCGGGCTTTCTGTGAAGGCAAAGAAGCTGAAGTTAGAGCTCGTCGTGCTGAGGGACAGGTCCTGTGCTGGCAATGCCAGGAAGGCTCTTGCTCTACCTGAGAAAGCCTGGGGTGACATAAGGGGGTGTGCAGGGGAGAAGGTGCTGCTGAGAACAGCCAGCACAGGTCTGGCCCCTGGAGATGTACGTGTGTCTGAAGCACATCATCTGCCACCCAGTGTTAATGGCCTTCCCAGAGATCAGAAGTGGGGTACTGCAGATTTGTTTATCCTTTCAAAAGTTAATAGTGATATTTTGGGGGTGAGATGCACAGCAAGTAGAGAGACTTGTCTTGGACGTGCTCCTGCATGGAGTGGCTGTGTGCGATCCAGCTGTGCAGGATCCAGCTGTGCACATGCTCTGCACACACCTTGCTTCCATGGCTCACCTTCTCTCTGACGTGCCTGGTTGTTTAATCCTCTCTCTTTCAGCCCTGACATCTGTGTTGTCACTCGCTCTGCTTGTACCGCAGCTCACGTGGTGACACCCGGCCCGCGGTGACAGCGGACTGTCCTCTGCAGTGGCAGTTTATTAACTGTGGTATCTGATCATACACGACTCTGTCTAAAATACACATCTCTTGACAAACTGACAGAAGTCACTACAACAACACAGACGTTCAACTCTTCTCACTTCTATTTATCCCTGACCTTGACCTCCAGAGGGACAAGCTGGATGATAAAAAAGCAGTCCAGAATAAAGGAAACAAGAGAAACTGATCGGGCTCCCTTCCTTTTTGCTCACAGGGTTTGTAGCTTTGCAGGTTTTCTTTTCAGTTGTTGCCTACTTCTCTGTCAAGTGCTGATTTGCCTTTTTCTTTTCCACTGTTAATTTATGACTCAAACACCATTAAAAGTAAATACATGAAATAGCTGTGACTATTAAAAAATAATTACATTGTGCTGTAGTTTAAAATGCTGCATAATCTTTTAAATAACATGGAACTCGTGATTTTCCTTTCTAATTAGAGGTGCTAATGGGGATACACTGTAGGAAGAGTAAAGCCAAGAGGCAAATATCTGCAGTGGGTCCAGGGAGTGTAATAATTCCAGGAGCTCTATTACTGTACATGCCTGAGTGACTCTGGCCCTCAATATTTGAAAGCTTTGTTTAACCTTAAGAGCTTCTGCTAAAGCAGACGATTTCTCCAGCAAGAGACACATACAGGATCCCAGTCTGCTGCTTTAATTGGGTGACACAGACTATGACCAGGCTGAAAAATAGGACTTCTTTTGAGACCCCAAAATGAGGACATCCAAAATTGACTTTCTTTTCTATACTTCACCTAGATTTCATTGTCCCATTTTAGCATTAAGGCTCCAGGTCGGTACAGGAGAGAGAAACCTCTGCTGGAACTGACTGTGTTTGGGGTCGAGGGGTCTCACAGGACCCTCTGGGCACCCCCTGGAGGGGCAGGAGTTGTATTTGTGGGGTGTAGACTGAGGGTACAACAGGAAAATGAAACTGGATCTTCAGTTTTTCTGAAGACTTTCCCAAACTGTGTTGCTCCAGGCCCCGAATAGGACTGGCCCGAGGCTGTAATCCAGAACCAACCCCGCAGAGACTTCTTCTGTTGAATATGAGTTTGGGGGAGAGAGCAGGGAGTGAGGGATTGACGGATATTCCGTCTCCCAGTTACGTGGCATCGGCTCTCTGTTCCTGTTAATTACATTCCCATTAAATTATTTCTTCTATTGGCAAGTATGTGCCCATGTGTCTCTGTTCTTTACTTTTTGCAACCATCTTATCTCTTCTGTAATCAAGACTGGATATTGGATACAGGGATGGTTTTTACAGTGAGGCTCTGACAGCAGCCATGGAAAACTTCCCCTTCTTTCTGTGCCTGGCAAAACACCAGCTCCTTTGCTGAAGGAACTGCCAGAATCCCCCAATTTACTCTCCTCACCTGCAGCAGGAGAGGTTTCATCCTCATCTTCGGTTCAGTCAGTCGCTAAAGTGGATTCAGTCTTAGGCTCTTGTAATGAACATTATTCCCTTTGCCTCCAGGCTAGCAGGGGATCAAATATTAATAGCTGTACTCCACGTGGACTGGAGATGGCTCATTTCTGAGGTCTGTTCTCTTTTTTCCTTTGAAACAGGGCCACTAGCTGGCTAAATAATTAAGCCCCATAGCTTTTGTAGTTTAGAACAAGACATTGTTATTTTAAAAAATGTCAGTGGGGCAGGACAGAAGTTAATCCTATTCTCCTTACACAGATTGTCTAGGATAGTCACATCGCCTAACTTTGTGCCCCCATCAGGATTAAATTTGGGAGATATCTTGATTAACTCAGCTAGAGAAGTTAATTAAAATTGGTGGCTAAAATTGGTTTGGCCCTCCAGACAATTTCCCGGATTGAACTAGAAACAACTCTAAAACCATAGTTTGTGACTTTTTTTATGTGACAGTCTCTGTGTAAATGTGCATTATCTGGAAAGCTTATCCATCTGCTTATCCTGCAGAGCCCAGGGCTCCTGCTCCATGGGACAGGAGACAGGCAAGTGGAGGACCATGTTTTTCTGGCCCTCCTATGCAAACGTCTTCTGAGGGGCGGGGGGATGGATGTCTTCTGCATCTTGCCCCACAAAGGTGGCAGACTAAAGGTCATTAGGGCCAGGCCTGAGATCACCGTTGCTGAATATAACCCCTGTGCAGGGAGTCTAAAAAAGGAAAAGCAAACGGCACACTGTGTCTGCGTGCGGAGCGGTAAGAGGAGTTGCTAGGAAACCACAGGATCTCAAAATGCATATGACCTAATCTGGAAGATAATTTATATGATGAAAATAATAATACTAATGACAGCCACTTACAGGTTAGAGTGATTAATTTGGTTATCTTGGAGCCCACGTGTTTCTGAGAGTAGGATGGAAGGCAGGGCTCAATAACTTCTGCCTCCTTACTGCTTTTTAAGAAACTGGAGACTTGGAATCAGCAGGGGCCAGTGAAGCCCTCTACACCTGGGGTGCTGAGGGGTGAGGATGAGGATGATGTAAGTGGTTGCCATCATCCTGGGTGCCTATATTTCCCAAAGGGACTGACACAGAAGAAAGAATAGCCTGTCTTCATCTTCTGGCTCCTTTGGAGAAGTGCAAGGAGCAGGAGTTGCTGGCTGGGAAAAAAGCTTACCAGATGGCAGGCCCAGGAAACAGCTAATTATTACTTATTGATGATTTTCATCTAGTTCTTATGGAGATAATGTTCACTCTTGATTTATGTGGTATAATAAACTATTAAGTTAGAACCTATGATGTAATTTCATATTTGCCAGACATCTCCAGGTTTCCAGATCTTCTGTTCTTGAGCAAGGAGGTGACTGGAGCACACGTATCTCAGGTACTACGTGTTCAGGGACTTATCTGACTAGATAGGAGACAGTCATTTAGTCTGATAGACTTATCCCTTGGAGCCTTCTCTTCCTTAGGCTGAAGAGTCCCAGCTCTCTCAGCCTTTCCTCGTACACGAGAAGCTCCAGTCAACATCCTTTCTAACTTTATCTGCTAAAACCACACTAAGAGCACTCCTGGCAGCAAATGCAGCTACAGGAGATAATTAACAGTGCTTCCCATTTTTTCCCTAAACAATTAGTAGTTTGAGTGTGAGTAGAGCTGTTGCCAACTGCTGCAGTGAGTCCAGTGGTGCAGTAGGTGCACACCTCTTGTCTTTTGAGGCTGAAATGAAGCTGTTCTCAAAAGTAATCGACAGCATATTTTGATCTGATCTTTACTTCCAAGGTTCAGTATCACAGCCATTCAGTAAGTGCTTGATTTTCTTGTGTTTTTCTGTATCTGGTGCTGGTTTGGATCGGGACTTTAATTCTAGATGGAAAGAACGTGGTTGACTTTAGGCTATGGAAAAGGTAACAGGCAGGGTGTACGTTTAATCAGGAGCTTCTGCAGGCTTAGCAACAGGGCTTGGAGTATGGAAGGACAAAAGAGTATTTTCTTTTAGTTATGTTCTCACCTTCCTAACATCATCTCACTTGTGGTACCTCTCTCTAATTTTAGCATAAAATTCCAAAAGGAATTCAGCTTCAGCAAGACTTCAGTTTGTCCTTCTGAGTGGGAACTGGGTGCATGTACGTAACTTGGAAAGGGAATAGATGTAACCTTCATCCGGTGGAGAATAGCTTGGCTCCCCAGCCTGTTGTGGTGGCTTTTCCTTGCCAAGCAGAAAATGGAAAATTCTTCGGTTTTAAAAAGCATTCAAAAATGATAGTGGGCAAGAAATTATATTGAGGAAAGCACTCCACAGACAGTAGATTCATTTAATCAGGCAACACCGATCATCCATCCTACTTATGGCTCTGGGAAGCTGATGGGCCACCTTTAACAAAGCCTGGAGTCAGGCTGGGCTGCCAAATTAGGGCTCAGGGTTATTCCACGCGTTTGAAGGCTGAGTGACATCGTGGCTGTTCAAAGAGCAAATGGCCTGTGTACAAACTACCAGTTGTCACTCTGCTGGCCATGGGTCCATCTGGCTACTGCAATAGGCAGCGGTGGAGTTACACCACTGTTAGAAAAGTTAGTTTCTGCAGATCATCTTTCTGTCACTTTTAACCTTTTTTTTCCTTAAGAATCAAAGTATGCACATTTGGACTTTCCTTCCTCTCAAATCTTTGTTAAACAGCTTTTGAGCCAAGTTTAAGTATTCTGTCATCTTTGCTTTGGGGAGATGTTGTAGAGCTGCGTATGGAAATTAGATGGTGTAGAACTCATTATATTCCTATATAATTTGATAGAACCACTTAGAGTCAGACCTTGATCTTATTTTGGGCCTCTTCATTACTTTCCAGAGATGAAAGATTCCCCTCCCCTCCTCTGTGCCTCTCCTTTTAATCCTACCTTACCCTTGGCACCATTAAAGCAACAGAACATCATTTCAAATGCACTCTATCGTTTAATCTTTTCCAACACTGAAGAACATGATGTTCGATCTATTTATAGAACAATGTACAGAATATGGAGTTTAATGGATCTCGGCTTCTCTACCAGTCACAGATCTCCTGCCTGATCAAACACACAACTTTGAAAAAGGTGTTGTAATATACAAAACTTGTGGAGAGAAATGCAGGGGGGTCAGGAAGCCCCGGGGGCACCGAGAGTGGTCCCCTCCTATTGCAAACTGCCCTTTGTACCTTTTCATCTTGAACTTAAGCTCTGGCTTAAACTCAGTGAAGCTCTTGCTCCTACTGGGTATTTATTTGAGAACTTCATTCTTCTATTTAGAAGATTTCTCCTGATTTCCAGCCTGCAAGCATTTGTTGCCAGTTTTACTCCGTTGCCATTGTATTGATGTCATCTTTTCACACAGACCGTTCCCTTTCTGGTGTTTGCTGCATTCTTCAGGAAACAATAGACTAAACTCACTTCTTGTACAGTCTGGCAATTCTCACTCTGTTCCTTTGCGTGACATTTAAGTATAAGCTTTTTTGGAGGCTATTTTGTATTTTTATCCTCTGTAGATGCCCTGCTTGTTTCTAGTGCCTTTCTTTTAGTTATCCATCTGCCCGTCCACCCAGTAAAGGTTACAGCCAGACTTTGATCTCCATAAGAACTGACCTTACGGACAGTTTTCCCTTGGTTGGGGTATGTTAAACACCGTTACTGCCTCTTGCTGAAATTCAAAGCTTCCTCTGTGCTGAGGTTCCCACAGACGGGTCCAGCTGCCTGACAGCGCTCGCTCTCGGCACTTCTTCGCTTTGTCTCTTGAAATAATAAAAGAAATCCCTACATATGCTTTTTTTTTTATTTTATTCTTAGTGCTAGAACAGATTTTTAGAGCTTGGGACAAAACCACTCCAGGAATGTGTGGTCAAAGAGGTGCCACACCAATTGTAGTGGGAATCTGGTCTAGTTTGTTAGAGTTAGAAGTGAAGTATTATGAGGTGTAAATTAGGGTGTCAGGATTTGTCTAGAAATGTATTACTTATTACGCATCTTCTGAAGACAAGAGCCTCGTGTTTTACTGCATTATTAATAGAGAAGTTGCTGTTCTCTGTTATTATAAAATACAGTTCTGTGTTTCACTGGAAGCAAAGTGTGATGAGCATCTGTCTGCCTGTGATTTATCTGTCTGTCTGTGCTTCCAGATCTCACTTTTATAACATCTTTCACACAGCTCACACCCCTAATTAATAGCTATAAAGTATTCAGGGGATGGAGAAATTAACAGAATTTGATCTAGTGTCACATGCCAACTTACCAGACCTGATATATGAACACTAATTAATGGTGCAGAGGCCTGTGGGTAGTACAGAAAAGGAAGGTAATTGCTTCACACCGGGCTGCTCACACCTTCCCCAGGAAGATGGTGAAAACATGGTGGGCACAGGAATGGGGATGATGACCACAAAACTTCTGAATGAAACTCAAGGAAAAAAAATTAGCAAATTTGTAAAACTCTTGCCTTTAATTCTTCCCCGTGGAATGAAGCCCAAGGGGAAGAGATGATGGTGGGGCTGTTTCCCAGCTCCCTGGCAGTTGGAGCATGTTGCCTCTGAGGGGCAGGGACCCAGAAGGAATGGGGTTAAACATGAGTGTGGGGGCTGTGCTCCATCCCACCTCCCTGTCCTACCAGCTTTCCACAGTAACGGAGAGAGGTGTTGCTGGTGAACAGAAATTGCTCAAAGTCACTGGATGCCAATAGAGTTGCTGTGCAGTGCAATTAGCTTTCTTACTGAAGCTTCTCCTAGTTGTTCCTCTTCCTCCTGGGATCTCTGTGGATGAATCTCATGCATTAGGCTTCTGGGGAAAAAAATCCACCAGGAGCCCATCCCCTGGTCCTGTTTGATAAGTGGAGACCCTTAGAGTGTGTGTTGTGGCTCATGTCCCTGGGCTGGCATCCTCGCTGGGCTGGCTGCATGCCGTGCCCTGGCAGATGCGGAGGAGCCGCCTGTGTGTGCCCTCCTGGGGCTGGAGCATCCCTCTCCGTCCCCAGAACCATGCCCAGTCGTCATGGCTACGTGCTGCTCGGGCCCTGCTTCGGCATCCCAGCATCGCTGCACGTCCTGCTAGAATGGCTCCTCATTGTCCTGGCTCAGTTGCTAACGAAGCTGGTGCTTTGTGTGTGCACAGAAAGGGACTGGTGCCTGGGGACGGAGCTCAGGGACAGTGTGTGGAATTGCTCCCTGTTATTCTGCTTGTGTGGAGCTGATGCTGGGTTGGGTCTCACTGCCTGCTCTGCCACCGGGAACTGGTGGCTGGAATTACCCTCTGTGTGGAAATGGGAGAGGCACAAAGGGGAGGAAACAGCAACCATTTCCTGTGGAGCAATTTCTCTGGTGGATTGAACTGCTTTTTCTTCCTGCACAGCACTCCCAGGCAGACTGTGATTTCCCTGTACAGATATCTTGTTAGAAAATGATCTGTATGTTTCATGCACGCTCTCGATTCCCTTGCCTGCTCGTGACCCGTTCTCCGCCAGCGTTTCCCGTTCTCCACTGCTCCGGGAGGAAACGCTGTCGTTTCTGCTGCCTCGGCTGGTGAGTCAGCAGGAGCTGCTCCTGCAAAGCTCAGGTGCATTTAAAATCCTGGCTGTGGATGCTATCAACAACCTCATGTATGTACACGAACTAACTCCACAAGAATCCACCGAGCCAGAAAAGGAAGTGGATTTATCCCAGTTTTATGCATGAGAAGCCCACAGAGAGGGAAGGATAGAAGGGTGGTGATGCTGCAGCCTGGGAGTTTGTACAAAACAGCGAGAGTGGCTGTGGTGGGGAGGCAGAAAGGACAGCAGGCTCCTGCCCGTGCATGGAGAGGGCCTGCCTCGTGCTGGTGGAGCACCTGATGCGATGCTGAAGTTATCAGCAGTTCCTGTTTGATGGGATTTTCATGACCTTCAAACAACAAAGGCTTGTTCTGAGTCAGACTTTGCAGACCAGCGCTGCTGGGTGGAGTGGGAGGAGTGGAGTAATGAGATCCTAGGGCTCCTGGAGCCGGGCTGGGAGGCATCTGGCAGTGTGTGAGGAGGGGACTCTGCAGGGGTCCCCGAGAGAGGTGCCACTGGACTGCAGAGAGCCCCTGTCCCTCCGACAAGGGGTCACAGGGCTCAGGGACCTCAATTGCCATCCTGCCATGTCTGTCAGCAGCAAATGTTGTTGTTTGTCTGCTTATCACCGTCAGGGTACAAATTAGTAGCTGCAATAAGCTTTACTACCATTTACACCCACTTCTAGTTATCCTTTTCCTGACCCAGTGGATATATCCATTTCCATTAATCTGCCCATTGCCGTGCACTGCAGCTGGCTCAGGGCTGTTGGAGCCGTGTTCGGTCCGTGGGCTGGGAGCTGAACGGCACCCAGATGTATGGGCTTGCTTTGGAGGCTGGAGCTGTAAACTCTCGCTCACTGGTTCTGATCCTTCCTCTCTGGGGAGACATCTAGTTGTCTTACGAGATTTGGGAACCAGGGAACTGGAACTAGCTGAACTGACAGGAAATGCCACTGTGCTTTCCTGGACAATAGGAAAGAAAAGGGGAAGGATTC
Organism: Bartramia longicauda; assembly: GCA_028566575.1. NCBI lineage: Eukaryota > Metazoa > Chordata > Aves > Charadriiformes > Scolopacidae > Bartramia > Bartramia longicauda. Next base: position 6,349,553 of record JAOXNH010000013.1, read on the forward strand.
CTGGTTGGTTTATTTGTTTGGGTCGTGTCCCGTCCCCCGAACTCTACAAGGGAAAGTGACAAACACCAAACAGGGGGCAGAGAAGTCACCTACCCTAGCAAAAATGAAATCTTTTAAAAAAACCTAAAAACCCCTGTCAAAAACTGTTAAATATCAACAACAATAAAAACATATTCCACACAGATTCAGTGTGGTTGAAAAAAACATGTTTTCTAAATGTCAGCCAGCTCCAGTTTTAACCTCATTGTTTCTCTCTCTCCTGAAGTTCCCAACCCCATTCCCTGCTGGGGACTGAGTCATGTTCTGTCGCTGCGCTCTCAGACAGCTCACAGCTCTGCTCCGCTCGCTTTTCCTGGCCGTTCTGTTCCACGCGCTGAAGTTCACTAACCCACCTCCAAAATTTAGGGTGTCAGCTGAAAAACAGAACATTTCAAAGCTGACTCCCCTGCTCTGTAGCAAATCAATTATTATAATGGCCTGGTTATTGGCAGGTGTGTGGGCAGTCTTTCTCATGGGCGCGATGGTGATGTAAATCTAGCATTAAGCATTCTTTCCATCACCATCTCCCCTCTCCATCCGCCCTCCCGGCTGCAGCCCTGTTTGCCTCTGGGAGCGAGGGCTGGGTCTGGAACAGGCTGTTTCTAACGTGCCTCTTAGGGAACAATCAGAAAGACGTTTGTGTCCTTACTCTTCCTTCCTTTTGGCTTAAGCCCCCTCTAAGCATCTCCATAGTTACCTCTCCCTCAGCCTGCGGAGTCATCGCTGCCTGTCTGCAGCCTTCTCTCCAGCAGCCCTCGCTCTCTGCAATAACCTTCCTCCAGCTACTTCCTCTCATCCACTTCCATCGGAAGAGACACAGCATCTCCCTTGCCCCTTCTTTCCTTTCTTCTGCCGATGCTGGCTCCGTGCTTTAATTCATCCACCAGGCAATGCGTCCGCTCCTCTGCTTCACCTCATTTTTACCAGCGAAGCTTTGGAAGCCTGCGTTAGTTTTCGGTTCAATATTACAGATTTACCTGAGTGGCTCTGCCAAATGACTCTTTCCTTTATTTTCTTTTGTCCTGGATAGTCCTTTCCCTGCCTAAATCTGGATGTTTGGCTCTTTCCTGGAAGCCTATGGCCTAGAGGATGAAATGAGAAGTGTATTTCAAGGCTTTTGCAGGACATTGCTTGTTCTCAGAGCGTCAGAGGCCACCAGATCATAAATGAAATTAATCGCATGGACTAAGAAGCTGTAGCTCTCAAAAGCGTATTTACTGCAGCCCTGAAACCAGGAGCTGTGATCACTGGAGTTCTGTATTTGTGGGTGACAGTTTCAGTTTAGCCCCTGTGAAATGCACCACTAAAACCATCCTAATCCCTCTGGGATTATCAGCCATTTCAGGATCCTGGCTCCTTTAGCAAATCTAACCATTAGATGAGAAATACTCTTTAAACATGGTTTTTCCACAACATCTGAGCATTTACAGTTCTCCCTCTGTTGTGCCAACCTGAGGAGACACCCCGTGGTGGGAGAGGCCCCTTTCTGAAGGGTTGTTTTCTCCCAAACTGAGCAGATCTACAACAACTCAATTGGTGAAACTATAGCCTGGAGGGGGCTGGTCTAGGGGACTGGTCTTGCTATTTCCAAACTTTTCAGCTGCCACTCTACTTCCACGTGCCTTCTGAGGCTGGCCAAAACTGCTTTTTAGGCCTTTGAGGGCTTTAGCATGTTAATCTGCACGGGTGTTGGGGTAACAACCACATAGGCTTACTCTGTGATGCTGCATTACCCTTGTTCCAGTATATTTTTCTGCTTTAACCATTTTTTCTTACTGAAAAGCTGTTAGTGCACATCGCTATTTGTCAGTCACTGGCCCACCTAAGCCAACTCCCATTTCTGAGAGCTCCTGTGCAGTTTATTGCCAGCTCCCCTTTCCCAAGGGAACGGGACACTGGAGACAACAGGGTCGTGCTGCTGTAATTGGCTGGACTGTATTGGAGCGGTTTGGGGAGATATCAAGGGCATCTCTAGCTGTCCTTTCTGAAGCATCGTTCCAGGAACAAAAATAACAACAGATTAAGGTAACTTTGCTGCACAATCTTTCCAGCTGAGGGGCCTGAGTTCATTATTTTGAAGCTGGACAAAAACAAGTGTCATTGGTGGGAGACTGGGAGTGAGTCTCCCAGTTCCTGGGAGAGTAAGGACCAGCAAAGGCTCCCATAATCTTTGAAAAACACCTTTCCAAAAGTATTTTTACTAAGAGATCTAGTGTTTTCCTCTCCTCCTTCCTTCCATTTTTTGTTCCTGTTTGTGCCTGTGATTTAGTGCTGGTTCTCTGCTGGAAGGTGTGGGGATAACCTCGTCTGCCAGCACCTAGAGTTGACCCAGGAAGGCTCATTCTTGCAGGATTTCTGACTAGTCTGAGTCCAGAGGGGGCTGCAGCGTGCCTGTGAGCCCTGGAGAGCAATCGGCACATCTGGGATCTCTGAAAGGCCCCAGCTCTTCTCTTCGCCACCGTGTCCTCCGGCAGCCTTTCAGCCCAGGGTTCCTCTCCTGCCCTGGTGGGGACGATGCTGTGGCTGGGGCTGTACTCACACAGTCTCTGACTTCTAAACACTGAATTGTTTTACTTTTTCTACTGCTGCCAAGGGAGCAGCACCTCAGTAGCTGCCTCTGCTTTCTCCTTCCAGGGTTGGGAAGTGGGAGGTGTGGTCCTCACACCAGCACCACATCCCTGCACGCTGCATCTCTGCTGCCAACCGAACACAGCGAGAGGGAGGCCCCAGCGTTACCTGAATTACAAAGTCATTCTATTGTCAAGCCTTTTAATTGTCAAATTCTCTTTTAAAACCAAAGGCTGTGACATTCACTAAGGAACAGCATCATTTCAAAGTCAGGAAGGTCTATTCTTAGCACATCAGTCAAAAAGGAGGGGAAAAAAAAGTCTTTGGGAAAAAACCCAACAATTTTACCAAAATGAACCTTGTCAGAAATAATCAATTCGTCTTCCATTCAGGTTGTACTGGTCCTTGCTGCATGCCAGAGGACAAAATCTGGTGACACAGCACAATAAATTAAGATTGCCAGATCTCCGTGTAATTAATTCTCTCGCAGTGCAGGTTTGGCAAAGAATAATTTGTCTTCAAGGTGATTAAATCACTGGTGGTTTGGGTTTGGTGTTATTCTTTCCTTTTTAAGGAACATTTCTCTTCAGTTAGTTGAAGAATAGATGCTGATGAGTAACAGCCACCCCCCAGTATTTTATTCTTGCTATTTAAATACCTCTTCCCGCTAGACCAGCGCTGCCTCAGCAGCCAAGAGACAAAGGTGGAGCACATCCTGGCCCAGAGGGACATCGGGGCTGTGCTGTTTTCCTGTTTTCTGGAAAGCAGCCCCTCGGAAACCCCCACTGCACCAGAGAGCCCAGATCTGCTCACACCCCGACCTTCAAATCTGTGAATGTCACGGGCAGCCAATTTGACTTTTGCCTTTGTTATTTCTCACTGGAGAACTTTACAAAGAAATTAACATGGTCTGTAATCTAACCTTGAAACCTCTCTGTACATTTTAAAAGTTACGCTTCTTGAACTAAAGAGAACCTCTAAAGCGTTTATACTAATACATACCCTACAAATTATTTACTTTGCAATTAAAAGAGAGAATAGTTTTAGCACACTAGAACCTTAGGAAAGACATCTGTGTTAGTTCTTCAAAGCTGCATCTTCTAAACTCTGCCTGCAAGGACCTTCTCCTGGTGAGCTCTTCGTGTTCAAGGGCTGAGGGAATGCAAAGAGCTTTTTTCCAACCATCCTGCAAAAGCCATGGGAATGTCTTTGTATCTTTAGATGGGGACAGAGTTGTAGCTGTTACTAAAACTCTCCTGTTTCAGAAGCAGGAGTTCAGTTTGCTGGGGGATGATGCTGGAACAAGTGTGATACCAAAGCAGGTTCCCAACGTCCCTGGGTTTGTCCTGACCATCTCCGCAGAGGCTGTCATTAACGTGCTCCTCTCTCCTTCGCTCTCGTTAGTATTCATGCGGTGATGATCATGTGAGAATTACTCACACTTCTGACTTGAGAAAACTTTCTTAGCCCAGAAATTCATCCAATATCAAGGGAATTAGAAATTCAAATGGGGGGAAATTATACACCCTGTGTGTCAATACAGCAAACCTTACAAAAGCTGCCATCAATCACCTCGGCATCGAAGGTGGTGGTACGTTTCCTTGTCCCCAAGTGGATCCTGGTCCACCAAATAAAGGAAAAGGTGAATTGGGATGAACCTTCAGCGTGTGCTGCCGGAGAGGACAGTCTCCTCCAACAGCACAAACCCACCGTCAGTTCTGGAGCTCCTTTGTGTTGTGATGGTTGTGCACAAATCCTGTTTGTTTGTTTGTTTGCTGCCTGGGCCCTGCTGTGGAGCAGGATCTCTCTCTCACCGTGTTTATGTGCCGTTTCAGTAAAACAAGTGCTTTCTCTCAAACTCTGCCATTATTTAAATGGGCTGTTGCTCGCTGTCCCCTTAAACCTCTCCGTGGGTCTCCAGCCCTTCCCTGCGCTGACACCCGGTGTGTTCCTGCTCCCGGGTGAAGCTGGATTCCTCATCCCTGGGTGCAGCCTTGCATCAGGCAACTCGCTCTACAAATCATTTACATTGATTAAATGAATGTAATGGTCTGTACTGGTTTCCCACTGTCCGGTTATACTGTAGAATTTGTTTGGCATAATATTTATTCTTTTGGGG
>JAOXNH010000013.1:6354378-6365938 GCA_028566575.1 Bartramia longicauda
TCTTATAGATGGCGTTCACTCAACTATGAACTCCCACGAACTCAAGGGGCCTGGAGCCTTTGCAAGGCTATAGGATGGCCTAAAAACACCTCCCAGAATGACTGCAGTTTGTTTCACACGTGCGATGCCAAAGCTGATGCAGGTGTGTGTGAAACCCGGCAGCCACTTACGGAGGCTGCAGCTCAGCCCCGCACGGCTCTCTCTGCTGCTCGCCTTGTGTGTTTTGGCTGCCAAATTCTGTGGTTTTGTAGGTCTTGTATCTCAGCGCTCTGCTGTCAGCTCCCTGAGATGCAAGGAGGAGGCACGGCCCAGATGCTCGCCTGAAGCAGAAATAGCACATCTTGCTACTACTGCTTCCCATCGGGTCCCCTGAGTCTTGAATTTCTGGCAGACAGCGTTCCGTGGGGAGAAAAAAACCTCAGACCTTTAGTTTGCTGTTGTTGTAAAAACCTGGTTCTGGTTTTGGTGTAATTTAGCAGACTGAAATGGAGAGAGAAATGTGTTGTACTTTCCCCATGAATCAGTAAGTTACGCTGGCAAAACCTGTTCAGGTTTTGGAATATTCAGTAATCCCCTGACATTCCCAGAGTTTTGTCTGTGTTACAGCCTGCAGCTGGAGGCGGGGTGTGTTCTGATGGGTACAGGTTTCTGGATGGGCTGTGGGTTTGGTGGGGCACGGGGCGCTTACCTTCTGTGCTCTCCGCTTGTCGGCTCGCTGGTTCTGGTGGTAAATCCGGCTGAAGTTGGAAACAATGACTGGGACCGGCAGCGCAATGACCAGCACCCCGCTCAGGGAGCAGATGGAGCCAAATATCTTCCCAGCAATTGTCTTGGGCACCATGTCACCGTAACTGGAGGGGGAAAGGAAAAAAAAGAAAGGGAAGCCCCTGTTTCAGACAAGTGCAACGGCACCAAAAGCCTTTCCAGGTTCCTGCAGCAGCAGGAGTGTCCAGGTCAGACACTGCAGCTTGGAAACCCACCCCGAGAGCAACCATTCCCGTGGTGCTGACACCCTGGAGACAAGGATTTACACCACACTTTGGTAATGAATTAAGCTAAACCAAAGAAAGGTGCTTTTGTTGCAGAAGAGATGTGCCAGTGGAGGCAGCTGCTGGGTTGGTACCCACCTCTCCTCTCCGTGTAGCTGAGCCCTAACAATCCCAAAACTCTCCATCTGCCTGTGAGCAGGTTCGTGTGTGTTCATTCCCTTGTATCAGATGCGAATGAGCACGGATTTACACTTCTGTTTCAAAACCCACAGCAGTTTCCTTCCCATTTCTATACCCCAGAAATTTGGTGTTTGTTCAAAGCCTGGATTCAGTAAATTCTCAGGAATATGGGGACCAGCTGAAACATTCAGACAAACCTCTGTGCTGGGTATATTTCTTTGGTATTTTCAGGTTTTTGGGTTGATTTTCTTTTTTTGGTATAAATGCTTCAAGCTTCAGCAACTAATTCATTATCCCAAGCAGAGTCCTTCTCCTGCCTTCACCTGCATTAAAGCCCCTCAGAATACCTCAAATCAATAAAATGCTATTTATGTCTATTAACTTCTTAGCTGCTGCTTTATGCAAAGATAGTTTAAAAGCTCTTGCTAAGTGACGAGGTCTTCTGCTTCATTTAACACTGTTCTAAAAAAAAGAATAAATCTTTCTTACTTTTCTCCTGCCGCCCTTTAACACAAAAAGGCTGGAAATTAACCATATGCCTCAAACATGATCTCAGTGACCCAGCGCCCTGAGAGGAAGCCCCTCTGTGCAGCTGTAGAAGGTGTAATAAGAAGTGTCTGGTGCTCAGTCTGCCTGGCAGGGTTTTGTTCCTACATGCAGACTGAGAGTTACCTCATTGCTCGGGACTGCAGGGAAGGTGCTTTGAGACACCATCAGGACAGCTCGGAGTGTCCTGGAGCCCGGAGGGTTCTGCTGGGGAGATGGAGAGCTTCGTTTGCAAAACTATGATGAGAGAGACTGCCACAAGAGATTTTGCACTGGCTGGAGCAGGCTGCAGGGAGACAACCTAAAACTTGTACTTAACTCCTGGATCTGCCACAGTTTCCTGTGGAGAGAAGGCAGGGGATTCGTCCCTCTGGGTTTGCAGGGCATGTTGTGTGGCCGTGTTCTGTGTTCAGTGATACTCATGGTCAGAAATCTCTTAGCTCTTTGATCAGTGTAAAACCCAGCTGTGCTTCAGCAGAGCTTGGTCTAGATCCCCTTGCCCTTAACGAGAAGCCTCCCTTGGATTTTGACTGTGATGGGGTTTGGAATGAACCTATAAAGTTGCAATTCTTCAGCTCCACTATTGACATCTGCAGCTAATGCAATATTAATTGCTGGAGGGAGTATTTTTTTTGTCCTGATGGTACCACAAGGTACTAATGGCCATATGGCATATTTATAACAGACATAGTGCCAAAAAATTTCCAATATTGGATTTCAGTTAGTACTAATTGGGCATTTTAGACCCAAAACTTCTTTTCCCCAGACTGGAATGAGAGAACTCAACTTTCCCATTAATTTGTTTAGTAAAAGGCAACTTGTCCCCTAAAAATTTCTTCCACAGAAAGTGCGTTTTAAGTAATTTGTCAATAATCTCATTAGAGCAGCAAGAAGATAGAAGAGGTAGGGAATGATTAACATTCAGAGGGTCTAGTGGGATGTTTGAGCCTGCAATAAAACAACGGGAGGCTGAAAATTCGGTAGACTTCAAATGTGACCTCTAGTAAATGATTTCAGCTTTCTGTACCTCAGTTCCCCGGGTATGAAATGCCATTTGGTTAATGACTCTCTGCCTCCTGGGTTAAGCAGGAGCCCGGCTCTTCAGAGGAGGAGCTGCCTCATGTTCTGACTGTACCCAACAGCCAGCAGCGACCCCAAGAGCTACCACATCCCAAATAATGCTGGTGGTTGTACAGAAACCCGGAGTAAACGCAGCCTGTGCGGGGCTCCTGGCTTGTCTGGGAGGAAGTGCTCTGCGTTGGGTAGGTTAGGTGTGGGACATGCCCAGGGAGAGACAGATTTTCTGTTTATTTTGCCAGGAATCCAGTTAAATGGCAGCAGATTCAGCCAGTTCTTGGCTTCTGAATTCCTTGCTCTGCTTCCCGGCCGTGCCAGTGGGACACGGGAAGGTGTGTGAGCTCTGGAGGAGCTGCCCCAGTCCCTCCCGTGCTCTGGGCACCCGTAGCCCCGCTGGAGCCTCTGTCCCCTGGGTCAAATGATGCAGCTTCAGTTTGTCCCCTTTTCTTCTCCCGGTGTCCCCCAAAGCCCCGTTTCCTGCCAAGCAGACACTGAGCAGAGACTCCTGATTGCTGGACACGTAGCGTGACCTTCGAGTAAAGCCTTAACCAGACAAACCAGGAGTAAAACAAAGTAGGAAATTGCTTTTAAGTGGTCACTCTCCAGACTGGAAAAGACTCTGAATGCACAATTTCAACTTTTTTTTTTTCTGTCCTCTATGTTCTTTGGCTATAAAAGGGGGGGTCATATGTCACTCACCCTAATTAGCAGCTATTAGCCCTGACAGCATAATGTGCTGTTGTTTTTCTCTCTGTTGGTACAGAAAATGTTATCAAATAGAGGTCACTGCTTCCGAGTTCTGGTGGTAGCGGCAGAGGTGTCTGGACACTGCTTTGCTCCCAGCTGGAGACAGCAATAAACAAGGTGCTGAACAGCTCATCAAATGGCTCGCTCTAAAAATAGACTCTCAGCAGCATCTCTGATCCCGTCTCTCCGTGCAACGCTCAGCCTTACAAAAGGGGAGTTGTACTCAAAACGCTGGAAGGCCCGATGGTGTAGGGACATCAGAAGGTGCTGCAGCAATAACACCTCTGGGGGGACAGAGGAACAGCTTTCCGGAGGATGCTCTTTTCCAGCAGCCTCTTTATGTGCCAGCCTTCCAGCCGGTGTAGGGGATGCCCCTGGGGAGGGGTTTATGGTTCATGAATTACTGTTTTTGTGTAGCTGTTGTCGGAGGAGGATGAGTGCAACTGAAAACTGATAAACCTGTATCTCGACACATTCCTGCTTAGCGGTAAAAGACCTGTCTTTGGGCAGAGCGTGAGCTCCATCCCTGCTCCTCTGGGCTGGCAGAGGGAGGGCAGGGAGCCGAGCGGCACATCCCGGGGCACACTCCTGTGCCCCCGGGGGACATGGTTTAGGTGGCAGAGCCAAGGTGAGACCGTGGGGAGAGCTGACCCCGGGATCGGGTGGTCGGAGGAGCACTGTCACCGCCTTTAAGCGGTGAAGGGACGTTTCCTGCCTAGTGGTACAAAACCGTGTGGTTTTCAGACACAGCCCCTGAGAGCTGAAATACCTTACAGGATGGAGAGAGAAACAGTGCTGCTTCCAGTGATTTAGTGTTTCTGCCTCGCTGGCATTAACAGCTCGCTGAGAGCTGCTTTATCTCTCTAACCTTTTGCCCAGCACAGTAGAGTCAAAAGAAGATTTCACTCCAGCCTGTAAGCTTCTGCTCTTAGGACAATAAGGACAGAATAATAACATTATGTACTGTACAATAGAATATGATTTTGAAAGCCTTTTGCATGAAAGAGACAGAATAAAGTATGGAATTAGCATGTAGCTTTCCAGGTGCAAGAGATCCTTCTCTATAGAGTGAGTAAATCACTGTGCAATGTTCTGATTTGCATAAAGGAGGAAAAAAACTGTGTAAAATCCAGCTAGAATGTCTCAGTTGCATTGCCAGGCTGAGTATGTTGCATTTGACAGCTCAGAGGAGCTCATGTCCCTCTGTTTAATAGGTACAAGTCCAATGTAATCATGGTAATGCTGCTCTGAACCCCCAGTGAAATAATGATTGTGTCACTTCCAATGAGACAAGGAAAACAAAAGCAAATATTACTCATTCCTTTCTTGGTTTTGCACATGACGAATGAAGAGAGAATTAACAGCTCTGGTACGGGGGCTGGGCATAGTTAGATCTTTTGTTTAGGGTTTAATTCCCGGTTCCTCTGGCACGTCAGCTGTTCCACCCCCCAATCCTTGCTGGAATTACCCACCAACACCCGCAGCTCTGGGAGCCCGGCTGGGCTTCATCCTGTCACAAATTCATAGCCCCGGGTTGGCAAAGGTGCTGCTGCCCTCTTCAGCAGAGGCACACGGAGCGTCACATGTGATGTGTTAAATCCCTGTGTGCAGGGATGGTGGGAGGGGGCTCTGGGGGCAGGGGTACCCTCTGATGGCCTGAGATGTGACACAGAACCTGTGATGGAGCAAGTGCTCCTTGGGTCTGAAAGCTCCTCAGGTCTGAAAGCTGACTCAGGCTTGTTTTATGTTTCAGAAAACTTCTCTCATATTTTCAAAAGTGTTTTGCAGACACAGACTCAGAAATCTGTCCCCAAGGACAGCCTGGCAGGTTATATCAGCTTCCTAAATTCCTGAATCCTAGCAGGAACAGGGTGCACTGATGAGCTCCTGAGGAACCTGGCACGAGAGGGGGCTCGTGGTGCCTCCAGAAAGAGTTCACCGCAAACAGAGCCATAGTGGCTTTGGAGCAAGAGAGTCTATAAACAGGCTGTCAGTGAGAGACTTGAACAGCAAATCAGCTGTGTCCGGGGAAGAACAGAGCCTATTTCATGCTAGGGCTCTTTTACATTAAATATAGTTATTTTCTGCCTTGTTTTGAGCTGGGCAGCTCCCCAGCTGGGTATTTAACTTCTGCAGTATCTGGCTTGGTTTTACACTGCTGTTTTGTCTTTCCCTGGCCTATTTTATTTGTTAATGTTTTTGTGGATGCTTTCATCCTCCCTAGATGTTACATCCTCAGATGTTACATTCCCTAGAATTACATCCTCAGCCGAGCTGCGAGGGCTGATGCTGTAGGTGCACATCAGTGTGAGCAGCAGCACCTGACCCTCAGCGCTCAGATTCGCTTTGAGTTCTGGTAAAGCTGTGCTCAGCAGTTACTTAGTAGGGATTTTCCAGGTAATGTTGCCTTTTGATTTTGTTCTGGTTTATAAATTCCGATTTGTTACTGAGTTTTGTGTAATGAAAAGACCGAGAGGTGTATCTGAAATCCTGAGGAAAGGTCTGATGCTGTTGGGTCCTTTCTCCTACTGACAAGTGAATGTGCCATGAAATGGGAAGGTGGGACGCTTAAAACTGAGGGGGATTTGTGTGCAGGGCAAGAAGCCACCTCGCTGGAACTCACTGTTTTCAGATACCGTGGGGAATTTGCTGGAGGTTCACGAGAGGACTGGTCAGCTGTTGTCTTATCTCTCGGGATGAAAAAGGATCCCTGAGGAGATACAAGTTCTGTGGCTTCTCCAACAGTGAGAATTGGAGAGAGGCGGGTTATTCCCCAAGGACTTGCCCAAGGGGTACTTCTGGGTACCAAGGCCAAATTAAGGGATTAGATGGATTTGGGGTCAGTTGTAGCTCGCTCCTGTACTTGGACAGGAAAGGTGACCTAGCAGAAGGTCTCAGAGCAACTGGCAGCATAAATGTTCTTTACAACAACAGCAGGCACTGCCCAAAGGAACGGGAATGTTTGTGTGGACTCGGGAATAAACTGAGCAGGTTATTTAATACACCGAGGGTTGAGAATACTTAATATATGCACACACTGGTTCCATTTATTCTTCCTGGCTTGGATCAACTTCTCAGCCCGTAGGCAGTTAAAACAGATGGTCTGAATTTGGGTAACACTCAGACCTTGAGTTGAAGCTAAAAATGGAATTTCATTGGCAAAGAAAGTAGGTCAGAAAGCTAAAGCCCCTAGTCCTAAAATGATGAAAGGCTTCTAATCAAGTGTTCTCTATTACCATTCATTAAAAGGAGCAGGGGAAGAAATATTATCAGAGACCTTTGAGAAAGGGATTACAAAGGGAGTGTGAGCACCTTCCTTCCCGCGAGGAGCCCTGCGCATCCGCAGACCTGTCCTGGTGTGAGGGATGGGGCGAGCAGGAGCATCGCTTCCCGGTCCCGGGGGCTGGACGGAGCCACCGCAGGATGGGAATGGTTTTCTTCAGGGGAATGTGAGCAACTTTATCTCCTGCTTCAGTCAGAGGAGGGAGAGAGAGAGAGCGAGCCTCTCTGCACATCCTCTATTAATACCTTTCACTCTCATCATCCTTTCCCCACTAACACTCACCCACCTGCCTCAGGTTCTGTCACTTCATCGCCTCTGCTAATTGTGACTTGCACCATGGCTGAGACCTCACTCAGTCATTTCTCTGCTCTTCACTGTTTCCAGGTGTGGGCCACCTGCTAGAAACCTTTCTTCCTTGTAGCCGACAGGGATTATTCAAAGCAAATGGGGGACCTGTACCAGTTAACCCAGTGGTCCCAGTTCAGCACGCTGTTTCAGCCCTTGTTAATATTAAGCATGTACTTAATTGCTGTTCCCTGAAAAGGCGATAACGTGCTTGTTCAGATGGTTTTTTGAACTGGTGCTAAGATGGGTGTTTGTTCTCTGCTTTTGACCAGCCCAAGCTGATTCACTGTGGTTGCTCCTCTCCTTGTCCCCTCCATCTACTGCTAGAAATTACATTTCTCTGGATGGAGAACTGCATCTCAGCTCTGCCAGCAAACGCGTTTTCAGAGATAGCATTGGAGCCCTCTTTGCTCTGCGTTCCCTGGGGGATGGGGACAGCCTGCCCTGGTCCTCGGCTGTCTCTGTCGCAGCAGCAGGAGACAGAAGTAGGGATGGGAATTCAGAACATCCCGTTGCTCTGTACCACTCGGAAATGACGTGTGGGTAATTATCCACTGCTCCACAGAAACAGCAGTTTACTGTCATACGCATCTCGCTAAAGAAAAATAGCTGCTTTGCTTTCTCTATGATATCTCAGGTTTCTCCATGACCACTTTATAAAGCATTAACTCGTTTTTCACAAAAAAAGAAAACTTAAACTGTTGATTTAAGAGTTTTTCAGAGAAAAAGAGGAATTGACTTCAGTGTAGAATCAATCTAAGAAAAGCTGAATTTCACTTTACAGAAAATATCTCCAGTCTTAACCTCCACACCTCACTGTGTTTCACTCCTAATGTTTATTCATTCAGCTTTTCAGAGGAAGCTCTACTCATTTTAGTTCTTGCAAAGCTGATATATCCAGCAAAAAGTGAGCTCAGTTTTCTCCTGCTTCATGCCTCACCAGGCAGCTCTGCTGTCAGCTGAGTTTTTCATCCTCAAATCTCAGTTTCGGTAGTGATAGATGGAGCAGAAAAAGCTTTCTTAGATTTCTTTTTTTCTTTTTTCAGTTAGCCTGCTGAACTTCACAGCATTTCTGGTTAGATCCTTCTCCAATTGACAGAGTGAGTTGCTTTTGATTTGAAATTTATTGAGAAGACTTGGCAGGAAACACCAAAAATGATATCTGGGCTATTTTTCTGAGCAGAAGATGACTGGGAAGAGGAAACCTTTCAAGGGACTCCAGGAGCAGTGGGGGATGGTGGTAACTTCGTGCCATGCTGAAGTTCTCTGCACTGGGGAATTTCAAGTGAAGAGCAGCGGCTCCGTGGCCGTGCCCCTCCAGTGATGGCAGTGGGGTCTGGGCAGGGCAAGCTGCAGGGTAATGAAGAGTCCAATGAGAAAAGAGTCAGAATCCATTTCCTACACTCATGTTTGGAAAATTGCAAAGGTCCTTGGTTCCCTGAACCAGGAAAGTTCTTTTTTCTTATTTTCTATTCAAAGCCACAGATTCATAGGCTCATGGTAACGGCAGCCTCAGCGACCCTGTGCGGGTCCTGAAGCAGGTCTGTTGTCAATAGATTGAACGCTGTGTGGATGCTCACAAGTTAGTGTTAGGCCCTCCAGCATCACCGGTTGAGGTAAAGCTCACTGGTTTGCCACAGCAGTGGGGATGAACAGAAAATAATCCATTTGATTCTTTCTCTTCTGACAGCAAGCCCACCCCTTGCTGTGTATCTCCGTATCGTGGGGTTTTCCCCCATGAAGGTGAAAGTATGATGTTATTTTTAAGAACTCCTGCTTCCTTGGTAGTTGAAGCTTTTCACCCTGAACCTGACAGCAAGTTCTTCCTCGGTCAATATTGAATTTAAGTTCTAATGTGGACACTAAGGCTCAAATCCATTTATAAGCATTAGCCCTTGTGTTGGTGCAGGGCAGTCACCACCTGTGGGTTCTCTTTGGCCCCGAAGACAGAGCTGTGGCCCGTGTCCCAGCGGTGACGAGGCGCCTCGCTCGGCTCTTCTTACTTATTTATTTATTTCATTTCAATTACCCACAGCTGCACGGCTGCTCCCTGCATGCGCGGTGTCGGTGCTGATGCTCAGAGGGGTCTCCTCTCACAGCTTGTCGCAGCTTAAAGAAGTTACTGTACACACTTACTAATTAGTTTATGATTTAGTATTGTTAGCATTTCACTAGTTATGTCACTCATTATAATTTACAGAATGACCAGAGGTGTATTTTCTCCAATAAAGGGCACATCCAACTGAAACAAGGCCAATTAAAGTGGACCTGCAGTTCTGCAGCACCCACTGCTGAGCGAGCGCTGTGTCTGGGGGTTTCTCATCGTCACCCAAAGCGAGATTCCTAACCTTCATGTTTTCTAGCATCAATAACACTAAGGAAATATTAGGAAAATGTCCCGAGTATTATTGTCCATCTGACCATCATCTGATACAGGCATCTGGTGTGTTAGCAACCGAGTGCTCCTCTCAATAAAGCACACTTTTTAAAAGTGTTTGTTTTAATGGGAAATAAAATGTCCCAGATTAAGGCATTATTTATTTCTGGCTGCATACACTAAAGGCCTTTTAAATTACTTCATTATTAATTCAAGAAGAATCCTCATGTTACTTCGATTGAAAACCTTATACAATTGGCTGATAGTACAATCTTTTTTTTTTTTTTTTTTTAAGTACCTTAAAGCTCTCTGTAAAATAAATCTTTCTGGAAAACACAGAGGCTGGAGAGGGCAGTCAGCGCACTGAGCAATTAGACTTTTCACCTAATAGCAGGGTTGAAGGCTCCCTGCCCTGTCTCAAATCCTTAACTGTGGTGTCAGCTTAAAGGAAATGCTGGGGTTTTGCTTTCATTTTATTCTCATCTTTTTCTTTTCTGTCTTTTTAAGCAGCTTGAGTGTCCATGCTGAGCCATGTCACATTCCAAATGCTACACATACTGTGCATTTTAATGAGCTGCTACCACTGATTACACAAAAAGCAATCTCAGAAATATTTACCAAGTCAAAAAAAAAAAAAGCCTATGGGGAAATAATTAGTTTTTTAAGAATTGGCTTTTTGAAAGCCTCAGACTCTGGAAAAGTTGAAGTTGGAATTGGAAGCAGTTTCAAAGGAGTTGAAGTGAGCAGAAGAAAAAAGGAGTAGGTTGTAATGGAGCCTTACACATCCCAGGCTTCTCTGTCCCGGGCAGAGGATGCGCTGGAAGCTCTGTGTGGGACGGGTTCATTTCAACAGCTCTGCTTCCACAGCCCAGCAATTATCATCAAACAGTGAAGGGATTCAAGGGACGGGTTGACATGGTGCTTAGAGACATGGTTTAGTGATGGTTTCCATCAGAGTTGGGTTGATGGTTGGAGTCGATCATCTTAAAGGTCCCTTCCCACCTGGACAATGCTATGATTCAAGGCAATGGAAAGGTGCATACAAATTCCAGTTAGTTTTAGACCTGATTAATGCTTCCTTTTCCTGCAAATGCAAAATGAGGTGTTTCCTAACTCTGTCCCTTCTGAGGAAAAGCGATCTGCTAATGTGGCATTTGTCACTAAATAGTGACAGAGGAAAGGAATTAAGAATTTCCTTGGCTGTGAATGAAAGCCATCCTTCAGTGATGGGAAGAATAACACCAGCACTGAGAGATTGCCTTGCAGCGAGTACTTGTAAGTTCTGCAGAAGCTGTTTCCTGACAGCAAAAGGGACAAATCCTGTAATAAGGGGCTGGGAGTTGATCCGGAAATTCAGGCATGGAGCCGGACCGTGAAGGATGACTCGGTGTGTACAGGATATTACTGAGATCAGGAAGATTTGAAAGGAGTTTTCTATATTGCTCCTCAGTAAAATCACAAATAATATTTATTGCAAGTGCTGCAGGAGGGTGTCGGGGGTGGGAAGGCAGCAGGGGCTTCTGCTCTCGCTCCGATGCTGCGGATGCAGGAGGAGGGTACTTGCAGCACAGACGGTCTCAGCCTCAGCAGAGCCGGGGGGAATGGGAGACCTGCAGGTAGATATTCCCATGCCCTGGTGTGCAGGAAGTGTGTGTTGACATGTGTGTCCCCTCAGCCTGGCATCGCCGGCTGGTGGTGGCTCTGTTCTCGCCCACAGCCTCACCTGATTGTGAGCACAATCAGAACTGGCCCAGGGTGAGATTTCCAGAGTTAATTGGGCTCATCAGAGGGATGAGTGAGGCACTGGTGCGGGCCTAATGCTATTTGCATCTTTACACACCTAAATAACTTTGCAAATCTGGCCATACAACGCTGAAATCCGCTCTGATTTTAGATCCCATCAGGCAGCCCAGCCACAGGAGCCATTCCCGCTGCAGCAGAGGCTTGGTCTGGAGGTTCTCCACCGCGGCAAACTGGGGGAACTGGGGCTGGGCTGTCTCCTCCGCAGTGCAGGAG
>JAOXNH010000013.1:6394090-6407472 GCA_028566575.1 Bartramia longicauda
ACTTTAAATATTTAATATGACTGTGCTGAGGCCAGGGAGCATGTTTCTCTCTGTACTTGTTACCAAATCAGACGGAATATTTGGTTTCAGCAGGCTTTGAGGATTAACTCCCCCTTTTGTCACATTTGCCAGTGTTTACAAACGTGAGCAGGACATTATAATCCCTCACACCCGGGCAGAGTAAACACGAAGCTCCTCATCCCTCCTGAGAGGGAGGTTTCTCTCCTGGCCCCTGAACACAAAGGGGCATCCTGTGCTGCGGGAGCATCGGGGGCTCCTCTGTGCCGCAAAGCGGGTGGGATGGGATGGGTGGGAATTGTTCCCTGGGGAGACACCACCAGCAGAGCGAGGTACAGGGGACCCCGCTTCTCAGGGTGGGGAGAAATTCGGTATCAAGCCATCACCGTGCTGTACGGTGTGGGACAGGCACTGCGGGCACCCGGAGCCGGTGTTAAACGTCCTCCCACCCTGTCCCAGCGGAGCTCACTGATCCCGGTGTCACACTCGAGGTCCGTGAGCTGGGTCAGAGCAACAGGGGGACACGGGGGCAGGATGTGGACCTGAACCTGGCCCTCGCATGGCAAACAGTGAGGGTTTGGGTCTGGGAGCATCAGCACTTGCAGGTTTGCACCTGGGATCTATTGTAAGCTGCAGCTGAAATGTATTTTAAAAATGTGTCAGTCATTAGATCTAAAAATTGATCTGAGCCCACACAGGGAGCGAGTGCATAAGAGTGAATCAGAGCAACGTGTTGATTAAAGGGAGTATCTGAGAGAGAGAATCACTGCATTTCAGACCATTGTAACCCCTGAAGTGATGGAAAAAAGCAGGATACGAAATCAATCCTAACATCTAGGAATCTGCATTTCTGAACTGCATGGGAATCAAGAAAACCTGATTTAAAGACGTTTTCCAAGAGAAGGTGCAAGTGTGGAAAAAAATATTTAACATTTCTGTGAAGGAGGGAAATAGTCATGGAGAGGCCATCGAGGCTGTTGTATGAAATGATGGTTACTGTTCTCTTGGGGGAAGAAAAAGAAAACAAATTTAAGCAAATTAGCCTAGCTAGTAAACCAGAATTTGGTGTTTAATTCTGTGCAATTACTTTGACATCTACTGTGATAATGGAGAAAGATTATAAGAATATGAAAAAGTAAAGGTAGTCAAGGGGAAAATTAGTAGCGCGTTCGTGCATTTGTGTGTGCAGAAGCGGGGAAACCTGAGGCTGTGGCTCCGGAAAGAGGAACCTTGATAAAAGTCTGTAAGTGCCGTCAACCCTGGTGACTGGGAGGGCTCGGAGGAGCTGGAAAAGCCCTGGGAAGCTGCCCTGTTTTTAACTGAGTCTACTCTGTTGCTGTTTATGACCTTCTTTATCTATTTCCCATTAACTTTTATACGACTGATGGATGGAAATGTGGAAACACAGAGGTGCAAACACCACAGTGTGGTTAGTGCCGAGGTTTCCAGCTCCTGTTTAACTTTCTGCCCAGAGAGAGGAGCCACCACCAGATGACTCCTCTGGGTGGCTCTCCCTGGAGGTCCCTGGGTGTCCTCGGACCTTCCAAAACCCCGGGAATGCCAAGGCCCATTGGCAGCCACTGATGTGACAAGCAGCTCTGGCCGGCAGCCAGAGCCCTGACCCGTTCCCCTGCCCACTGCTGGCAGAGGCAGCAGATAAGATTCAATAAGACAAGGGATGAGATGGGAGAAGGGAGAGCTCTCCTGCGCTCCCACCAGGTGACATTGTGTTCAAAGCAAATACCCACGCGGCTCGGGAGGCAGCAGAAACCCTGTCCAGATACTTTCTGACTTCCAGTAACGCTGCCGAGTAGTTGAAATGTGCAATTTAACATATGGCTAATAAACTGCTAATTAAAACAAATAGGAAACAGTCAACTAATCAAATCTCCTTGTTGCCATATGGCAAAAATCCCTGGCAGCCTCCGAGAGAGGAGTCACCCAGCCTGGGGTACGAAGAGGGACCCAGTGACTCAGCGGGGGATTAGGGTGAAGCAGGGAACTCAGGATGATTACTCATCTGGTTGTCAAACACAAAAATCTCCTTTTCTCTATTCCTTTGGTTGTCGCGAGGCTTTATCACCTCTCGTCGCTTCCCTGGATGGGTCTGGCTCGTGCCCAGCCCTGTGGCATCCCCAGCCCCTGCTCCCAGTGCCCGGGCAGTGGGAGGAGTGGGAGCACTGGGTGGGCTGCAGGGGCTGCTGAGATGTTCTCCTCCACTGCAGCACCTTTCGAGGTGCTTTCACCTGTGTCTGGGCTACTGAGGGGAGTCTCTGAGAAAAGCCTTGTAAATGCTTTTGCTTTTTTTTGTAAATGCCCCCATTCAAAAATGACTGGGGGCTGTCAGTTGGGGAGCAAGTGGATGGTCGGGGTCCCGGCAAGCAGAGCCATTCCCCTGTGGCTGGGGGTGTTTCACCAGGATCCCGGGCTTACAGACGAGAGGGATGTGACTGGGGAAGAGCTTCACGGCGACCCACAGGCAGGGATTTGCCCGCTCGGTGGGTTGGTTGGCTGAAGGCGCTGTGTGCTAAGGCGTGTGGCAGGAGAACAGCCGGGCTGGGGGTGATTTACAGGCAGGAAAACGGGCTCTGAATGATTCAGCGGGAATTAGCTCCGCTCCACGCACCGTCTCCACACCGTGTACGAGCGAGAAAGACATCGGCTCCGCAGCCGGGAGGGGATTTAAGTCTCTCTGGCCCATTACATCTTTGGCATTTCTATCAGGAGGGCTGGCAGCGGGTTCAGTCGTTGTGGTGACGTTGTGATGGGCTTTTTGGTATAAAGAAGGGTGTGTAATGACACTGTGCAGTGCTTTACATATGGTAAGTGATTATAGGCAGACTGTCCTATAGAGAGAGGAGGCTGGTTAATTAAGCTACATCTAAGTCCGTGATACGAATTAAGAACAAAACAGGATGTTTGCCCTGTCTCTCTTATTAACTTACTTGCTCTGTGGAACGGCAGCAGCTGGATGACTCACAGCCCTCACCGAGGCACAGAGATGCTGTGGTCACGTAGGCTCCAGAGCAGAAGAGCACCTGGAACCCCCCCAGCCAAACCCCCACTTCAGCCCAGGGGATCGTTTTCTGCATGTTTGTACCCCAGAAATTTAATTTGAAACCATTGGCAACAGCTGAGCTTTAAAGTGGTGTGATAAGAGACAATATAGATGGTAAATCCTCCCATGACTCACGAAAGCTGTGTGTCCCTTGCTAAATTTATGCGTTCCTATAGAAGGTGTCTTTTATCCTCTCTTGAATAGTGCTTTCTGGTTCTTAAATGGAATCATCATTTATAAAGAAGCTATAACTGGATTTTTTAACACCTTTTACCCTTGTCTTGGTTCAGATGTAAGTCCTGTCACCGGGGGATATGAATGCGATGGGAACTCGGTGTTAACAGACCACAGCCCTGAGATGCAGGAAAGGTCATTTTCTATGGGGATGGGAGGTCAGAGGTGACCAAAACGTGGATGGTGAGAAAGGTTTCTGCAGTGAGAACTCATTATGGAGTTTTATTTGACTTCCTTTCGCAGATGGCTAGCAGGAGACAAAGCTTGATAATTCTTCATTAAGTGACAGAATTATAGCAAAACATAACAGAAGTGACTTAACTGCCACGGGGAAATGCTGGGCCAAATCCATCAAGACCCTCTGTGTCCCCGTCATCATCCAGCAAAGCACTTAAGCACCTGCTTTACTGTAAGCACCATTTAAATCAATGCTGATTTGCTTTGCTGAATCAGGAAGAGCTCTGGGTTTAGTTCAGGAGTCAGTCTGCGTGCCCCTATTTTTCATCTGCACAGTGGGTGCCCTCCACTTTCAAATCCTTTTCTCCTGAGCTGTGAGACCTCTGGAGCAGAGAATCTCTCTTGGCAGCTGTTGGAAACATCCCCAGCAGCCTGGTACTGGAGAAAAAGAGTAAACCAAGTCACCTAATAAGTAACGTCAGTAAAAATGGTGTCTGAACTTGATAGAAAACACTACTGTCTTCAAAACTAAGCAGATTAGTCATGAGCCCTTTCCAGTCATGGTGGATTATATCCATGGGTTATATGGGAAAGGGATACCCCCCACCGATCGGTTGCATAGGCTTGATGAAAACGCTGTGCAATCATATATATATATATAGGGAGAGAGGTATCTGTAGGTGAGTGACACACACACTATTCTTCAATGCATGTGAAACTGTGGAAGGATAACTTAGTCACATTAAATAAGTCTTATCCCCCAGGAATGGACTTCCCGTGGCTGGACCTTGAGCTTCCCCTGGCATCCAAAACTTAGCTGCTGTCTCCTCTTCCCAAGCTAGAACCAAAGCCAAATGCTTAAGCCCAGGCCATATGCTCTCTTTTAGATGTTGCTTTTGGACAGAAGTCAGGTCCCTAGCGATTGCCTTCTGAGTGGGCCAGACGAGAGTGGAGGGGAGAGGATGCCCTCGCAGGCAGGGCTGCCCCCCTGAAGGAGCTGCAGGAGATTGAATTTTCCTCCCAAGGGTGCTCCTCAGCCCTGGGAGGGACGAGACAGGCTCATTTGTCACCGGGAGCAGGGCTAGCACCAGGCACGCTACCTGGGGCCAGCGCTGGCTTCGGAGGAGTCACCCAGCAGGAGATGCATTTATTTGACAGCAGCTCCTGCCTCCGCTCCCCAGCCGTAGGAGCCTTGGGAATCCTCGACAGCCACCTCGCCCCCTGCTCCCTGGGGTCTGCACCCCGAGCAGGGCTGAGCCATGAGCTCCTGAGCTCTCAGAGCTGCCTCTCCTGCCTGATCCTGGGGGGCAGAGCGGACCCTGTGCCGCTGCCACCCCCCGGCCCAGAGGCAGCTGCTGTGTTGGCCTCGAATGAGCCCAGCTTCTCTGCCCATATTCCCCAGGGAGTGTCTGGAAGGAAAATAGCACGACACAGAATCTTCATGGTTGGAAAGGACCTCTGAGATCACTGAGTCCATCCATACACACACACAAAAGACCCCCACAATCTCAGGCACTACAGCATGCCCTGCAGTGCCACCTCTACACACTTCTTTAAAACCTCCAGGGTTGGTGACTCCACCACCTCCCTGGGCAGGCTGTTCCTGTGCCTGACCACTCTTTCAGTAAAGTAATTCTTCCTAATATCTAATCTAAACCTCCCCTGTCACAGGGGGGTCTGATGGGGAATGTCCACGGCATGTCCATGGTGCTTGACGTGGCTTAGCTCCCAGGGTTTGTAGGAAAGGCTCTGGAATTATCACAACCGGTCCTAAAACCATTTGTTTTGTTGTTCTCTGTGCCAGTCACTTTAGAAAGAGCCTGGGTGAGTGTTCAGGGCTCTGCCAACGCATTCGTTATGCATTTCAACCATAAAAAAAAAAAAAGAAGATAGTTGGGAGTGAAAAAACGCTGGTGAATGTGCAAACATGTGGCCACAGGACTCCAGGCTCATCTACTTCTTCTGCAAGCATCACTGCGCTCTGAGGCTTGAAGGGAAGATTTGAAGAATGACAATGAGGTCATTTTTTCAGATATTCACAGACTGCTCTTCAATGTTTGATGAGCAGCGTGGGGCTCTTGATGAAAATGGCTATGGAGTTTTACAGGGGTTTTTTTTAGTTTTCTGTAATTTTTATTTATTCGAGACTCATAAGGTGTTTGGGAAGCTGGTTTTGGCTTTCTGAATGCCTGTCTCTACACAACCAAGGCTGTATGATACAAGTCTGTCCTTGCCTTCCTCTTCCTGGCGCGGTATCTGAAGGGATGTGCCATGAGGGAGAGCACCCAGTGCTCCCAGTACAGCTGCAAGCCTTCAGCAACAGCGATGGGATGCCTTTGGCATCTCCAGAGGGGAGTTTGCCTCCTGCCTTGTCCATGATTCAGTAAAAATACCCTCACATGAAATATTTATGAAATACAAATGGTGATTTAGGCCATCGAGTATCGGGCTGCCTAACGATGCATTTACGGAGCTGTGCTGGGAATGGGTCTGTAAGAGGCACCGGAGGCTGCTGGAGGCCGAGCAGCTCTGGCAAAGGGCCCTGTGCAGCCACGAGCCCAGCTCTCGCCTTCCCGTCACTGCTCCCCCGTGGCAAACGGGCCCATTTGACATCTCCAGGCACTTCCTCCTTGGTTCCTGCCATCAGGAGAGTGGCTGTGACCAGAGCAGGGCTCGGTCCCTGCGGTGACACCAGCCGGGGGGCAACGGGTGAGATGCTGCTTTCCTGTAACCCAAGTGAGCGCGGTTTTGTGACACCCCCCCCCACACCCCCTGTCTCTTCCAGCCCATGCTTTTTTCCCACAGACCTAGCTGGGGGTTTCTGCTACCTTCATCCTCCTCCATCCTGGGCTCTTTCCCGCTCCCGGTGCTGGGGCATTGGTAACGGTGTTCCTGGGTGCCGTGAACATCCCACGGACCCCCTGCCCTGGGTGGGAGGTTCCAGGCCGCTGAGCCTGGGCTGGGAACGTGCAGGAAAGCCTCGTGCTGTACAGCGGGGGCAAACTCCGCTGCCTGTTGTTTGAAGTTCTCCAGGTTTCTTTCATTATACCTGTGTTTTATTCCGGTTGGCAAACACTGGTTTTGCACAAAGTGGCATTCATCCCGGAGTCTTAACCTGCTCCCTGCTGGGCTCAAAATTGACAAAACTCTACCTGGCTATTAGCAAGGTACATAATAGAGCAGCTAAATATAGAACTGGCAAAGCTCTCCCTGAAATAGCACCAGCATGGGGATAAAATCAATGTCATTTCTTACACAGTTCCTTGACAGGCATTTGCTGGCAGACCCTTATCTGTGCCTGTCAGTGACTCCCAGATGCTTCTCGACTCCTGTTAGAAAGCGCGGAGCCATCGGTGCCCAATGCAGAGAACAGCCCAGTCCCAGTCCTGACCCCTCCCTGGGAAAAAGCCTTTTCCCTCCCATCAGGGTCTGAGCGTGTTGTCCCACGGGAGGTCGCGGTACTGAGATTTGCAGTGGTGCAGCTCTGGGTCATATTTTTTCTTAAATTATATTGTTTCCTTGTGTACTTCTCAGCAAAGGTATTTGCTTCTCTCTGGTAAGGCGCTCTATCCTTTTGGCATTTCAGAAGAGGTGGGCAGGATGAATTATTCATTTTAAAAGTGTGTGACATTATGATGGAGCTTCAGCAAAGTACATTTAAACATTACAAAATAGGATGAATCAGTTTAAACTCATCTGAGCTTATCATATATCAGATAAAATGACTGATATAAAGGCTAAAAAGGAAGAAAAAAGCTCTTCTCAAGCCATTTCTAAATCAGACTCCAAAACCACACCAAATATGAAAGAGGGTTTATTTTCAGATCTTTTTAATGCCAAGAGGTTTAGGGGAAAATGATGCAAATACAGGGTTAAACCCCTCTTTGCTAGAAGGTGATGTGACTGTTGGAACTGGGCTGATGTACATCCCTGAAAGCAGCAGAGGGAAAGGTGGGGACTGAGCTCTGGGACTGATGGGTCACCGAGGAGCTGGTTCCTCAGGAGAACTCAGGTACAGAAGAGAAGAAAAGGCTCTGGTTGAAGCCTGGAGAACAGGGTGGTGAAAGAGAGAGTGGGGTTCTCATGGAGGTGCTTCAGGAGTCTCCCTTGTTCTAAAGTCGTGGCTTTTTTCTGAAAACACAAGTATTAGTGTTTTTCTAAATCCTTCTCCAAAGTCTGTCTCTACGTGTGTCAAATAAGATGGATCCCTTCACCTGTAAAATGGATGTCTCAAAGTACAAAGCATTGGGAATAGGATGTTTAGACTCAGAATTTATTACAGCCCTCATTATTTTGATAAAAATCCTGTGTCTTAAAGTCAAATTGTGGGGGGAAGTCCTCTCTAAGTAGTCCTTTATTTCCACTTATTATTCCAGAATTTCCATTTATCCTGATGCTTTAAATATTGCTGTTTTGCTAGTCATTGTTGTGCTTCCCTCCTGGGCATCGAGGTGCCCCAGGGCTGCTCCTGGGCCCATTCCCAGCTGGAGCGAGTGCAGCAGGAGTTCCCTTGCTCAGGCTCCTGCTTGGACCTGGCTGATCCGTATCGCAGTTCCTCCCGGGTTGTGATGCACTGGACCCTTCCTGCGCATGATTTCATCCTCATTTCCCATAACTAGAACAGCAGGGCTCTCGGCTGGTTCACACTCTATCCAGGTGGCTATGCCATGCCCACTTTCTTCCTATCCAAACAACTAAGGTCTTTCTAGCCCCAAACTGAACTTAAAATCCCCTTCCCAGCAGTAGCTTTGTTGCAGGAATAACACAGATGCAGTAGCAGCACTGGAACGTGTGCTTTCTCTTCCCTACACAATTAAGGGAGCTGTTCTGCGTCACCAGAATCCCCTGAACGACTCTCCTCCAGCTCCATGAGGGCAGGATGTAAAGCCAAGGTCGCGAGGAGGAGGGAACCCCGCTGTGAGCGGCGTCTCCAGCATCTGTGCAGCTCAGCATCCCCTCATTCCCAGTGACAACCACAAACTGCTCCTGAACGGAGACCCTGAGCGGGCAGCGAGGGGAAAACCAACCACCGAGGGCGTGTCCCTGGTCCTTCAGAAGAATTATAGCCTTTTCTAAATTCACACTGTGTTTTTTTGACATCATTTCCCGTTTGTGATAGAGATGTTTGTTCTGGCTGAATTCTCGCTCCTGGGGATGTGTTGCAGCATGGAATCTCCCAGGTTAATTACGTGAAGAAGTGCCCATTGATCTGTTTGGTGAATTTGTCGCTTTAGTTCGAAACCTGTCAGCCCCCTCCCCTCTTGTGTCTTTAGGAGCAATGGGAATGACATGTTCCTCATCTATTGCTCTTTACCACTCATTACAGATGCACTTTTTAAGAATACAGAAATATTGCAATCCAATCAGATTTAAACTTTGGTAATTGCATTCTGCCAAGCTAAATTTCCTTGCAATTTCCATTGGACGCAGTGTTATTCATTAGGTGAGGTCCTCATCTGCTGTACCCTGTTGCTGTGCAACAACTGCTCCAATTAATCCCCTGGGTCAGGAAACTGATACAGTCTCCTGTATATTTGTAATTTGTAAAGTGGTAATGGTTCTTTTTCAAGGAATATTACTTAATATTTAATAACAGCAATGCTAATGGACTCTGCATTTTCTGCAATTAACTACTTGGAAGAGTGGATTGTAAACTCTGCATTCAGCTCCTGAAGTATGGCAATTTTTGAGAGACTTTGTACTTCAGGACATGAATAGAAAAGTAGGGTAATACGATTCCTGTGCAATTATGCACTGCGTCCGCATACTGCAGCTGCTAAAAACATTTATCATAATTAACGTAACCACACTGATTATCAAAGGATGTTTGTATAATGATTGATTTGTCACTTGTTGTAAAGCCGTGCAGGACATCAGAGCACACATTACCCCCATTTACTGTAACAGGATGTGCCTTTAAGTGAAGCCATTCCTTAGAGGGGAATCTGGGGCTCCGCTGCTCATTCCTTCCTCTCTGCGTCCCTCAGAATCATTTCTATGTGATAAAACACATTTAGGAGAATTACTGTTAATAGGAGGCTTGAATGAAGGGACAGCACTCCCAGAGATGCTTCACATCTTACAAGAAAACAAAAATCTTTCTTTCCCCTCATCAGAGTGAAAGAGAAACAGCAAATTGCCTTCTGGCTGTAACGAGACCTCCAGAAGGGTGTGACGCCCCCCGGCAGCTTTCCACCATCACCTCCCGTTATTGCCTTTCCTATTTTTAGTTGAATTTCCAGGTTTTCCCAAGCCAATTCTTTTCAGCCATTCAACATTTCTCCCATGTCAGAGGGAAGGATGGCTTTACACAGCGTTGCCATGGAAACACCTGCGGGATGCGGGATGGAGATGGGCGAGAGAAGGAACCAGCGAGAGACCGAACGCGAAGGCACAGGAGCCCCTCCAGGTTTCCTGCCTTTGCAGGGCAGCTTGTGGCACTGAACATGGTTTTTCCTGGATTTATTTGCACGGTTCAGAACTTTGTGTCAGAAGGAGGGAATTCGGCATGGCACCGCGCAGGCAGTAAGGAAGAAAAGACAAATGTTATCCCTGGTAATTCCCTACACCCCCTCCAAAACCCGTGTCTGATTTTTCTGTGGGAATCTGCTCCCGACCTGCTCGACCCCTTGCCCCTTTTTCGGGGCCACCTACACCCTCCCCGGCCCCTCGGCTCCTTCCTCCCAGGTTGTCTTGGCAACACCCGAGGTGGAGGCAGCAGAGGGGTGATGAGCAGAGATCGCCCGGAGGGGCACTTTGTTCCTAGACCGTTGCTAAAGGTGTTTTTTTGTAGGGGGGGAGTAAATGGGGGGAGCATTAATGTAAGTTATCACAGTGAGTGCACAGGAGGCATATTTTTAATTTTGAGTGTGCAGCTTTTACGTTTCTGACTGTAGAACTGATGCTCAGCCCCTCCATCTGACAGCCTGATCCAGGGCTTACTTGAGTCAACAGGAGCCTTTCTGTTTTCCTCAGCAATCCTTGGCTCAAGCGTTACCCTAAAAGCTTTTGGATCAAAGCACACGTCGTGCAGAAAGTCAGACAGGTATAAAGAGCATCTGTTGTGTTGAGTCATTTGAGTTTGTGCCACGCTTTAGACCACTTGTGGATAAGCTCTCTGCTTTCTGCTGTGTACAGACCAGTTTAAACCAGGCTTCATGTCTGCCCCTCTAATTTTAAGCAGAGGGAAAAATATTACCTGTATTTCTGCCAGCGCCGTGGGCTTCGCAGAGGCTGTGGGAGCGTAAGTGCTGAGCGCAGGGCAGGGGGTTTGAGGAGAGCTCTGAGATGACAAACTCCCCATTCAGTGCTTCGGGAGCCCTGGCAGGACACCCTGAGGGTCAGTGAAGAGACCCAGAGCCACGGGCTGGTTGTGAGGGGCATGTCCATGGATGGGGAGATGACTGGGTCCATGGATGGCTTCAAACAACAACAAGTCTCAGATGTCTTGAGACCTGAGACCCTCTTAAATATATATCTAAGATCATGTCTGTGTGTTTTCAGAGTTTTCTCTCTTTTCTTGTCATATTCAGACATTTAAAGTCACGCTTCTTGGGGAGAAGCACTGACCTGCCATTAGGGAAGGGCCAGAGTAGGATGAAGACCTGTAAAGTCTCCCTGGGGATGCCCCAGGTTCTTTGCTGACCACCTCTGGAGCCAAAGCAGCCCTTTCCTCCAGAGCTCAGCCCAGTTGTGTCACCCAAACTAACGAGACCTGGGTGGCTCTGGAATGCAGTTATCCACGGGAAGTAAAATTCTCTGGGGCCTGGCTTTAAAAACTGCCTCCCTGTCACTGTCACAAACCAGCTGGGAGGTGCTCAGGGAAGAACTGTGGGAAGTTGAGCAATGAGTCTGTGTTTCATGACTTTTCCCTGCATTTTCTGGTCATGCGTTATCCTGCTTTGATCCCTTCTGGTGTTACATTTTCCCCATCACTAGGTTTGCCTCTCTGCTGGGAACCTGAAATTGTGTGCTCAGCTATAGGGTTCAATTTGCCTTTTATGCCTCCTGCAAATCTTATTAAGTCCTGTTGTATTAAATGGGAGAAGCATGCAGTTAAGTCTGTGGTTTTCAAAATGCATTAGACTTCTTTTCAAGTATGCAAAGTGTAAATGGATTTTGTGCTTTGGGAATGTAGCAGTGTGTTTACAATTTTGGTTAGATAAAAGGATGCTGAGATGGCCTTTAACATTGATTTGGTGTTACATTTTTCTCAGCTTTAATATAGCCTTAGAGATTCTTTTTAGCATTTTGATTTACAGAATAAATCAGAAAATGAGTTTTATTTTATTTATCAGTCGGTAATGTGCTTTTCTCTCTGTTCTTCCTCAGTGCAGTTAGCCCTGAAAATAGTAGCCGGGGTAATCTCATTAGGTCAGGCTTTCTTCTTGCAAGATTCCCAACGTAGGATGGTTTCACTGAGAAACCCACTTCCTGCAATGTTTTGGTATTTGTTTTGTGAATCCAACTCAAACCAAGCAGTTTAGTGAGCCATGACAAGTATACATTAAACCTAAGCCTTTTTGAACCTGGAAAGAAGGTTTTCTGAGTAGTGCAGGTTAAGTACCAGGAGAACCTGAGCTCCCTCTGGGTTGGTCGTGTCATCCTGCTCCACACCTGGGCAGCAAACTTCATCATCCCCTGCTGCAGCATCCTCAGCTGCGAAAGCAGAGCCTGGTGGTATTTATTCATCTTGCAGGGGCAGTTATAAGGTTATGTTTGTTACAAGAGCTCATAAATAAACTGAAATTTTACAGTGAGCGTTGCCATGAAAGTGCTGTGTTTAACCATCTGGTGGTTCCTCCAGGGAGGTGGCCAAAAAAATGATGGCAAAAATTAAGAAACTCTCTTGGGTGAATGGGCGGTATCTGTCTATTATGGATCCTTTGAGGTGACTATAGAGGGATGAGGCTGCTCTTGCAGGAAAGAGAGGCCACAGAAACAGGCCTGGAGTTTTGACTTTTTCAAGCGCCTTCGTTATTGAAATCTAAATTTAATTCCAGTTATGATTACTTTGAGAGTGATGCCAAGTCTTATATTACTTGACCTACTTCAAAACTGTATGGAGAAATGTATCCACCACATTGACCTTCCTTTTGTCATTTCACATCTCGGACGCCGCTGTAGGAAAGTCGGCATTAATTTTTCAAGAGGGAGAGAGAAATTGGGGTAGACACGGAAATTTGCAGGTAACAGGATGCAGATTGTCACCGATGAACAAAAGGATGTGTTGTGCCTGAGAGATGGGGAATCTCGTTTGTTCTCTCAACCTATTTGTCCACTGAGCTGGTGTAGAAAGTCCTTGACAAGCTGGTGTAGATCTACAGTGTGAGGATGGCACAAAACTGGAATAATGCAGTATGTGTCGGATCTGCTGCTTCCTAACAAACGTGTGACTCTGAGAAGGAGGGGCAAGAAATGGGGATTTCAACAGGAAACAGATGAGAACTCTCCTTGTCTGAACCTGGAGAGGGTGAAATACCCGGGCCATTCCCGTGTGGTTGGGCACAGCCCAGAGCTCTGGTGCAATTAGTATTTGGAAAAGATGTGGATGTGCCTTCTGTTTTAAATCCCATTTAGAGTTACAGATAAAAAATTCCCAAGGAATGTGTTGTGCTCAGTTGACAAGGAAGGGTATCTTTTGACTTCAGGGGGAAGAAAAACTGGAGAAAAAGATCCTATCTGCAGAAGAAGCAAATTTCCTCAAGTTTTATCATTTTTTCCATAATATTGACAGACCAGTGCCATTTTGTCACAGCAAACGACATATTGACCTACTGTTTGTAATGTATTCTCTTAGGTCAGGTCTCAAAGCCTTTTTTTGTGTGTCTGAAGTAACAGGTTCGACTGCTGAGTCCAATCAGAGAGAAACGTTAAATCTAAAGCAGCTCTTAGC
>JAOXNH010000013.1:6409168-6437351 GCA_028566575.1 Bartramia longicauda
CAAGGGGGGATCCAGGCTGCTGCTCCCCCAGCACCCCCGGGTGTGGGGTGCAGCGAGGGTCGGGGCTGCCATGGGAGGCTCTTACCCCCCTCCCTGCGGGGTTCTGTGCCCAAAGGCTAAATAAAGCTCCTGTGGAGGAAGGGGGTGAGGTGCGAGCTCTCTGGTGCCGCAGCGGGGTACCTGCCTCTCCTGTAATTGCTGTGATGCACACCCAGTACTAGAAAGTTGTACAGGTTATTTTTAAATTGTGGAGGAAGTTATGTAAGGTGGATCATGCTAAGGGTTTATTTTATTTTTAATGACTATATTTAAAAATTCATGCAGAAGCATAGAGGGACTTTTAATTACTAAATTTAAACCTTCAGGTGACACTTAAGTAAAGAAAAAAAGTATTTTTCATTAATTTTCTTTTATGTCCTCCTTTTCTTTGCAAAGCAAACGTAGGAGCAGGCTGGGAAGTTGTCCTGACATAAGACAGAGCTTCGGCTTGGGCATGAACTGCAAAAGCACAGCCCTTTTTCACAATATCTTATACTTCACTGATAATGCAAGCATCTTTCATTCTCCATTGCAGAAACGAGCTCCAACATGACCACTTTAATTTCCTCAGGGAATGCCCCATGTTGCTTTCTGCAGCTTTCCCTGTCTGGCTCCCGCAAGAGGCGGTGGTGCTGGCCCGGGCAGGAGCAGGGTACGGCAGAGCTGGTGCTAAAACCAGTTGGGAACTGGTTCAGCAACTGGGCAGGGATGTGCTTTTCTTCAGGTGGAGGGTTTGAACACCAACACCTGCCTAAATGACATAAATCTGTGCTGATGTGCTTTGCTGATCCACACGGAGTGTGGGACCGGGGGGGATGTTCTCATGAGTGGAGATTGGAGCCTTCACAAATACGGGTCTCACTCCAAAAGAACAATTCTCCCACCCCCCCAAGAGAGATTTCAGGGCTAATGAAGAAACACACCTGAAAGTGTCACCTGGTTTTGGTTTAACAGGATGATCTGACGTAGGTGTTAGGCTTTTTGATCAGAGGTGGAAATGAAGAGAAAAATAATCTTTTCTTAGGGGAAACTTTTAGGAAATGGAATGAGCTTGGAGCCGGTAAGGTGTTCAGAGGTTTGGGGGAGTTCTTGGCGTCAGCTACAGCTCGGAGAGGAGAGGAAGTTCATAGCTATGGCCTTAAATCAGCAGAGACTTTCTCTTCAATGTAGAATTTCAAACCAGTCTGGACTCATATCCGTGCTTCAAGTGAAATGTACTTTGGAGGCCTGGCTAAATAGGAGTGGATTATGTAGAAAACCATTAATGTATTGTAGGTTTTTGAGGCATACCCATTTTTCAGCATGCCTTCCAGAGACAGGATTACAAATCTTTTAATGAGGATCCGCTTTAAATCCTCTGGCCATTTTGAAATGTTTGGGAAGAAACATGTTTCTTCTCTTCCATGCCAAAAGCGACACCAGAGGAACACGAATTTATACAGAAATAAACACATCAGCAGCTCAGCCTTTGTGTTTGCCATCTAATGCTGTAAAGCATCCTTGAGGATCCACAGTGCTCAAAGCAGGTTCTTTGTATTCCAGAGGCCTATTGTTTATCTTATTGACTAGCAGAGAGAAGGGAAAGAAAAAGTGTGTTTTAATTAGTCGGGAGAACTTAATTCCTACTGGAGGTCAGACTCCAGCTGGATTTTGCTTGTGGAGCGAATCCACCCTGTGAATGGCTCTGGGCTTTGGTCGGGGATGGGTTCAGGATATCATCCTGCTCTCCAGGGCTCCATGGGAAGCAGGTCCAGCCTGTCCCCGAACACACAGGATCTCCTTCCTTCTGCCCCTCTGACACAAGCAGAGGTGATGCCTTTTCCCAGCCCTTTCCCATTGTCTGCCTCAGTTTCTGTCCCAGCCCGGGGAGGGTGATGGCACCGACCTCCCCAGCACGGCTCTGAATGCGGGGGGTGAGGTGTGGGGATAAACTGTTCCTTCAGGGAGAAGCAGCCTAAATACACCCAGAATATTAGTTTCTCCTTTCTCCAGCTTGTGCCTTTGTTTTGTTCAAGTGACAGCCCTGAAGGGGGCACAGAGATTTTACAAGTCTTTGAGCTTGTATCGCCGAAAGGGAACAGAAAAAGATTCTCCCATCTAGTTTTATTGAATATAACCAATCAGGCACAATTGATTGCTCTGAAGTATTCCCAAACCTCACGCTTCCCTGAATGGGAGGCTTCAGACACGATAATTGAAGTAATTCAAATCCTCCGTAAGAAACAACCTTATTGTCTCCTGCTGTGGATGTCTTTGTAATTATGGAGATGGAATTGGTTATCTTTCTGCCAGTGGACTCTAATGAAAGAGGTGGCTGTGTAGTTAAATGGGCCAAGAACTGACTTTCAACCCTCACAACATGATTCAGATAAATTCCTGCACTGGCAACAGAACGAATTCCAATTAGAGGCACGCAAAGGTTTTTGTGGGGTTTTCTGAAAGCGGTGGAGACAACGGCATGGTTTCCCATCTCCCGGCCTAATGAGTGACAGTGAAAGCATTTGGAAGAGATCCCATCACAGATTTTCACCCCTTTCTTCTTGGATCTGGTATTGTCAGGTCTCCCATCCTTCCTGCTTTGCCTCTTCAGGTGCCAGTTGCACCGAGCAATTTAAGTTCTCTCCTAAGCTCAGGAATCAGCGTGGAGCCACTCCTGTTCCCAGGGGCTGAGACAGCCCCGCGGGTGCTGTAGCAGGAGGTCTCCTTGGTGGGAAGCATCTCCTGCTTCTGCACGGCTCGGGTAACCCCCAAGGCTCAGCTTATGAGCCTGAGACTTTAGGGGAAAATTCCGCACCTCCTGGCCTCTGGGGAAGAGGATGGAGCTGGGGTTCCCAGCCGGGCGGCGGAGCCGGCAGAGCACAGGGCAGGTTTGGGGAGAGGTGCAGAGGCTGCATTTCCCAGTGCCGTGCCCGGCGTCCCCCATCTCCTATGGGTCCCCACGGTTTGGGTGGAGGAAGAAGAAAATCAGGTTCCCTGGAGCACAGGGGTTTGCCTGCGGTGGCCGAGCGGGGCAGAGGCTGCGGGAGAAGCGGCTTTTCCTTCGCACCTGCGGAGCATCAGTGCCCGGCAAAGCTGTTAATGGTTTGTGGTTCCTATCACCAGGAGCTTTGATGTGGTCTGTGAGAAGGGGAGCAGGTCATTGCTCTGCAAATGCACGAACAGGCCTTTTAACTACCCCAAATGCATGCAAATCTTCTTAAAATATGGATTAGATGCAAGTTACGAAAATCCTCAGGAATTGTTTCCAGCCCTTATGTTTGCCCTGGTTAAACCGCATGAAAACTGCGAGATGAGTCCAAATGTGTCTTGTCTGACACATCTCACAAAATGATGAAGCTGAAGTATAAAGAAACCCAGTTTCTTCCACCTCTTTTTGCATAAAGTGCTCATTGTTAATTTAGTTCTGAAGGATACTTGATGGATGGGAGCAGGTAGGTTTCTCCATTATTCTTTCTAATCTGCTTGATACACAATTTCAGGGAGCTGAGGAAAAAATAAAGAGGCTGACGAAATTAAAATCACAATTCATTTATGCAGCAATTCCAGCATCCATTAAAAATAACCCATTAAATATTGTCCTCTGCTAAATTTAGAAGATGCTCAGGTGTGTCTGCTCTTGTGCTGCACAGAAAGTTTTAATACAGATTTAATCATAGTGAGTGTTAGGGGAAAGAGCTAATTAGATCGACAAATTTAGAAGGCGGTAGTATATTATATGGGAAGAAATGGGTGATTAGATATTATTCACTGTGAAAGTGACTGGCCCTGGGGAATATCTTTAAGGATATTATATGACATAATACTAGTTTAAAAATTGAGAAAGTAGAAGTTCACATCATCCTCAGAATTCTTCCTTGTTTCAAAAGAAATCTTCCCTGTGGTAGCTTTGAGCACTTTTTTGGCAGCAGGAGCGTGGCACTGGGCTGGCAGAGGAATGGTCCCACTGACCAGTCCCTCAAGTGGCTGTGATGCATTGCCATCCGGAACTCGGGTGATTCCTGCAAATAATGGCCTTCCTATATCCCCATAAATTGTATTTTTACAGTATTCATAAAATTGTCCATCAGCCGTACACAGCTGCACCCCGTCTCAGCATTTTTCAGTATTATGCCTCCCCTGGGAAAGCAGATTTAGAAGGAAAAAAGGGGGTTATTGCCTTTAAATAAGTAAAAAAGTCTATTTCTTAACGTGAGACTGTGAGGAAAGTCTCTGTTAATGACTTTGCTGAGCTTTAATCACCACTGAAGATAAATGTAGCACGTTGGGAGTTAAGGCCCATGGAAAGCAGGAGGAAGCTGTGTTTTTGGAGTAGCCATTCTCACTGCTGTATTCTCCAGCTCTGCTCACATCAGTTTCTGTTTTTCTCTCTAATGTGACCCACCAAAGCTGGGGCCTGTGGTCCCCAGGCAGTGGCCCATCCCTGCGTGCTCTCGGAGCCACCATCCCCACGATTCCTCTGCCCCAGAGCACCCGGGCTGGGATGTCCCTCTCCCTCCTTGCCCCATCGCGCCACTAAAAGAGATTCACGGCTGCCTTCAGCAACTTGTTCCATCTCCTAAGGTCATTTTATATTGTTCAAAGAAAGGTATAAAATATGTCAGGATATCTGCTTACTCCACAGACCCAGTACAGACGTGATTGATATAATATGTCACTGCTAAATTGGTCAAATAAAAAATGACTCATTTAAGTTCCCTTACACTTGTCCTTCCGCTCTCCAGTGCCGTGTTCCTGCAGACAGAAAACTGGGTGTTTACAGGAAGCATCTCAACTCTGGTTACAGACCGGGGGAAAGATGTTTAAATAGAAATACTACGACTGGTTTAAAAAAGGTAATAATAATAATAATAATAATAGAGGCATGTGGCGTCCCGTTAGCGACTCGGCTGCCGTCGCGCAGGCACAGCGTTAGGCTGCTCCAGGCCGGCTGGATGCTTTGCACCAGGGACGGTACCGACGTCAGAAAAATTAATGGTGAGCTTGTTTTGTCCTAAAGCACACATTATTTTTCTCTCTTCTAAAGCAAATTTTCTGTTTCATCCTTCCAAAGGGGTTCATTTAATAGCGTGTGAAATGAAACGTCAACAAGAATTAGAACAAATGGCACGGTGATTCCCAAGAGACAACAAGTTTCTGCTGGGAAAGGTTTCCAGGCAGCCCATTGCGGGGAGAGGGCTCAGGTGGTGCCGGCTCCTCCAGCGCAGCCGCTGCCAGAGCCCTCGGCCCCTGGAGCTGTGATTCGGGGAGGGTCCAGGGATGAGATCTTGGGAGAACCCTGGAGAGCCCTCGCCTTAAAACCACAGAATCAGAATGGCTGGAAGGGACCGGTGCTGTCCCAGTGCTTTTGTGGGGACATCCCATCCCATCCTTTCCAGCTTCTGCCCTCCCTTCTCCCACCAAAGATGGGGTCTGTGTCTTTCAAGCCCCCAGTTCACCCTCTGTGGCCTCGTCCCCTGGGTCCTGCAGGTTGTGGGAGCTCTGGTGAGCTCCAGGCGTGGCTGGGGCTGTGCTGAGCATCCCTCGGGCAGGGTGGCACAGAGGGATGCAGACAGACAGACTGCCTTCCTGCCACCCTAGCCACGAACCCCTTGGGATCATTACTTTTATGAGCCCTAAAATTCGTTGTTTATGGGAAGTTCAGAAATGACATGAAAACATAAATGTGGGGTATGCAAATAAATCTTCCTGACAATCTTGTTCACTAGGCTCATTATTATGGAAATAAATTTAAAATGTGACTTTTCAGAGCTGCTGGAAGCTGTGGCTTCCTAGAGCTGTGTCTGCCTCTCGGGTGAGTGAATGCCAGCACTCGTGGTGTGTGGGGAATGCTCTTCAGATGTTGCTTGTTTTGAAAGTAATTCCAGTGAAACAAAGGCCACTGGATAATTAGGAAGTCTGTGTTTGGGGGATGAGTCCCTCAGCCCCCGGCGCCGCGCTCAGGTGCTCTGCCCTCATTGTGGCCCATTTGCATTCTGCAGGGGCTGCAGAGCTGCTCCGTGATGTTGCTCACTGCACAGAGCCCAATTAATGAAAGGTTAGGGTGCAATTAAAAATCGGAAAGTGTCCTTTATTTCCAAGTGAAGTTTATGCTGCAGTAGGAGTTCCTGGAACACGCTACAAAATTGTTTCTGAAGAGCAAGGCAACTCCTGTCTGTTCGTGTATTTGTGTGGTTTTGAGCCCTGTAGGATGTTGTGGGTTTCTCCAAAGGGACAGAAAAGAGGCGCCAGGCTCTGGACCATTTATAGCCCCTTAATGGATTTGTGCCGCTGCTTTTCCAAGGGCCCTGAATATGGGAGAACCAAACCGAGCTGGGATGTGTGGAGGATGGATAGGTATCGGAACTACCCGCCTTGTCAGCACAATTCCTTTCTGGGGTGACGTTACAGCCACCAGCAAGAGAACTACAGATGGAAAAGTGCCAGGTTGACTCTGAACAAACGTCAGAAAATCTCCGTGCCACCCACTGTCTGCCTGCGGGAGGTGACCTGCTCTGGTCACCTTCTGTGGAAGTCAAGGGCTTTAAAGAAATGGAGTAATTTGCTCAAGGCTGCCCTGAGATGGCCGTGCTGTCCCCGTTCCGGTGCCGGGCTCAGGGACCACACAGGTTCCAGGGAGGAGGATGCGCTGCTGCCTCCGAAGGGGAGTGGGGAGCTCCTCATTGTGTGCTTTGTGTAGGAGAAGCTCAGTCTTTTGCTGACTTGGATCTTACATCTGTAAATTGGAGGTGTCAATGTGTGTTTAGAAAGGTGGTGAGCTTTAATAAATATTTGTAGCTTATTCTAGCACTCGTGGTGAAGCTGCAGAAATGGCACAAAACCTCACTACTCTTCAGTTATTTATTTCTTTTGCTCCAGTGACCACCTGGGGAGGTTCCTTTGCTGCACAGAAAAACCTGTTGCTATTATATTTGGGGCAAAAGGCAGTAGGAGCGTCCTGCAAGGCTCCAGTTGTCTGAGCAGACTTAGCAGATCTGCAAATGGCACGTATGTGTCTAACATCTGTAATTAAACTGATTGACCTTTCCAAGTGCAGGCTGGAGGGGAGAAAAGAAAAGTACTAGAGAAGATGGATTGAGAAGTGAATGAGATGCCAAAGTAAATCTCATTTACCCATCCCATGTGTCAATAGTGAGCTGGGAGAACATTAGTCTCTGAAATCATCTCCCATCACCAAAATCATCTCAGGCACCGGCTGTTTGGAGCTCGGGGCCCTCGAGGGGCATGGGCTTGGCCACGTTTCAGCTGCCCCGAGGTGTGAGACAGCTTCACTTGGGGGGCACTGCCACGGCCAAGGCACAGACACTTCCCCTCTTTCTAAAACAGGGTGTTCAGGAAAACACTTTGGAAACGATGGGCTGGGCAGAGAGAGACCCGGGTTCTGCCACCTCTTCCTCAGGGCTGCCTTTTCCTCAGGGCTGCCGTTTCTGTAGCAGGTTTTGGTTTCTACCGCTCGGTACCGATGGTTTTTTTTTTGAGAGAGAGATTATTTTCTACCATATCCGAATGGTAACATTTTAAAATCACTTTACATCAATGCCCAGTCATTCAGGCCTTCAGTCTTTTATTTGATGGTTATGTTTTATCACATATAGCGGCGTGATTGCTTTTCACATCTCACACATAATCCTCAAGAACCTTTTTCGTGCCCACTCCATCTGATTTACTCCCAGCTGGATGCGCGCAGGGCCGTGGCTGAGGATACGCTCACGGCATTCACGGGACTGCAGAATGGCACCTGGCAGATTTTACTGTGTCTCTTGAGGCTGCTGTGTGTGCTGGGCTGTGCCCTCTGACTTCTGCTCTCTTCATTTCTTTTATTCCCCGTGCTCCCATGGAAAGGTCCTGAACTGTACCCGTGTTGTGGCGGTGTCCCCAGCGCAGGCTGGCGGGTTTGTGTGTCCTGCACCTCGTGGCTGCCAGCGGACACTCGCCTGCGGTGCTTTGTCAGGCGGTGACAGAGTGGCACGAGGGGAAAACACGCCATGAATAGCGATAGGTTGAGTGATTGTTTTTGAACTCAGAGCCTGGACTCTGCCCTCTGCCGGAGGAGGTGATCCGTTGGACGCGTTGCCCTGGCTCTGATGGGGAGCAGCGCAGTTGGCCGGGAAGCTGCCCTGCTCCTGCGGAGCGCAGGCATCTGGCAGAGAAAGGCTTTGCCACCCGTTAGAGATTTGGGGTGTTTTTCCCCTTCTATTTACAGGTGGCTTGAGCAGAGCTGCACAAAGGTTCCTCACAGGCCCTGTAAATCCTTATTTTTCACATCTGTTCCCTGTTCTGCGGTTGGAAACATCACGCTGTGTGTGAGACCTGTCTGTTTACAGCTGAGGGGGAGAAGGATGCTCTGTTTTATGAAAGATCACATTATTTAGGTAGGAAAACCAAGAAATGCTTCTGAAACGGATGGAAATGCAATTGAAAATGCTTAAAATGGCTATTCTGTGTTTGGAGCTGTGGTTGCTCTTGGTGAAGGGACCTTTCTCTGTGAACAAGACGAATCTGGGACTGCAGCGTGTCGGGGTCTGGAGTCAGTGGGGCCAGATCTGCCTCCTTCCTTATTCCTTATCCCCCAGCCACGTAGATGAAGACAGCCAAAAACCTGCCTGTTTACCTGAAATCGGGTGTGGGTTTATCCCTTTTACAGCTGCTGACTCGGAGCGACCTTAGTCTTTTGCTACAAGATACAATATTACAATGCTATTTTTATTTTATTGATTTAACCTGGTCTTCAACAGAGAGGGGCAGAAAATTGCATTTGAAAGATAAGTGGAAAAAAAGATCCACGGGATGGATTGCATCTCAGACAGCAAACTGACTGCTGTGATTACATTTTGTTATGTTAAATATTTGGCCTATATGTTGTAGGCCAGGCTTTGCTTAAAATCTAATTTTACCATAGAACAGCACATCCAAGAGTACTTTAAAATGATTATATAGTAAAGCTCCAAAGCTTACATTGTATCATAACCTAAATGGACTGGTTTTGCTGCTATTTAACATTTCACATAGAGTGTGGTGGTACTTGCCCCAAAGTACACCTATTCCACTTTAGGGATGGATAGTACTGTATTCCACTTTGTTAGGCTGCTGGCTAGAGTTTTGCAGGATGCCCGGGCTCCTGGGACACGGACGTCCCGCTTTCTGTGCGGGGCTCTGATGAGCTGGTTTTAATTCTGGCACAATGTGTAGCTATAATCGCTACAACTGATAAAATGAGGCAAATTTTAAGGCCGGGCCGGGCCGGTGGCAGCGATGCTTGCAGCAGAGGAGGGCGAGGGGGTGCAGAACAGTCTCCGTCGGTTCCTGCGTCACTGGCACCAGGGGAAGAGCCTGTCGTGGCTGAGCTGAATGACACCCTCTTGGCATAGCCCGGCGAGATGTGTGTGTGTTTCTTTACATGCCTGCCTTCCTTTCTTGGCTAGATGATTCTGCAGATTTGTTATTTATAGTATTTTAGTATTAAATAATAAATCAGCGTCTAGGAAAGAAGCAACTTCTGTTTGCATTTTGCTAAATCATTTTCGGTCTTTCCCTATAAGGCAGGAAAATACAGACCCGTAGCACATCTTTTAGTCTATCATCTAAAATTCTGTGTGATTTTTTTTCACCATTCTCTCCTTTTATCTGTGAGAGGAGATAGAGTTCTTTGATATTTTATTTAGACAGCACTGCACATTTGGGAGTAAGCCGTTTGAGCTGATTACGGATGCCCCCATGGTGTGACCAGCGTTGGGTCACCTTCTCTCTCTGGCCCTCGTGGTGGGGACGGTGCCTGTCCTGCAGCAGAATGGATCTGGGGTGATCCGAGTGCGGGATGAGGGGTATCTGACCGTGCACGTTCACCTGATTAAGTTGCTGGGGGTTCAGTGCACCACAGCTTTTTCCATCTATAAAGTCCGTTGCCCCATGGTTAGGGCACAGTGAATTTGGATCTCTGTCATTTCACAGCCAGAGGAGGAATCTGTGTCTCACTTGAGTTTGAGAGTCCTGGCACAGAGTCACACAGCTCCCTGACCAATGGTCCTCCCCTAACGCCTGCCAGAGGTTGCTGTGGGAAGTGCAAAGTTACCATAATTTTGCCTTGCTCATAGGAAGCTTTTTGTCCCAGTGGGAGCTTGCACAGAAGAGAGGATGCTGTTGTGCTTCCATTTATATCTGACCCTGGTGATAGGACTGGAGCAGGGAAATGGTCCTGGCTGTCTACAAACCCCTTCTCCTTGTCCTTGGCACTCAGAGCTGGCCTTCAGGAGCCCATTACATTAAGCTGCTGTGACAGCTGGTGAGGGAGAAGCATTGTCCAGACGCACAGGACACAAGACATCCTACTTCTGCAACATGTTTTATGGTACCCCGTGTCAGACATGATGCTGGCCTTC
This sequence comes from Bartramia longicauda, assembly GCA_028566575.1. Lineage (NCBI taxonomy): Eukaryota > Metazoa > Chordata > Aves > Charadriiformes > Scolopacidae > Bartramia > Bartramia longicauda. Next base: position 6,419,581 of record JAOXNH010000013.1, read on the forward strand.
TCAGCAGCGAGGCTGAGAACGAGCTAAGAGTAATTAATTACACGGGACACGTCAAGGCAAAGGGGAGCTGCTTCTGCTCTGCTGCCTCTGCCCATTTCTGCTGGAGATTCTCAACCAGCGCTGCCAGAAAGCTCCTGCCCCTTTCCCGGGGTGCACAGACGCTGTCAGAATCCATTGCGTTGAGCCCTCTGATATTGTAAAGCCCGTTCGGCAGAGGTGCTGCTGCTGCCTCACGTCTGTCTGGTTGTGTGTCTGTCCCTCTGCTGCCGTGGCTCAGGGTTCATCTGTCTGTTTGCCAGCGCGTCCCCTGAAACCCCTGCTCCGAGCGCAGGGTGCATCAGCTGGGCCTGTTTCCTATGAAATTCCGCAAATCCTTGCCTGACTTGCTTTTAGCCACCAATCGCTTTCATCCCGAGTATTTCACGTTGCCGATAACGCATCCGATATGCACAGCCGCTCAGATAAATGTCCTTTCTCTCAGTTTGTGATGATTTAATGGGTGGATTTAATTTATTGTATAGTCAAGTGCTATAGGTAGTAGATGCGCTGTCTGCCCACTCTGTTTTGATATTGCCAGGGAAGCAGTTATTAATGGCACATAAATTCTATCCAACAGTTTTCTTAAGTGCCTTAACTATAGCGCATCTAATGCTGCGGGCTGGGAGCTGCTGCTCTCCACGGGGTGTCCAAGGAAAGCCCTGGTAAAGATGAGAGATGAGCTGGGGCTCGGTGCAGGACCTGGCACCAGAAGGAATCTCCTGCCATAAGGACTTTCCCCTAAAAGCCGTGCAAAACACCCCTCCCAAATTACACCCTGACCTATTCAAACCCACAGAGCCTGTTTCGCTGTCGGTGAGAGGCGTTCCTCGCTGGTGTGAGTGACTCAGTGGCTGGGATGGAGTTACTCCCGACACACTCTGTCACGGGAGTGGGCAGAACCATCACAAATTACGGACACAGTGACGTGGGGCTGCCAAAGCTGCCCGTGAAGCAGCGCTGGAAGGACGCCCGTCGCCCCAGCTGGGGGGGGTTCTGTGCTGCAGCAGCAAACGAGCCCCCCCCGGCCACGGCTAACGAGGCAGCTACAGACGCCTCCCCGGTTTCTGACAAAAAATGAATCATAAAAGCTGCTGAAATTCATTTTCAGTTCACAGTCCATTTGGTGCCAGACTTTCATGTGAGTCCTGTGAGTGTGCCCTGACGTGCACACGCGAGCTGGGTGCCTGTTTATTTGCCCTGTGATGTGCACTTGAGGCCATGCATGCGTAGCTTTAAATAGATATATTTTTAAAGACTGAGCACCTGTTTTCTCCTAAAAGTCTTTAGCTCCCCCCAGATTATTTTTTTACTGCAAAGTTCAGACATTTTCCTTCCCTTTTCCTCTTCAGACACATTTTTTAGCTCTGCTCAGACCGTCATGAAGGATGGGCAGTGGCAGTGTCTGAGAGTGGCACAACTACAGGAGCTGAATAGTTTAACAATACTTCAGCATCTGCTGAAAATCTAAGAAAAAAAATGGCAAAAATAAGTGCAAGTGTTACTATGCAGAAGACAAAATCAAGATTTAAAGACTTTTTCTTTCAACATGTGTAGATCTGTTCTCCTCTGTTGAAATCTCATTTTCTCCTTTCACTACCAAGCCAACAGAAATGAGAACTGTGCTAAACGGCACGTGGGGGTGTGATGGGCCATTCCTTACACACCAGCTACTGCAAGGCTCCCACCTTTCCGGGGAATAAATTGCCCGCAGGACAATGAGATGTGAGATTTCCTTTGGGCCACTTGGCAAGACCTCTGAATTGGCATCTGATCTGACAGATCTTCCTGGGCCACAAAAGCAAGGTTGGGGTTTCGGATGGAGATCCACAGAGATGTGGCATTTCAGGAGCGTTTGCCCATTTAATCGTAGAATAATTTTGGTGGGAAGGGACCTCTGAAGGTACCTAGTCCTGCTCTGGGGTGTCTTATGTGGGGAATTGGACAGTTAACGCCGAAGGAAAATTAGGATGTGTGTGTGTTAATGAGTCATTTGGTGTGCATCCTTCTTTGTATCAGAATTTGTAAAGAAAGGTCAAAACTGGAAAAGAACGGCCACTGTTTGTTGCTTTTCTGATCCCTCCTGACACCTGCACCTTCAGGGAAGAATCTGACAACGGCCGTGACTTTGCTCTTGAGCTACAGACACTTCTTCTGTGTGTGAACTGATGGAACTGTTTACCTATGCTTTATTCCGAAGGCTTTCCCTAGGCTGGAAATCAGGCTTGTTCAATAGAGCTCGTTAGGTAATGAGCTTATTCACTAAGCTCATTAGTGGTGGAATTCATCCTGCTCAGCCCTCTGCAGCCCAAAATCTTGTATCCCTTCAGCCCAGCTTACTACTTGTGGTGACCCTTAGCAGGAGAGATGACTTTTACCTAATTTCAGCTGGTTTGTGTATTTTCATTCAGCAGCTGTCTTGCTGAATGAATGTTTCTATTATTTAATCTGGCCTGCTATTCCTCTGTAGCAGAAAAATAGCTAAAAGGGCTGAAGTCTTTTGCATCCAGCGTGCCAAGGCTGGGATCTCATGCCAGCTCATTTCATGAACCAAAGCGGTGTCTGACTCAGTAGGACTCATCCCGTACGTGATGGATGCTCCCGGGATTGAGGAGCAGACGGTTGGGCAGATGTAAGTAGGCAGGAAAACGAAAAGAGGCACCAAGTAAAAGTTGTGATTGCCTCCCGCGAGCTGACCGTGATTGCCCATCTGTACACAATCTCCCCGTCCTGCAGGAGGGTTTAAAGACACACGTGCATGGCAGAAGCTGGGGATTTCATGTTTTGGCTAATTATGCAGAGATCAGAGAGTGAGCTTGATAAAAAGGATCTCTCGCAGGTGCAAGGCTGGGTGGGAGACGGCGTTTTAAATCCTCCTGAACCAACAGCACAACTGAAATGTGTGACAGTGAAGGATGTGTGTTGGCAATAATGCTTCATTGATTCATGTTCAAAGTGGTAAATTTAAGCCCTGTTTCTACTCATTTCAGACACTGATTACTAGAAAAAGGCTCCCATGCAGTGGAGTAACGGAGGAGTCTGTTAAATCGACAACAGCCTACTCCTGTCTTCCCTCTGGAGGGGCAGAAAGAAGCAACTGGAGCTTTTCCCAGTTTAATATTGATGACAGAAGGCCAAGATACTATGTGAACCTCAAAAGACACTAAAACAGGATTATAATTGAGAATGAGTTCTGAAATCAATAGCAGGGAAGGAATAAGATTATATCTGCATTAGCCGGCAGCGTGGCTCAGCTGAGCTGGGCAGGGGATGGAGCATCCCTCCTGCGCGCCTCTCGGGGGGGATTCACTGTAGACTATTCCTGCTCTGGTCCATGGGCCAAACGCCCATGCTAAGAGCTCTTTAGCTGCATTCCTGGAGCGCACCTTCCAGCCGTGTTTCTCCCAGAAGGAATGCAGTTTGCACGCTGGGAAACCTCTCTGCACCGAGCCGAGCTGCAGCAGGGACGGGGTGATGGAGTTTGCTTTCAGAGAGCACTCCTGAGCCAAGGGGAGACACTGATGGAGATGGGCTCCGGGAGAAAGCAGCTCAGAGCACCTTCCTCTGCCTTTAGCTCTCCTTTCAGAGACAGCTCCCTCTGCCAAGCCTCAGGTTGCAAGAATAGCTGGCCTGCATTATCCTTCTCAATTGAAAAATAAAGTGCTATTTTTGGTTTTGCCATAGTGACTGTAATTAATATTTCAGGAGGATGGCTCCCATGTGCTCCAGGTCATAGGGATACAGAGAAAGGTACACACTGTTGATGGCGTGTTGTCTCCAAAGTACAGCCCAAAAGGGCACGCAGAGCACACTGACATGGGAGTGAGGATTGTGGCCACCGGGTGAGAAAATAAGTATAATTAAATAATAGCAAGAAGTGTTTTCCTTATGGCAGAGAAGAAATAAGGGCCTTTCTGGTTGTGGGGTGAAACCTGTTTGTCTCAAGGCTGTGCATTTAAATATTAAAGGCTGAAAGTGACTCAAGATTTTATCATGTGCTGTTTTCACATCTGATGTGAAACCCTGTGTCGACAGGCGAGATGAGAAAAACAGCAGCGCTTCGTGTCTTTCAGATGGCAAAGGGGAGTCACGTGTGCAGAGAGAAGAAAGCAATGAGTACGTGAAAAATAATTACCCGTAATAAACAGCGCAGGGTGCTTCACAGCCTTGAGGAGGTGGCGTTTGATTAACGGGAGCTCTTGACAGTGAACCTGGGGGCAGCGAGGGCTGGGGGTGCCAGGCACCGGCCAAACCCCTCCCAGCTGCACCTTCAGCAGCAGCGGCTGCTCCCCCCGGGATGTATAAGACTCGTTACTGGAATTATTTGCCCTTGTTATTAGGAGACTCCCCAGCACCGAGCCCCCTGCATCTCTCTGTTCAGGCTCAGGCTTCAGGGCCCCGCAGCCTGGTTCTGCAGGACCACGCTCTTCAGAAGCAAACAAGGGCTTTCTCAAGGGCTTTCTGGGGCTGCACGGCAGCCAAATTTCGCAAAGTCCTGAAGGCAAAAAGCTAGAGCTGAGCTGTGTTTTAATTCTGCCGCAGATGGCAGGCCAAGATGAAAGCAGCAGGCTTCCCCGGGCGATCTGCGCGATGGCTCTCCCCAGCCCGCGCGGCCAAGGGCTGCTCGGGAAATGGCTTTGAGTGGCTGCCCGGCCCGGGCGGATGCTGTCCCAGATGCTTTTATAGGTGAGGGAGAACTGACACGCGGAGCGCCACGCTCCAGCGGGAGCAGCGGTGGGGGTGACGATGCCATCGCGGCGCTCGTCCCCAGACCCAAAACCCCTCACGGCGCCGCGCGGAAAGTAAGGACAAGTCCTCAGTGCAGAGCCAGAACAAAAGAGTGAAATCGGGAAAGAATGAGGGAAAGAGCGAGCCAGATGCTCCAGCGTCATTTCTGAGGCTGCAAACCAGAACAAAAGGCCCGTAAAGACTTGCACCTTTTAAGGGAGTAATGAATTCTTTCCTCCTCTGGCAGGCAGTGATTTGACTTGCCACATGCCTCCTAGTAATTTCCCAGCAGGTTTTAATGTTGGAACAATGGCATTCTGTTAGATATTGATTTTAAAATAACTCTTCCACACTTACTTGTAACTTTAAGAGGTGAGTTACAGCCCTTGAGTGTGCTCCAGTGCAGCCGTGGTAAATAGTGAAAGAGGCACCAGCCACATCTGCAGGCATCGCCCGGGCAGAGCTCGGCTGGACCCTGCCCGTCCTCCCGCTCCGCAGGAAAAACACCCGGCGCTCTGCCTGCGCCGAAGGCAAATAGCCATAAATTCGGGGTGGATGTGCTGGAACTTGACAGAAAAATCTTTCTGTGCTGGATGTTGAAGCAGCGAGAGAGGGAGGGCAGTGCCTCCTGCTAGATCCCTGCCGGGGGAGAGAGGAGGGGAGGATGCCATCCATGTAGAGACCTCGTCTCCAAGGGATGAGGACAAACCTCGGGGCAGAGGGGCCGCAGGGACACGGGGAGCTCAGGGGCTCCCTCTGGTCTCGTCCCCGCTCCCCAAGTCACTCTGAAACCTGGTTCGGACTGTGGGGCTGTGATCAGCTAAGGGATGTAATTAGTTTGGGCTAATTTGTCGCAGGGAACTTCACTTCCCCTTCCCCTCTCTCTGACTGACAGTGGCTACTCTGTCCCGTATTTTCAGCTGATCTCTGTAAACTAATTACTTTTACTGGGTCAGTGCTGTTATGAAATTATCATTTTATGAGACTAAAAATAGCTCGGATCCAGTCAGCAAGCCAATCACTTCCCTTCATCTCCAATGAAAATACAACGTTATCTTTAATCTGTGTTTCTCAGGCACTCGCTGTGATGCAGGCTGGAGAGAAGGGGGGGGAAAGAAAGAGGAGCTTAGAAAAAAATTGATAACTCAGTTGCTATAGATGCATCTCTGCCAAGGTTTCCATTGGTAAATTTAGCAGTCGTGTTATAATTTTAGCCAGTACCATTACTTGGCTTTATTCAAAATAATCCACTTCTCGCGCAACGAGTTTACCTTAAAGGAAAGTGATTTTTTCTTGCACATTGAAGAGGGTTTTAGGAGCAGTCATTACAAATATTCAAAGCCAGGAAAAAGCCTAAAGACAGACAAATTTATATTTTTTAAGAGAGAGAAAAATCCAGTGAATTCCACTTGCTCTGAGAATGAATGAAGGTATTTTAATACTTCTGGTGTTCAGGGAAATACAAACAGCTCCAAAATGAGATGCTTGCCTGAGATTTACATCAAGACAGTGAAAGGACAAGGATCCAGCTGTAGTTTCTGATACAAAGGCATTTTGCACATAATAACTGTGAGCCCATTAGGGTGAGAGAATTGATACACATTTGGTATAAGATGAAGCTGGAGTCAAGAGAACGGAAGCTCAGGAAAATGGCCTCTTTGTGGAGCTCCATCAATTCCCTGTTTGATTGGACTCTGCGTGTGAAATTCAAGCAGCTCTTTGGCCGGTGGATGGAGGAATTGTTGGCTGTGTGGGAAATGGTGAGAGTGATGAAATCGTAGCGCCTTGCTTTACAAAGGAAATATCCCACATCTCATCCATCTTTCCCGTGCCGATGTTAAATATGCAAAGTAGTGTTTCTATTAAAGCAATTTTTGTGATTCAGTTTCATGGCAGTCACTGAAGTACTGACACGCACAATATGATTACTGGGCCAAACAGCAATCTTCCCGGAGAGCCCGGGAATGGCAGCACTCCAGAGATGATTTATTATTTTCCTTACTTTGCAAACTCCTCTTGGTTTGCACGAGGGAGGGAGGATGAAGGTTACTATCAGCTTGAGTGGTTTCAGCTCTTTGCGTTGGAGAAATAAGGGCGGAGAGGTCTCCCTTCCCACGGGAGCTGGCAGCAGTTGCAAGAAACATGGTCAGTGCTCACTGAGCTCCTGCTGGTCCAGCTGTCACCAAGGCAGCCAGGATTTCACATCCTATTTCACTGCTTAAATTTCAGCCCCTTCCTTGCCCGTGACTGAACACCAATAAAGAAGAGAGCCCAAGAAATGAGCAAAACCTGGAATGATGTTTCTTTCAGGGGGGTTGACCAGGTGTCAGTTCTCTCCGCTCTCCCTGACCCATGTTTTGCACAACCACAGGGTACCACCTTGGACCAAGACAGACCCCGACAGACCCCTGTGCCCACATCCCTGCTCTCTGAGCACTCCCCAAGAACAACTGTAAGACATTTCGGGAGCTCAAACCAGAACAAACCCCATCGGCAACCTCCGCTCCTTGGTCCGTGCTGATGGGTTATTGACCCAAAGATCGTGGTGCCGATTCCCTCCAGGATGCACTGCGGGTTTTCCCCCCTTCTCTGCTCCAGTCTGTGGTGGGATGGGGGTGCTGCCCCCCCTGCTCGGCTCTGGCATCCCCCAGATGCTCTGCAGAGCCCTGGGGAACCCCCCAGGGTGGCACAGGGAGACGTGGCACTTGGGTTTTCCCAACTCCAGTTTGCTGCCGACGCTGCAGGTCGAGACAGAGAGTCAGAACATGCTGCTGTTGTCAGGTGAAATGAAAACAGCTTTAAAAAGCTTAGAAAAATAGGTGCTCTGGGCAAACCCGGCGTGGGGTTTCGTGGCGTGAGGGAGGCGTGGGATGATGCTGATGGGCAGCAAAACGTGAGGCTGCCCCGACCGCAACCAAAGGCCATTTAAAAGTGAATATAAACCAACACTCCATTAACAAGGTGACAAAATTTATGATAATTAAACTGTCTCTGTGTAGCTGTAAAACTGGTGGCTGTTGTGTATCAGGTTAGCTACAGTCCAAGCCAGGGATGTGAATTCTAATGAAGGGAAGCGCCGGGCAGCGCTTGCCTCACTGAGGTGGGGGGGAAACCTCCCGAGAGCAAAGAAAAGGTGCTGGCAAAGCTGGTATTTATTGTGTCGGTGTTTTAGACAAGGCCAAGAGAGAAGATGGGTGGTTGTTGGCCGCTTGAGAAAAATGTTTCTGCATGGATTGGATAGCTGATTCTGAATTAATTTTGAATAGTTGTTTCAGTAATTCAGATTGATTTAAGATGCACCTAAGAATAATGCTTTCATTATAAAACCTCCTGAGCAAAATTTAAATCATGCTAAATTAAAACCAGCCTCTGTTAAAGCAGGGCTGATGAGCACAGCAGAGGGATCGGAGATGCAGGGTCAGTATAATTGAATTCCTTTGCTTTGTTTTCCATTCCAGAAGAACTGTGGTACCTGTCTCCTCGGGTTGTAACTACCGACAGAGCTTGCCAGTTGTCTTGGATTTCTCTAAACTGATTTGCACAGTAACCCCAGCAAAAGCAGCACTTTATTCTGTGCAGTGTTTCACCCTCAAGAAGAAATGCATTTTTATTGCTTCTCATTTATGGGTCAGTTTGGAAACTCAGTTGTGTCCTAAAGGTACTGGGGGATCTGGAATAAGAGCAGTGGATGCACAGAGCAGCAGGAGAGTCACTGGTTTCCCAATGCTGGTCTTGTTTGTGTGTTGTAGCTAAACTTTCCCTTTCACAGAAATGGAGCTAATCTTTTAATGTCTTAATAAGATGGGAAAAAATATCCTGCATGTTCCAAATCCCTTTTATAAAGCACCGTGTCACAAGCAAGGGTGGCATCCCAGTGCCAGGGAAACATTCACTTATCTGGATTTACAGGTGTCAGTTGCATGTTTATATCTCTCAAAACAAAAAATACACACATATGTGTAGAGACAAGTTAAAACCCATTGTGCTTTACAATTTCTTGTTCTAAATGCTGGGTGAATTTTTAAAGTCAAATGGCAGAAAATGACTAAGATACTCCTGAAAGCTCCGAGCATTGCTGACACGCACAGAGGGAACTGGCAAGGAGGGAGGAGGAGAAGCCCGGGGTATTAAGGAGCGCGTTAGAGACTTGGGATGCATTTTTGGCAACGTCGGTGGAATAGGGATTGCCAGGACTGTCATTAGTAACAAGATCCTTCCAAACCTACTGAAATGATTTCTGAAGAGAGCTGTATGGGAAATACTGTATGGAAATGCCATAAATGTTTGTCAAACCTGAGAGGATTTATGGGGAAATGAAGGGGGTCCAGGGACGTTAACCACCCACACACACGGTGGGAGTCAGGAAGGTGGAAATGACCTGAGGCCCATAGTTTTGTTTCTGGAGGTGATGGGTTTGTGTTGCCACGATGCCGGCGGTGGTGAGAGCTGTTGCAGGAGCCACCGGCACTTTCCTCCCCCAGAGCTGGGACCCCCACCTCCTGACCAGCCCCCAGTGCCTCCCCGAGGGCTCTGGCCAGGCCCTGAGGAGCTGCTCTGGCAGGGATTAGGTTTTTATGGCTCACAGTAACAGCTTCTCTTCCTAGACCTGGTTTTGGGAAGCCCGTGGAGAGCATTTGGATGGTGCTCGGAGAAGGGAGCGCTGGGTAGCGAGGGGCTGTCAGAGCAGAGGGGCTTTTGGGGTCTGCTCTTACCGAGGTTTCCAAGTTTCTTGTAAGTCTGTGATATGACACCAAACTTAGCTGATAGACTATTGCTAGAGAGATCTATTTTAAATAAAATCCTGCAACAGAAATCCCAAATCAGCACTACTGGAAGTTTAAGCTTTAAGGCTTTGGCAGCATTTTATAGGTCTCTTTCCAATGAACTCTCACAAAGCCATGTTTAACTGTATAATTCTTAAAATTCTTGTCAACTCATTAAAGGCACTCATTCGTCCATAATTTCTGTGATTACAACAGATTGAGAACACTTTAAAGTCCTCAGGAGCCCTCTGGTCTGTCTATCCATGCGTTCAGAAGGAGAACAGGACTGAGCCGGGTTGGGGAGCAGGGACGTGTCGCACGATGGCACATCCTGCCTGGGTTTACAGGAAGGGTTTGTTCCCAAGCCACACCAAACATTCCCTTGACCCCAGCTTCCCTGTCCCAAAGGTACAGCAATGTACATGTGAAGGTGCGTGAGCGAGTGTGGATGGCAAGAGAGGTGCCATCGTTATGAAACACAAACCAGAGCTGCATTTTCATGCATTTCCCCCTCGTGGAGGGGCCACGTGAACCACCCGGGACAGGTCTCCCTTGTCCTCTGGAGCTGCTCAGATGCAATGGTGGAGACGGGAGGGTGGGAACCGACCAGTATGGACCAGTCAGAGTACGGAAAGCTGAACCACAGGTTGGGAAAGTGCCGGGATCTAAAGCCCATCTCTGATTTCTAAGCCAGCCCTGACTTCTTTTCCAGGGTAAGGACCTTAGCTTCTGCCATACGAACCTGCAGACTGTGCTTAGATGTTGAAAAGGAGGAAAAAGAGATCTCTTGGTGACTATGACAAACATGTTCTACATCCTCACTTAATGAAGAAATTCAGACTTGCAGTTGTCATATGCTCAGATTCTGCGCCTTTCTGACAGCTGAATTATGATTTTAATAATTTAAATGTGCTACTGTGAGCCTGTTCGTGTGTAATAGGCACAGAGAAGTGTTTAAAATCAAAAGCAGTTTAGAGAAAAAGTGGTCACCATATTACAAGAATGAAAATTGTCTACATCTGAATATTAAACTGTACGAACTCTCTGCTGGGAAAACTCTTTGCAAAGTAACTGTAAACTTGGTATATTCTATAACTATATAACTATAAACTTGCTTCTGATATGTGGAAGTCAGAGGCTTGTTCCATCATAACTTTGGGACTGCCTGCCTGTGATTCCCACTTTCTTTTACACAACCCCGTCAGGGTGAGGGTTTGGTCATTCTGCTTACAAAGGTTTTAGTTCAGAGCAACAGAAGCTCAAATCTATAATCTCAGTAGAAACAGCTGTAAGACAGAAATGAAATATAAGGGAAAAAAGTGCCCTCCAGGCTACATTCCCCTTGCTTTGATATCATTATCTTTGTACCTGTCCATGGGACCATTTGAAATTCTATTGCAATTGCTACAGCACACCCGTGTTATTTTTCAAGTTCACAACTAAACACAGACAAGAAGCCCACATCCTGCTCAATTCAGTAAAAACCAGATCACGCCCTGGAGATCACTGAGTATTTTCCATATCGTGGCCCACAACACCATTTGAATTCAGCAAATCCACAGCTCCTGGCACATCAAGTCATCAAGTGAAGAAACAATGACCGACATCACGAAAAGAGACATCATATACATCATATACATCATATACATCGTATACATCGTATACATCGTATACATCATCAGCTTCGTGTAGAAACTGTGGCTTGAATGAATGTCTGAAAAAACCCATAAGCTCTGCTCGCCAGCTCCCTTGCACCCGTGTTCACTTTCCCCTCCTGCAGAAGGAGCGCGGAACAGGCCCCGCTGCTCCCCAGCCTTGCTCCTCCTGCACTCATTTGTGCCAAGCATTTGTCAAGTGGGTGTAAGTGCTTTTTCCGTTTCGTACAACTTCACATGAGCAGAAATTGCAGAAGTTTTACGGCAAAGAACAATCAAGCCCTGAGCATTTCCAGCCCCTTCTCGAACATGCACCCAGGAAAATGCTAAGGAGTAACCGAAGTCAAGCTCCCAGCACACGCTCGCCTGCTGCTCAGTAAAAGAAAAAGTAATACTCACCCCAGTGTTGTCATGGTTACAATAGTGTACCAAAAGGAAGCAGGAATACTGGTGAATTTGCTTGCCGAGGACCCTTTCTCTGCATAAAACATCACAGTTGCAAAGATGATGATTGCCATAGTGAGGGAAAAGAGGAGAAAGCCAAGCTCGGAGGCACAGCTCTTCAAAGTGTAGCCCAAGATTCTTAAGCCTTGGGAATGGCGAGAGAACTTGAAAATCCTGAAAACCCGAAAAACCCTTAGTGTCACAAAGGCTCCACTCACGTCCTCGTTGTTGGTCATCACCAAGCCAATGTAGTACGGCATGATGGCCACCACGTCAATGATGCTCATCACACTTCTAATGAATCGGTAGCGACTCGGGGCTGCAAAGAGTCTCAACAGATACTCAACCGTGAAAATCATCACACAAGCCGTGTCCAAGCAAAAGAAAGCCACAGCGTATCTTTCCCCACATGGAAGCTCCTTGTTCCCAGGCACCGTGCCACAAGGGACAGTTTCCACCACGTTAGTGATCACAGAGACAGCAATAAAGAAACCGGTGACATAGTAAAAGACTAAGGCTAAGGTGCTGGTGTGGGGGTTCTCGAAGGCTCGCCACATGGTCTGCCGGAAGCTCAGGGATGGCATGGACCCTTCTTGGTTGTTTTCTGAGTCATTGTCATCCATCAGCCGCTCCGCGTTTTCCCGCTTCCTGTCTTTGTACTCTTCGTAGCAGCAGTCCCCGATGATTTCAGGGAGGATCCCATAGAAGGCAAGCTCTTCGTCGTAGGCAGAGATGCACTCGTACCTGGGGTAGTGCAGCTTGCCAGTTCTATAAAAATTTAAGATGCATCTAAAGACCTCAGGGTCCCGGTCAAAGAAGTACTCCTTAGTGTCTTCGTTGAAGAAGAACTCCTTCTCGGTGCTGCCCAGCAGAGTGTCCGGGTATCTCTCCAGTGTAGTCCTCCAGGTCTGGAAACGCCTGCCACTCACGTTGAGAATGATCAGCTCATCCTGCCTCTTGTTTTTCTCCGTTGGAGCCAGTGGCATGGGACAGTTGGCCACTGGCATCCATCCTATGGCAGCTGCCCTGGCAAAGGGCAACCACGCCGCTACTCCTGCTGCCATGATGACCCCAGGCCTTGTTACTGGAGAAGACGGTTGGGCTGCTCCTGGGACCTGCTGGAAGTCAGATCAGTTCCATCTGAAACAGAACAAAATGAAAACACAACACACAGTCAAGAGGGGAGTTTTGCCCCATTGTGTTACAGACTCAGGTGTCGGTTCATACACAAGGATTTCAGACAACTGCCTTGTCCTCGTCTCCCATTTGACGAATGATGTTAAACACGGCACGTGATACTCAGCTCAGCGGGGTTATGGCATTATTATAGATTGAAATTTTGAATAGCAAATGATTCCTCATTAAAAGCATTTTAAAAGTAGCATAAACACACTAATTTATATTTGCTTCCTCACAAACAAGACTAATCCATAATTCCCCAGGTGGAAGCCTCAGGCTCATCAGTTTAACTACAGCTGTCAAGAAAGAGCTGGGAACTCCAGTACCTTAGCCTGCAGTTCACCCAGTGAGACACCATGAAAAGCAGCTCAGACTGGACTGAGCTGGGTTTCCAGTCTTTAGAAAGTTCCATACGTAGTGAATCTTGCACTAAGAACATTTTCAGTTGAAAGAAACAGTAAATCTCAGGGTTTCGTTAGTTTTCTTCCACCTTCAGTTAAAGACCTGGCCCCAGCAGCAGTTTTTTGCTGGTCTCTTTCATTTAGAGATGGGTTTTACTCCATGGAATATCACATCCTCCACCAGAGCAGAGGAAAATTCTGACTTTCAGGGAAACATTGCTCAGAAAACCTGAGCTACAGTAAGCTTGAATTCCAGCTGTGAAAGCTGATGGATAAAGCTACTGATGGAGCACCAAGAACATCAGAATGAGGGAAGCCTCCAAAGCTGGACAACCTTCTTCCAGCAGGAAGATACCTTGATTATTTCTGAGCTGAGGCAGAAGTCCTTCAGCCAAAGAACTGAGGGACTAATAGATTGAAAGGAAACATGTTCACTGCACTCTTGATTTTTAGATGAAAAATACCCCAAGTTGTCCAGATCCTCAGCCAACATTCTCTTGAAGCTACAGTCGTTATTGTGGTTCTGATCCAGACAAGAATTTTCTCTTTCTTTTTGGTCTTTGGTCAGAGTTCTTACAATATTTAACTTTTGTTTTAACTTGTATTTACTTTCACTTCCCTAATGTTTTTCTAATTCTACCATAAAATTATCTGGAGAAAGGTGCCACTATCACATAAGATGCATTAGGGGCCCTATCAAAAGTCAATTTATCAATGGAAATTCCATTGATTCTACTGACTCAAGCCCTCAAAGCTTAATTATATCCTCTATATAGCATCCTTCTAGGCAGTTTTACTCTGAAGTTTTTTAATTATATGAAAGCTGCCATTCCCACCAGTAAGGCTGCAGCGTTATTGATTTCAACAGGCCATCAAAATAGTGAATAAAAAATGATGGAATCAATCTCTGGTGAAAATGACTGAACTGCTCACAGAAATGCTCTTCCTTCTCAGGCCACATTAACATTCATCGCCTTAATGTGGAGAATCTTTCTGAGCAATTTTACTGTCTTAAAGGACAATTGGAATCCCTTGTGCAGGCATCTCCCTGCTGCTGGAAGAGGGTTTGTAATTAGGAGACACACAATAATCCATAGCGATGCTTATCCCAAGGAGACACTTTGCTTATACGCGTGGCACCGGAGCAAACATCCCACAACATTTTCCTATGAAGAATTGTTCAATATCACTGTGTGCTGGTTTCCTCTCTCCCCCTGAAGAGGGACTTTATTGCGCTCATAGTGACAGGCTGAGAGCCCCGGAGAGGGGCAGAGCCCAGCACCCAAACCTTCTCTGCAGGATTTTGGCAGCGACCCCGGGCTGTAGCTGTGCAGTGACCCCAGGGCTCGGGGGGCTCCCGCAGCCCAGCCTCCCGTTTCTTACACCAGCAGTGGGGGATCTTTTAACTTCTATGAAATGCTGCGTGAGGAACGGGGCTGCAAAACAGGAGGCAGCAAAATAACAACCATTCCACTCCTTAATCACCGTGTATGTACAGGCAAATAACCAAGAGACCAAGATAATGCATCCTGTTCCTGCTTTCCCTGCTGGTGAACGGGCCTCTCTGCTTTTTAATTTCAATTAGCGACCCCACCCCAGTCATTGGGGTCTGATTGGCGACGGAGGGTGACCTGACCAGCTGCAGTACACTGCATCCTCATCTCCCCTGATTTCTCCAGGGAACCTCCTTAGAAATCTCTCCTGTACTTTTATAACTTTGGTTGTAAATTCCAGGTTACCTACATTAGCTGCTGAGGCACTATAAATACCTGACATATAATTGTTCTAATAAAACACCGGTAACTCGTAAGTGACTTACACATTTTAAAATCAATTTTTAAAGATAAAATGGGTCCTTCCGTGCTGGCAGTAGATGTGAGGAAGCTATAAATATCTCGGCTATGGAATGGACAGGAGAGGGTTATTCTGTGGAAGTTTAGTTCCCATTTCTCTGTGACCAAGGGATGCTGCTGGTTAAGAAAACTTAGTGCACACAGCTTAATTTTCAAAGTTGTCCCATTTGATCCTCAGAATACACAAAAAGATAGACTTTTTCAGCTATAAATTGAAGGACTCGGAGGGAGAAAAGAAGTCCCCTATGGCAGAGGCTTTGTTTTTTCTTCTCCGTGAGCCCTTGGAACTCCACCCTCCCCAAAGGAAGGGACAGAAAAGTGGGGAGAGCTAGGGCTGGATCTGTAACTCAGAGCTGCACAAACTGGGCTGAGTGAAAAAATGTGAAGTAGCTACAGATCATGTACAGCACGTGGAAAGGATCTTCCTTTCCTGCACGCCTGGGTGCTGGTAACCACCAACCCGTCTGTTCAGGCTGGAAAGCAACCGGCCGGGCTCAAAATGTGCTGTGCAGTGGGGAGAGTCTCTTCAGCTCCCATCATGAACAGACAACTTCCATTCTAACAAGGATATATTTAGCTGTACTCGTATTTCTAACTTAAATTACTATAATTCCTGCATGCAATTTGAAAGGAACTAGTTAACAAAAGATCGGTACCCTGCTGATGACATTTAGAACCTGGTACACAAAATTAATTTGCCTCCTGATTTAAAAAAGAGAGAGAAAAGGGTCTGTTTTCTTCTAATTACGAGGACAATGAAATAGTGCAAGGAAATTCGATAGAAAAGCCCATGGGCTGAGCCCTTGTCCCCCTCCCGCGACTCCCGAGCCCATCTGGGTCCCTCCCTGGCCACCGCTGGCTCCCGCAGGTCGCCTGCGCTGCGGCTGCTTCCCGGCACCGGGGTTTCATCCCCGGCTCAAAGGGAAACCCGAGGGGTGCAGCCGGGTCAGGGAAGCTCTGGAGGAAAACTTCAGAGAACGCAGCTATTTCTATTTGCCAAAGGGTCAAGAAATAAAGGATGTGTTCTTACCAGAGCAGCTCCCACCAGCAGTGCCACACTTAATAAATGTCTCTTCGTAGCCTCATGAAAGCAGAAACAAACCAGAAATCTCCTGGTGTTTCCCTTTCTAGAAGCAGACAGGGATGATTTAAAATACGACCGATGGACATACTGCGAGTTCCTGGGTGAGACTCTGCTGATGGGAGTGAAGAGCCTCGAGATCCTTCGTTCTCTCCTTTCCTGTCCTTGTCGGGTCAGGCTCAGGCAGCAAAGATACATTTGCTTTCAAGCAGAATATGTCAGGCAAAGCTCCGACAGCCTCTCCCACTCACAAATTCCTTTCCCTTCGCAATCACATTGGATAATGAAACTTTCTGCAAAGCATTCACTCCCTCACTCCGTTGGAGAGATTTAGGAGCAAAAGCAACAGGCTCAGGATAAATGCATGCAAACTTCTCCCCTCCCTCCCAGTCAGCCCAGAGAGCCCCATCTTGCCTGCTCGCGGCGATGCCTTACCTGGCGGGGGAAGCCACTCACGGCGCCCAAAAGTAGGGCTAAATGTGGGGAACTGGAAGGAAGAGGGAGCAGTCACTCCTCAGGATAAAAGGTGAGCTGTGCTGCCTGCCTCTTGACTCCCTCGCTAAATGCAGTCAGGAGCAATCAGTAAATGTGATCATCATTGTGAAAGTATATATAGAGAGATGACTAAACAGCTTCTCCCTCAGTACTGCCGAGACGGAGCCTCTCTCGCCTGAGCTCGCTTCATTCTGCCCCCTCCCCTTCCAGGACCGCTTGGAGCTTGGCTCTGGCTGCCCAGCCCCGCTGGACTCGGCCCCTGGGTCCTGAGGAGCCCGCTGGCCTGGGGGCAGGGGGAGCTGACCCCAGTGGCCCCAGGGAGGCAGACTGGGCGGCGAGGCTGGAGAGCAGCGGTGTGAGCTACCAGAGACTCCGGCAAACGGAATCATTAAATACATAGCAGAGCTGACCCCGCATGCTAATGTGCCAGCCGTGGCAAAGGGGGGGATGAAGGGGGGAAAAGTATGGGATGAACTTCACTGGTCCCTCACGGAGCTCCCCCTGTGTCCCTGACTCTCAGGCAGGCAGGGACCATGCAGGAGAGGTCCCTTCTGGACGAGAAAATGAGCGCTTCCTCGAGCATCACAAACCTACAACCACCACCTCACCCAGGGCAGGAGGCTACATTCAGGAATAAAAACAATTCATCCAGAGTTAAACCGATCTGTCCCTCTCTCCTTCTCCCCAGTCCCCCTCATCCTGCTGTTCTCGCTCGCCCTGCTCCTTGGCAGCTCTCCCCACTCCTGTCTCCACCTCAGCATCCCTCTTGCATCCGCCGTCAGAAGTTGGACTCCACTCGCTCAGAGACCTGGCATCCTCGCTCCTTTACCTGTTCGCCGGCGAATCTCCATTAAGGAAATAACTATAAGCCCAAACGGGAGCGGAGCAGCCTTCCCTGCTCCGCCGGGCAGCTCCCGGCAGGGACTGATGCGCCGCAGGGACAGTTGGGGACTTCCATAAAGTCAGAGGAATACGTACGGGGAGTAGAGGAGCTGGGCTGCCTCGCCATGGCCTCGCGTCCCCGCAGGGCTCGGGATCGCACTTCAGCGCCGGGAGTCCCTATATATTTATGACTAAAAATCATCCTAACGTGCGCTAAAATAAGGAGCAAGAACCAAACAGGCTTTGCAGAAGAG
>JAOXNH010000013.1:6468617-6486017 GCA_028566575.1 Bartramia longicauda
CTTCAGTGAAATCAGAAGGTGTTTGTGTTTTGTGTGAGCTCGGATAATGTATCATTTTATTGCAAACAAGCAGAAGCCATAATTACTCTCCTATCTGACAGAATTTGTGGATGATTTTATTGACAGCTCTGTGTTATTTATGCTACAAGTCATTTACTAAAGGGAAACTTTAACATTGAGCATTTATTCAGTTCCCTAATTCACGTCCCTTCCTGTTCAGCAAACGGCAGGGCTTTGGGTGACCCATTGACAATTTCAGTCTCAATCCAGAAATCCTGTAACTTATTTACCTTTACAGCTACCTTTTGCTGTTGATAAGGACATTGATTTTTCTTTGGAAGCACAAGAATTATTTGTGGCATTTATTGTCTGCTGGGATGCTTTTACATAAAATTTCGGGAAAAGATAAAGCATTGGGCATGCTTTTGGGTTTATACCCTTCTACGGCAGCGAAAATAAAGCCTGAAATATAATTTAGTTCAGTCATGTTCCTCAGGACTGGACTTTCTCACGCAAAAGAAATCCCAAGTCGGGAGCAAACCACCAGGCAGGTACCGGCCGAGGCAGCACTGCCCGTGGGTCCCGGGTTTCCCTGTGGTTTTGCACATCCCTGTTGTGTAGAAAAGGCTGTCACAAGATGAAACGCTCCCCTGGAGACAGCCCTGTGGGGCTGGGAGCCATCAGAGGAAGGGATTAGTCACGGTGCTAGAGGTATTTTTGGCAAACCACTTCCCACGGTGGTTGTGAGCGTAACGGGGACCTGTGTGAAATGGGCTGTGGTGGAGACACTGGTCCTTGTGCTGAGCCAGGTCCCACGGAGTGGCCCGTGTCCATCCGTACCTTGCTCCAGCACCCACCAGCTTGGTGCCATCAGCTGGGATGGACCTTCCCCGAGCAGCGGCTGCAGGTACCGAGGTCCCAGGGACCTGCTGGTGTTCCTGAGGATGTGGTTAGGGTTGGGAGCCCCACGGCACAGCACCTCCCCACGCTCTCCCTGCCTCCCCAGCCTCCTGCTGGCTCTCTGTTCAAAGATCTGCACTGGAATTTAAACTGAATTAAATGGAACTTGAAATTTGAGGTGAAATAAGGGTAATTAGCCGGAGCCTGGAACGGATCAGTAGCTTGAAATGGTGCCTGATCCATTGCCTCCGTAACGCCTCTTGCTCCGTGCCCTGCAGGGATCCCCAGCCTGGGCTCACGCCTTCCCTGTGGCTGCTGGAGCTTTTCTCTTCATCCGAAAAGAACATTTGCCTTTTTTCAACCCTCCTACGCCGGCTGTGGATGCAGGCGCTGGGCAGGGCTGCGTGGGAGGGGACGTGCAGAGGGTTATTGTTTTAGCATTAATGGTGTGGATTACGGGGCGCTGTATAACGTTCTCCCTGCTGCGAGCTTCTGGATGATCCCAACCCTTTGCTCGCACGGTGCTGCGGGGCCAGAGCTGCTGGAAATGCTGTCCCTGGGCTGGGGGAGAGCAGCCGCACGGCTCTTTGTGCTCCCTGGTCGGGAAGTTGAGCTGATTTCTGGAAAGAAAGCTGCTCTTTCTCTCAGTAGCAAAGTGTGACACTTTATTTCTAGAGATTTCAGTGTGTCAACACCAGGATGGACCGTTCCATCACCCCGTGAGCCCCAGGCCATGAGTTTTCACCCAGCCTGGTGCTGGGCCCTGGTGCCTGGGGATGCTGGGTGCCTGGAGCAGGGACAGGCTGAGTGTGACAGAGCCAGGGACCTGTCAGCGACTGTCACTGCTGGGAAAAGCCCGACTGAGGGTCCCCTTGGCTGTTTCTAACCTGCAGGTAAGGTCAGACGGGAGCGATGGGTGATGTGCCTGTTCCTCAGACAGCAGCCAAGGTGCTGCCCTTGTGAAAAGTAGGAAGGAGTTAGGAAATGTCCAGGGAACACCCACTGAATTATCCACCTCCTTCGGCCCTGATTAGCTCCTGAGGTGTGTTGGTGTTTGCAGCCCTGGGCTGCCGGCGGTGGCACGGCTCGGGTGTTCCCGCAGCTGCAGGGCTTCACCTTAACTCAACCTCTGGAAAGGTTTCAGTGGTTACAGTAAAACATCTGCTGGGGCTTTAGCGGCATTATACCGATAAACTCGGTAAGAGGGGTCAACACAAAGACTAAAAATCCCTGTTTGAGCGTGTCCTCCATGCAGAGGGCCAGTCTGTTCCTGACAGAAGTGCCCGAAGCTCTGTGATGTGGGCTGGTGTCTTTGAGAAGCACCTACCCGTGCTGTTGTCACCCCGCTGGAGCGAGTCTTGGGAAGGAAATGAGAGCCATGGGGGAATGAAAGCAAACCACGAGCCACCTCACTGTTCCTCTGCTCCAGCCTGCGAGGGGCTTTGCTTTTTTTAAAGGACCTTGCTCACGGACACCCGGTGGCTGCATCCGCTCCGGGTGGTTTTCACCAGGACGTAATAACAAGTGTTTGCTGAACGTCACGGGGAGCCCCGTGGGAGTGAATCCTTATAAATAATGCAGCCTCTGTCAGCTCCGATCGGCTCCTCTCTGCCACGGAGAAGGGCAGGGAGCGACAGGAGGAATGAGCAGCCGGCACGGCCAGTCATGGATCTGCAGGTTAAGAAACAGGAGGAGGCAGAGGGAAAACCTTGGTGTTTATATAAGCACCACCTTAATGCACACACAAAAAGGCATCTCTTCACTGAAAGTACACTTGCTTGATTTTTTTTTTTTTTTATTGGACCTGAAAAAGCTTGTGTGATATTATGAGATCTTTGGCCCTTAGAAATGCAGGCACTGACCATGGAGCCATCTCAAATGCAGGAAGCCCCGTCTGGAAGCTCCATTTCCACCACGGCTGGAGAGAAACTGCCTGGGGCTGCCCATCCCTGGCGGTATTTAAAGGCCAGGCAGACGTAGGGCTTAGAGAGATGGTTTAGTGATGGTTTTGTCAGTGTGGGGCTGATGGCTGGAGCAGATGATCTGAAAGGTCCCTTCCAACCTGGGCAATTCTGTGATCCTATGAAACCAGCCTCCTTCCCCGGAGGCAGCGGGGCTCCGCTCCTGCTGCGGGGGCAGCGCGGACACGGGCACTGTGAGAAGCTCAGGTTGTGGTGGGCGAAGATGAAAGTACAGTACCCAGAGTCTGAAATCCTTGGCCTAAAAAATGACATGTTGTGTCTGGGTGGAGGATGAGTGTGAGGCTGAGAAGTTGTTTATGCGTTATTTCTGTTTAAAGTCTCTTTGGTGACTCGCTTTTGAATTTGGGGCTTCACAAGTTTCAAACACTTATTCTGGGGGAAAAAAAAGGACGAAAGGAGACAAGAAAGTTTTCAAAAGAAAATCTTGCCATCTTTGAAATGGAAGCTTTTGCTGTGGCTGGAGTTGTCACCAGCTGCTCATACTCACATCTCTGAAAATGGGGTGGAGAGAGAAGCGGGGTCCCCAGAGTCTCTGGATGCCCCCAGGGTCTGTCAGGACTCCTGCCCCTCGGAGGGTCGGTGGCTGGAGCAGCCCAGGCGATCTATGGGTCCTGGCTCCGGAGCTGGGACTGCCCCAAACCCAGGGCTTCTCTCTGAGGAAAGCAGATTCCTGTTGTTTTTCTTTTCTCTGGTATTTACCTACTATCTTTTTCCAGAAATAACTCTTGAGGATGCATTAGGAGAATGTGAGGTACCTGATTGCAGCTGTTCTGGCAATAAAAGGGAGGCAGTGTCAGGAAGCAACTTTGAGCCATCTCTATATATCATTAAAAAATAATGCCTTTCCATCCTGGCTTTTGCAGAGCAAATTCCCTAAGCCTTCGTTTTTCTGGTGTTACAATAGATTCATAGTGTTTATTTTCAAAAAGGCTAGAGTAGCAGCAATGATTCTGGTAATAACTGGCAATTATAGGGAACAAATTTCTAGGGTCATAGGTTTAGAAAGAAAAGGGAAAGCCCAAAATATGGGAATGGCAAAATGCCTGGAGCGGGGAGCAGAGCGCGGGGCGGGCGCTGCCTCCCTGCACTGAGCACCACCTGAAACCCCCTGCTCCTGGGCTGGGGGCTCCAGGGGGTGGGGGGGGCTATTTCTAAGGTTATAATCTGTCAGTTGAGATCTAATTTTTTAATGCATTTTATTTAAATGCTAACTAATTAATTATTCCAGGTGTGCCATTGAGAAAAATTTAATAACTTATTTTTTCTGACGTTGAGCTAGTTTTCTGGAGCCACAATCTCTAACGGATTTTGTAAATCTCTCCTATCAAATCAGCTCGTAGGTAAATTAATACAGAGTTACGACTCATTAGCGAATGATGCATTGATGTCTAATAATTCCCTGCTTTCTTATTTGGAAGAAAGTAGGTTATGCTGTTATGGAGTTAGTGCATTAAGTTTCAATGCTTTTTGTCGTAAGCATTAAGCGCTTTTTAAAATATGTGTTAATTAAGAGATTACACCCACACCAACATTAAGGCATTATAGTCAGTGTAATTACAGAGCTAAAGTCTAGTTTCTCCAACCATGATGTAGCACTGCAGAGTCCCCTTGGTCTGGTTTCAGGGGGTGACTCACACAATGGAAAGCAACTTTCCAAGACTCCGGGCAACAGAATAATGAAGGAGTGGGATGGGAGAGCTGCTCTGAGGCACCTGGTTCTGGCTGAGGGGGAGTGAGGGGGTATTTCCCTGTACGGGAGGGATTCGTCCTTTGGAGAAGAGAGGACAGAGGCAGAGGGACAAGAGGAGGCTGTAAAGTCACAAACTATTATCAGCTGTTTCTCAGAAATAGGACCTGAAGGATCTGGTACAACCATCAAGAGATGGTTTAGAACAGTAAATTGAACTGTGGAGCTTGGTTTGGTTCTTGTGGAAAACAGTAAGTTTTGGAAACGATGCCTTGGCAGCTGCAATTCATCAACATTAAATACAGGCATCAAAGAACTAAAAGCCTTTTAGTAAGGGTTCTAGTTGAGTTTGGGTTTGTTTATTTACCTTGACCAATATTTTCTAATCTCTGGGCAGCTGATGAATGCAGCGCAGGTAGCACAGAGGCACCCGTTGTATTTCAGTCCCTGTCACTACAAAGATACAGAGCAGAGCCCCTCCTGCCTGGCGCCGTGGGGTTACACCACCTCTCAACACCAGCTCGGAGCAAGCTCCGTTGGCACGGGATCACCTTATCCCATTAAGCAATTCATCTTTGACAGGAACAAGGCTGATTATAAGAGGTAGAAATGCCCGTGAGGCAAGTAAATTTAATGAAGTTTGTAATGGACTGCAGGAATATCAACCAAATGATCAGGAATTTGCCACAAGGAATAGTTAATTAAGCCCGTCCATCCATCTCTCCTGCTCGGATGATGCTTGTTGTTTCAGGTTCCCACACGTAGGAGCACACTCTCCGTCAGGAGGTCTCCAGGGCTCTGTAGCTGCTGAGCAGGAGCCTTTGGCCTCCCCAAAGCCGTGGCTGATGCCCAGCAGCTGGGGGACATCTCCCGGCACAGGGCCACCACGTCTTCTCCTCCCAGAGTAAGGGGACACCACGGACCAAGGGACACAAGTACATAAGGCAGAAAAATCTATTTCTTCCCTTTGGCTCCAGGCTTGAGGGGTATGTCCTGCCCACTGCTTTTAGTGTCTGTTTATGGACCTGTTGTCCATGAATCCACCCAATTCCTTTTCATGCTCTGGCTTCACGGCCTCCCCTGGCAGCAGTTTCCAGTTCACTACCTGCTCTAAAAAACAAACTAAACCCGGACGATTCAAGAACCTTCCTTTTATTGGTTTCAAACAGCCCCCCCAGCTTCAGTGGGTTCTGGTTTTGAGGGATTTGGTGAATTACAGTTCTACGTCAGCCTCCTCTTCTGCCTTTAGGATTTCGGGAATCTCAATCATGTTCCTCTTGAGCCTCAAGAGGTGGGTGCCATTCACGTGAATATCGTTAAGGAAAAAGTGCATTGTACCTCATTATTGCTCCAGTTTGTGCCGATGGGCGGGGGGCAAAGCCTGGGGGGCTGCGCTGGGTGGAGAATGGAGCTGAAAAGGGCAGTTAATGTGGCAGCCCCGAGCATTTTGCTGTAAACGCATCAAAACATGTGTTAGTTTTAATTATCCCCACAGCCTCACAGAATCACTTCCCTGGTCAATTAATTTAATTACTTTTTGGGTAATTATTTTTCTCAATGGTGCATTGGCTCCAGACTGTGATAGTTGTTGTTGCTGCAGAACTATGGGATGGGAGAGACTTTGCTTTGAATGACACACAGAACATATCAGCAAAATACACATTTATAACGCAGACACCTGAATTAATGACGCCCCTTTGGAGTGAAATGGAACAATTCATCCTCTGGATGGGAGAGGGGAAAAAAAGCACCTCATGGCAACAGTAAAATTGCTCAAAACATGTCAAAAAGACCTCTTTTTTTTTTTTCCCTCCGTAGCCTGCTTTGAATCAGAGCCTGGTCTGAAATTGAGGAAAGTGTTTTAAGTGTCCATCCAGGTGGGCTGCGGGGCTTAACCCTGCTCTGCAGTGGGGGGGGACAAGGACAAAACCAGCAACTGGGATAAAACCAGCGGCTTCTCTGCAGGGACCTGCAAGGAAACGAGCCTGTGCTGGTCCCAGCTCCTTCGCTGCAGCAGGAGATGTGAAATCTGGAATTTACAGATGTCATCATAAAGCCCAGTATTTGCCAGCCTGGAGGGGCTGCCTGGGCTGAGGGTGGCAGAGGGATCATTAACAAACAGCTGGGACTGAGAGAGTCTTTTGAAAGTGATCCGTTAAGGTAATTGTGATCATAAATGAAAGTGGTCATAACTCCACACCCCCCTGTGCCCCCTGCACGAGTTACTGCCTGAAGAGCAGAGCAGGGAATGATGCTAAAACAGGTCATTTTGAATCTCTCCTGGTGTGACTGTTGTGCCTGATCAGACCATGGTGCTTTAATCACCTTCTCTGTCTCGATACCGGGAACCCTGAGAAGTGAAATACCCTGCACAAAAATGAGGAAAACCCACTTGTGCCCACCCAGCAGAACGTTTTGTAGAAACGCAATTACGTGTCAGAAAGTTTGCCAGTTATTTGGAGGAGAAGGTGCCAGTAAACATTGCTGTTTCCTTCCAAATCTGCCTCCCATCTCGCAGAGTGTTAACAGAATAAGGAGGTAATGCCCAGAGAGAGTCTAAATATTGACAAAAAGTAGAAGAGGGCATTGCTGGATGTTTCCTAAATGACGTGCTGGATGGCCTATAGTCCTCTGCCACTCTCGCTCCTTGAAATCGTTCAGCTCAGATTTTCTCAGCGCATCCAGCTCTTCAGGCAGCTCCTTTCCCCAATACCCATTAAGAACCGCACCGATTCCCCAGCTTGCCCACTGGTTTGATCTTCTGTTTGTGAGGGCACCTGGCTCTCTATGAATTAATTTTGATGTCTCTCTCATGATCTCGATGAAAATGGATGCTCTCTGGTGTCAGCAGTGTCTGCTTCCAGCCAGACCTCATCTCCACGACATCCCTGGGCCTCCAGCTCTGCCCACGCCAGAGCTGTGGCTCCTGGGGGGTTGAGATGCCAGGAGTGAGAAATTGTTTGGGAGGTATTGCTAATTGGACCAGAAATGGAAATACCAGGGAAAAAAAACAGAATAGAGTTAATGATTTTTAGATTTCTGGTTTAATTTTGCAGAACCAAGAGGCTCATAAGGCTTTGGAGAAGTGTAGAAACCAGCAGGGGCTTGTCAGGATTGCTCATCTTCACCTCGGTCACTACAGGACCTGGTTTTGGTCATTTTTACCAGCACATCTGTAATAACCTGCTTGCCTTATTTATTCTTTGTGTGTCTAAAGTGCTTATGTGTTCTAGTCAGACCTATCTTAACTTGGGGTGCAGGTAGCCACGGGCTGGCTCTCTGGGGTGGCGATGCCCGAGCAGCTGGGCAGGGGCTTTTGGCTCCAGCTCATGGTGACAGCCTCGGACCACTCTGCTCTTCATACGGGGCATCTGTCTGCTTAAAGGTCTTCTAAGGGATTGCTAAGATAAAAAAGCACATTATCTCATATAAATCTGTTACCTCTCTGGGATGTATTAGGGGATGCAAACTTAAGATATCTCCATGTGGTTGACTACAGAGTTTTAAGTATAACTTTATAGCGGTTTGAAGCCCGTGGTCAAGTAGCCGAGTTTGATAATTGAGGTGATTTACTCGGGTGCACAGCTCTTCAGGTCGCTCTTTGATATAAACAAGGTAATAAATTGAGTGCATGGGGACATGTCTATTAAAAGGCAAAGTAAGAATGAGTGAAACCCCAGGTGCATTGTCAGGATTAATATGTTTGCTGGATAAAGCTGGACGGACGCCAGCCAACAGGGTGACTGAGTGATGAAACAAGATAATATGGTTTGACTGTAAACAACAGAGAAACAAATAGAAAGCGATGCGCAAAGGGGGAAAGCACGAAATGTACTAATAAGCTGAATAATCAGATATCACACAGATGTAATTTTTTAGCTATAAAGCATATCTGCTTAGCGTTCG
Organism: Bartramia longicauda; assembly: GCA_028566575.1. NCBI lineage: Eukaryota > Metazoa > Chordata > Aves > Charadriiformes > Scolopacidae > Bartramia > Bartramia longicauda. The sequence continues at coordinate 6,477,093 of JAOXNH010000013.1, forward strand.
ACTCCCTCCCTTTTGAACATGAGAGTATTTTTGGTTTTAACCTCTGAAGCATCTGGATTGCTGGTGCACCCCTGGCATAGCACCGCATCCCCTATCGTTCCCAGTTTTGTTCAGCAGATGTTAGTAGCAGACAAGGAAGAAAAATGAGAAGGAATATTGGACGAGAAGAGCTACTTAATGTGAATTCTTTCACTAGCAAAAAGCTTATTATGGAAATATCAATTAGAAGAATTAGAGAAGCAGCTCAGGACTCTTCTGCCAGTGCCACAGCAGAAGGTACCCCTGGTTTGGGGGGTGGCAAAGGGAACAGTAGATCCTGTCGAGTAGGTGGAGGATGAAGAACGTTTCCCTGTTTTAGAGGGTTAGCGCTGGGACTGGGACAGCCCCTGGGACAGAACTCCCTGTGCTGGGGGTGGATGGGCTCCGGGAAGGGCCTGGAAACCCTTGGAACCTTCTGTTTCTGTTGTCTGGTCTCACCATCTCCTGTGTCCCCCGATCCTTGCACAACCAGAGCGCGGTGCTGGGGAGAGGCACTGGGGCTGCAGGGAGACACTGGCGGCAGCAGCCGGCGTCCTTTCTTTAGAAATACCCAAGGATAACGCTGTGCACTCCCAATCCCACTGGAAAGGCACCTTCCCATGAGCCATAATTACCATCCTCATAATGTAAAAGTGTTCACATGAAAAAATAATAACTAAAAAGTGGTGTAAACCAGCACAAAGAATAAAGAGCACACCAAGCAATTAGGAGCATTTACCAGCCTTTGCCCACTTCAAAACAAGTGGAAAAGGGTGGGTTTTTGCAGAATGAGCCTATCATAAGGTTTGGGCTAATTAGTGTAAGGAGTTTTTGTTGAGTGTTTGAGTTTAGAAATGTGCTCTCTAAGTTTTTATATCCTGACATTGAACTCAAAGACCCGTCCTGTAGAGTAAGCAAGAAGGAAGCGTTTCCTGCTGAGGTGAGCCCTTTTCCTGGATGGGTGGATCCATGGATCCTGCCTTTTCCAGGTTATACCTGTGTGTGACCCAGAGGCTCTGAACCTCAGAAATGGGCCAGAAGAGACCACTGGCTTGAATTACATTAAAACAGATTGTAAAGCTGGACCCTGTCTGTGCACAGTGTCCTTCAGAGTCCTCCCAGAGTTCCTGTCTCTGGGAGCGCTGGATGCCAGTCGGTACCTGGGCAGGAGCAGAGAGGTCTCCTTTGGCTCCGGGTGGAGATATTTTTACAAAAACCTCCAGTTATCTGGTTTCTTTCAGGCTCAGTCAGTTAGCCAAAGACAGACAGAATTGACTCTGACAGCAGATATTATTTGTGCTCCAGAAATACCCGGTTTGCTCTGTGAGCTTTGGGTAACAGCAGTCCTTGAGCACAAACGGTTTGAACAGAGTTAACCTCTCTGATCTGGTTCCCAATATAGAGGTATTTAATGCCCCCCCAGTTCTGCTGGGGATGCCAGTGCAGGGATGGTCCCCGAGGAGCTGTGGGTGTCCCTGGAGCCGTGTGGCCGTGGCCATGTGTGGTGGCTCCTGTGCGAGTTCACCGTCCGGCTCACAGCCATCTCCAGGTAAATTCTTAGGCACAAGTAGAAACAAAATAGGGGTGTGAACCAAAGGAAAGCTTTTTTCTATTTGTGGATGGTGATTAATGAAGGCTATCAGACATCCCGCTTTAAAATCCTTTCCATCAGATAAAGCCCCTTCTGTCACCTCATTCCTTAGTTTATTTGATTCCATTTTAGCTCATCTTTTTTTTAATTCCAGCTGTCAAAAGCAGGCTTGGCTTTTTTGTGTCTGTGTCACATTTGCTGACAGCCCAAAAGGGAAGATTCTCAGACTGAAACCTCAGGTGATGCCAGTGTGGGGGGGGGCTCTGAGCCCTCTCCTGGGTGACACAAGGGATGGGGCTTCCATCGGCTCAGGTGAGGGACCAGCACGATGCTCTGCCGTCAGTCCCTTGGCTGTCCCCGTGTCCCCTCAGCCCTCGCTGTGTGGGGGGTGTCCGGGTGATTTTAATTTAGAGGGTGTGTGTCCAGAGCAGGAAGGTTTCCTGTCTGAATAGCAAAGGTAGCAACGCTTGTCTTCTCCCTTGCTCCTTAGCAGTTATACAAAATAAAGATTATTTTCAAAATAGGAATATTTTCCAAACCTGAAGGCAGTCGGAGCAGCTCAGCCCATTCCTCTGCTCTGCCCATGCACCTCTTCTCACCAGCCCTTGGTTCTCTGTCCCTGGGCTCCTTTTTTCTCCTGTCAGTGCATCTCGGAGATGGCAAATGGATTGTGTTTACCTCCATCTCTGCCTGGAGCTCTGATGTGTAGGCACCTTCATGGTGTGTGAATAAATAAATGTGTGTATAGCTGAGCACATGTGCGAATACGTTCCTAAACCTGCATGGGATACTCGTCCATTTTTGGTCTGAGTCAGTAATTGTAGCAGAAACCAAATACTGAGAAGATTGAGAAAATGCTTAAGGACTTGCACAAAAAAAATTGGAATCTTGTAAAGCATCCAGCCTTGGTGAACTTTGCATAAACCGGTGGGTCTTCTGGAAAATTATGAAAGGCTGTAATCAAACTAGATAAAGCGGCAAATATTGACCGTGTGGATTGTCCAAAGCTCCTGAAGAATTACCTTGTGGTTACAGTAGTTTATGGTTGACTTTTGCACTGAGATGGGAAAGGTTTGATCCGTGTGGGAGGAGCGTTATCGGGAGGGCGAGGTGGCTCGTGCTGGGCGAGGGCTGGCACCGTGGCTGGCGGTGGCCTCTGCCACCCCCTGCTCCGAGCCACGGCTGCGAGGATCTCTGGTGGCTTCTTGCGGCCACAAATCCCTGAAGTTTTTGAGTGCTTCCAGGTTTCTGTCAGCAGTGATGAAGGCAGCTGCTAGTTCAGTATTTCTTCTTCTCTGTAAGTGAATTCAGGAGCTGATTATTAAGAGCAAGGAGAGAAAGTTTAACTGCATTTTCCCCAGCTCCTGCGAGTGCACAGCTCCAGACACGGGAGGTTCAGCCTCTCCTCACCAGCACGTCCATCAGCTCGCACTTGGAGGGGCAGAAAGACTATTTTATGTTCTCAGTGCTTAAGTGCTCAGAGATTAGCAGACAGCAAACATGAAGGAGCAATAAGCACGATCTAATTGAAATTTCCTCTTGGATTTGAATGACTACTCAGAGACACTTCTCTCTAAGCCCTAATTGTCCTCTTTTTACTATTCTTTGTTTTGTAGTTTGGAAGCAGTTTAGGTATGGTAGGCAAATACCTGACCTTCAAAACAGCAGAGAATGGAAAAATTAAAGAGATTAATACGCCTGCTGGTTCGGCGTGGGTGGTGGGTGGTAATTCTGGCTGCCAAAGCCCTACTCTGTGAATGCGAGACATCAAGGCCACGGGTATTTCAACACACATTTTATCAGCAGCGCAAACAGACACTTAACACCAGGCGTTTCGCATACAGAACTTAATGTATTCACTTCGGCAGGGTATTTTTAGCTCCCAAGTGCAGTCGTGGGGACGGCTGATCTGTTTGTATTGCCCCTGTAGATTGCAGACATATGTTGGAGTAAATGTGGCAGGGAAAGCATGACTGGGACAGGCATAAATCCTTTCAAGATCAATTATTGACAGGCTCGTTAGAAACCCCCCGCGCTGCGTTCCCTGGGCCAGGGGGGGAGGAACAACGCCGGGGTTTGCTGAGGGACCACGTCTCCTGCAGGCACAGACAGGGGGCTGCTCGGTTCCACGGGCACCACAGGGTGGGTTTAACATTCACGTGTTTAATTGCAACAGGAATGATAAAGAAAAGCAACAGAAAGAGAAAAGTCAGTAAAGCCAAAGAGGGAGCGATGCAGCTCAGTAGCGTCTTTCAATGTAGTCACTCAGATCCACAGCAACGGACTCATTAAATGTGCTTGTACTGAATAGAAACCAAGAAACAATCCTGAATAGACCTTTATTACAAGGATCATGAAATGGGGTGAATAAGCTCAGTTTTCATTTTAATGTAAATTGTTTTTAACTCTCTAATAAATCTAACCTCGTATATCTGCTTGCATTTGAAGCAGTGAAGCAGTCTGTTTGGGAGCACAAAACGAATAACTCTCATCTCTGTGTTTGAAAACCCAGCAATTGGGAAAGAAAGACCTTTGCACTGGAGGGAACATTTTGTTCCACCTAAAGTGTTTCTTCCTGACTCTTTGGCTATATAAGAAAAATTACTTTAAAATGCCTTGCATCAGCTCAGACCAATTAAAAAGTGGTTTGGAGCTTCAAGGAAAACAAAAAGCTTTTAAAATGGTTTGTCTCTGATGAACAGTTCTGTTTCTTTATCCTTTGTGGAGAAAGAGGGAAGCTGGATGCAGGAAGGCTCTGGCTCATCCTGTGGATGGAGCAAGGGTGGTTGTTACATGGGGGCAGGTTCCGTAAGTTTCTAATCATCCGGTTTCTTCTTCATGGTGTAATAAACTCTTTGATTAATGAAACTGTGAGCTGGAGTGGAGCTTCCCAGCATGCCCACCTGGTATCTGCCTCTTCAAAGAGGAGCCGGGGTCTGCTCACCAGGTGAGAAGAGCATCCAAACAAGAGCGATATCAAACACTCCGGGTGGTTTTCCCTGGAGCAAAGCTGTCCTGAGGCAGCTGCCCGGCCGGGTTTTGAATAAGCAGACACTGAAATGAAGAGGCCAGCCTCAAGGGAACACAGAGAAAAGACAAGACAGTTTGATTCAAGGAAAAAGTTCAAATGGAAAAAAAGTTCATCTATAATTCTGTTATAAAGTAGAAAAAATAAGGAGAGGCCTTTTGATTCCATTCCTATTTCATTTCTTAGACTCCAGCTGTCTCAAAGGAGTTTCTGTGTGCACTGACAAACATGGTATAACTCTTCACAGGCTCTGTTTTCCTTCCTTAAAAACAAACAAACAAACAAACCCCAATTCCAACACCAAACCCCAGCTTTGGGACTGAAGGGAGAGGCAGAGGCTCACCGAGCAGCGCTGTGGATTGACTGTTCCTCACTCACCCGGGGAGCGACTCGGGCACGTTCTGCTCTGTCGTGTGCTTCTTGTGGGGCTGGGAACTGAAATTCAGGTGACTTGGCACTATTGCTGTTGCTGAGATAAGTACAAAATATTTTGGAAAGGGCTATAAGCATTGAATTGTCACACTGGAGGGTTGTGTTTGCAACAGTTCTTAGTGCGAGCCCTCATCTCTCTTGAGGTTTTACCTTCTCTCCTGAGGTTGTGTCTCCTGGGCCGGTACGACTTTGTGAGCAGAAACTGGCTCTGAGCAGGATCCAGAGTCTTTGGGAGCTCACCTGGTAATTAGCTTTGCCCGTGTGTTCTTCAGTGGTGCTCCAGGTCAGTGGCCAAGAGGGGGTAAGTGCAGATCAACGCGGGAAATGGGTTATTTTATTACCCGAGCATCCACACTTGACAGTTTTAATACCCTCCCCACAGAGCAATCACTCAGGCACCCGAACTCCAAGGCAGCATGATTTTACTGCTGAGCAGGAGGAGTATGGATTTTTACTCCGTGTTCTCTAGGAAAGCGTATTGATTTGGCACAGGAGACATCAATAGGTCCAGTAACTGAATAAGGAGTTTGAAGCCAGTCTTAAAAAATAATAATAAAAAAAAGTGCAGTTGATAAGCGGAATGAGCCATTTATTATTCTGAATGCCACATTGGTCACATCATTTGAATTCTTTGCTGAGTCTTTGTTGACTTCTCCTCTTGCCTTCCATGCCATTTTCCTCCCTCCTCTTGGATTAAAACTTACTGGGAGAAGGGAGGGTAAGGGCTGTCAGAGACTGGGGCTCTCTGTTATCTGCCTGTGTTTCTGGGGACTTTTCAATGCTTTTCTTTTTATCTGTAGGTATTTAGGATTACAAATACCAATGATGACAACACCTTAACAGTCTTTTCTGTTCCCTTACACTTGCTTACACCGGCCAGACCAGCTCTTTGCCAATTTGTCTGGCTGAGCTGCAAACCAGATGTGTGAAATCCGGCTCCAAAGAAATAAATCATTATTTAGTATAATCTGCTGTAATCTGTTAAATCTAGCAGGTCTTAGCCAATTCTCCATTGAAGTTACAGTCTAACACCTCCTTTTTCCTGCCCTGTGCTTTGGGCACGGTGCAGCACTCAGCCGATCGGACCATTAAATCCATTTCCCCTCGGATTTGTGCCGCTGCCTTTATTCAGCGCTTTCTGCTTTCTGCCTCTACTTTAAGCTCTCTCGTTTCCTCCGCTTTTACCAAGTGACTCCACAAAAAGAGGCAGAATAAAATGGGAATTGTCTTTGGTAAAATAAACTGAAGACAGTCGGATAATGCTGTTGGGGTTGTCTCTTCAGGGCGCGGAGCTGTGCCGTTAGTCCCCTTTGCCATCAGCAGAGACGTCCGTTGCCAGCCGAGAGCAAACGCTAATGGGACTTCGATTTGCTGAACGATTATTTGTAAAATGGCAGTGTTTGTTTTGCTCCTTTTCTCCTCGTTTCACACCAGCAGAGCTTGTGAACACTGGGGGAGAGAAAAAGTGTTGCTCTATTTCGAGCAGGGTATAACTGGGGAGGAAGAGTATATAAATATAAAAGGTCCTGTGTTGGATCTGGCAGGGTGAGGCTTCCCATCTGCCTCGCCGGGGACAGGGCGCCTGGTGCAGAGGAACGGTGGTGGCTGCAGGAGGAGGGGACAGAGGTCCCCGCTCGCTCCTGGTGCTGTTTGTCCAGGGGAGGATGCCGTGGGCTGGTGCTTCCAAACCCGTGTAACCGGCAGGTGATTCATTTCCCTCCCTTGGTCCTGTGTTATGCCACCAGTTTGTATACCTGCGTTAACAGGATTGAGTTATTTTGCTTGTCTGTAAATTACCCTTTCCACAATTGTGTGCGTTGCATGTAGCAGTCTCTCCTTTAATCATCTTCTGTTTCTCTATGACTGGTGGCTGCTCCGTGCCTGCTCTCCGGGGAGCCCCGCTATTTTCTCTGCAGCCGGTAAATCCCTTTATTGCTTGTAAATGGCACCCGTGCAGCATTTGGAAGAATTGATTCTCCCTTTCCCTCAGGACGCTGTTTCCTCCCCTCTCTTCCTCAGTGCATTCCCCCCACGAGCACACGGTTTGTCCGGGAGGGATGAGAATTGTCCCTTTCTGGAGATGTCCCTGCACTGGGCGGGTTGGTGTTTGGCAACAGGAAATGTTATCAGTCCGTACATCTTCGGTGAGGGAAAGCCATTTTCTAGGATGTAATAAAAATGTATTTCTGTCCCCAGTTCTCCAGGTTGTGTCTGTAAAAGCCTAGGGGAGAGCTGCTGTTTTCTGCAGAGCTCTGTGGGGGGGTTAAAGCCATTTCCCCAGAGCCCTCCCTGCTCCAGCTCTGCCTCCATGGGCATGATCCCACACTGCCTGGCCCCGGGGCCCTTCCTGGCATCCCTGCCTGGCCCGGGTGACACCCTGGGGGTACCTGTCCCCAAGGTTGTGGGGTCCGCATCGTGTCAGCCTCAGCGAGCAGGGCCAGGAGACCCTACCCGGAGGCAGTTTCTGGCATAAAATTACTTTAATGCCATTTCTTCCCTAAGGAAGAATGCTGGGTTTTTCCCCCTGTTTGGCAATGTCCCTGTTCAGCCTGTGCTGGCTCCGGGTCCCACTGGTGCCTCCCTGACGTGGCAGGGGATGGGCCCAGCTTCCAGGCTCTGGTTACTGTACAGGAAGAAGTTTTTCCATTCCTCTCCAGTGCTGCTGCAGATATTTGCAATTAGAACGTCTTCATTAATGCCGGCTTTACCCCTTTATAAATGTACCAAATATAAAGGGGAGAAACAAAAGGCATATTTGCCAAAGAAAAAGCTGTAATTAACCCATGTCAGATGCCTGCGATGTAAATGGGAAATGTGAATAAAGACAATGGCGTGTATGAGTTACGGGCGTGAGTCAGCCTGAAGTCAGCATGGATTCTAATAGCTGCCTCTGGATTGTCTCCAAGACCTAATGCTATACAAAAATAGGCTTCTATTTGTGTTACGCTGGTGAGGGACGTCCTACACGGGCTATTTGGCCTTAGAGAGAGTTATACATTGGCTCTGAGGGTGGGGGAAATTTCTCTGTGATATACATTTACTCCAAGACCTTGTATTTAGTCGTTGAGTTCAACGCTCAGGCGCACTCAAATCTGAATTTCATGAAGGATATGCTTCTGCACCATAAAAGTTCCAGCTGCAGCAGAAAGGAACAGGTTTGATTAGCAACTTTGATGTTTTGTTGTTGAGGTTTTGTTTTTTAATGTTTTTAAGTACATGAGCGAGCAGCATTCAGTGCTTGTCCTTGCTGGGACGGGGGGTATGAAATGAAGTCCCCGTGTGTCTTTCCTCGCACCATTTCTACGCATCCCTCCTGTGCTCTGCTTTTCTTTATAATGGCAAGAGTTTTTTCCTTGATGAAAAAGTATGTATTTCTCACTGTTACTGATTTGACCCCCCTGTGACACCTCGTGTTTCCTCTCGAGCAGCCGATGCTTTAGGAGAAGGCAGCAGATGGGACGTAAGCGGTTTGATTCCCGAGGAGTCGCAGGGTCCGGGGGCACTCGGCGATGTTTGGAATGAGCAGGTCAAGCCTTGTCCCATGAACGTTAGTCTGGAAAGGTCCCCATCCCTGTCTCAAGCCCCATAGAGTTAAATACCCAGTTGCAGCCAGTATGCACAAAGTATCCTGGAGGATTTTCCAGTAATACTGGTTAAATTAGCAGGTGTCTGTGGAGTGCAGTGGTATTCACAGAATCCCAGAATCATTCAGGTTGGAAAAGACCCTTGGGATCATTGAGTCCCAACCATCAACCCTACTCTACAAAGTTCTCACCTACATCGTATCCCCCAACACCACATCTAAATGACTCTTAAACACATCCAGGGATGGTGACTCAACCACCTCCCTGGGCAG